>JAVJIF010005998.1:0-141663 GCA_038442645.1 Agave tequilana
GCCCCCCTCCAGCGCAAGGAGGGCCCACTGGCCGTGGGCCCTGGGGACCTGGCCGGCCCTCTGCCGGCCAGGGGCCTTGCCGGCGGCGGTCCTGGCCGCCGGCGGCCCAACAGAGAGAAGAGAGGGAGAGAGAGGGGGGGCAGTAGCCCCCCCCCCTCAGCTCTGGTCACGGCCTGGCTTTGCCTGGCCGTGGCCAGGCCCAGCCCTGGCCGAGCGGCCATGGGCGCCAGGGGGCGCCAGGGGGTGGCGCCGCCAGACAAGGGCGGCCTCGCTGGCCGCCCAAGGAGAGGAGCAGGGAAAAAGAAAGGAAAGGGAAAGGAAAGGAAGAAGAAAAAAAGAAGAAGAAAAGGAAAAGAAAGGAAAAAGAAAAAGAAAAGAGGAGGAAGGAGATGGCCGGAGTGGAGGGCTCGCCGCGGTGGTGGAGTTGGCCGGATCTGGAGGGAGGAAGAAGAAGAAGAAGGAAAAAGAAAGAAAAGGGAAAAAGAAAAGAAAAGGAAGGAAAAGAAAAAGAAAGAGAGAAAAAGAGGAAGGAGGGCTTCTCGCCGGCGGTGGTGGCCGGAGGTCGCCGGAGGGCCGGTGATGGGCTCGGTCGGGTGTCGCCCACGCAGAGAGAAAGAAGAAGAAGAAGAGAAAAAGGGAAGAAGGAAAAAGAGAAAGAAAAGGAAAAAGGAAAGAAAAGAAAAGAAAAAGAAAAAGAAGAGAGAGAGTGTGATGGGAGAGGAATTAATGAGGGAGAGGGAGTGTGTCTCCCCACGTGGAGGGGAGTGGGTGGAGTTGGTGGGAAAAAGGAAAGGAAGGAAAGAAGAAAGAAAGAAAAGATTAAAAAATAATAATATAATAATAAGGTGAAAAATCGACTGTCTCCGAAAAATCCCCAAAAATACCCGGAGGTAGAAAACGTCATCCTGATGAATAATATAAATCGGTTTTCAGAAATAAAATCCCGTTTTCAAATTAAAAATCCAGAAGTCAACCGCCGATGCCGGTCTACACCGGGTCGGCCGGATTTTGATAAATTCTGAAAAATCCCAGAAAATGCATTAAAGAATAAAATATGGTTTTAAGAAGTAAAGTGAAAGCGGAATTCAGAAATTCAATTCAATCGTCCCGGAATCAACCCGCGATACTGGCCGATACCGACTCCGGTGGAATTTTCATAAAATCATAAAATCCTCAGAAAAAGAATGTAGGTAGAAAATATGATTCTAAGAAATAAAGTCTAAAGGACCATCATGAAATTCCTAACTGTGTGAAAGATAAAAATCCAGGAATCGGTCAGCGGCACTGGCCGACACCGGTTTTGAAGAAATTCATTTTAATTCCAGAAAAATCCAGAAAATCATGGAAAATCTAATATATTGGAAAATAATATTGAAACTGAAATCGGTCAAATCTACACATCAGAAGACTAAATCGAATAATATACTATGATCGGGTCTTCGGTTCAGTCTAGGACTGAGTCCGAGTCCACGAATCCAATTCCAAGATAAAACAATCATATAAGGAATTCATAATACAGAATAAATACAGAAAACAAATCGAAAAATACGATCGAAAATCCGAATACGCAACTAAGTACGTATTCCGGGAACGGGGTATTACAGTAACTGTGATGGGAAATTGTGATGTATATGAATTTTGTTAAATGAATCTTGTGATATGAAATTGTTATATGAAATGAAATTGTGATATGATTTTGAGAAAAAAAAAGGCAGCTGCTGGTGCACTTTTGTCCTCAAAAACTCTGGTGTTGTGGAATGTTCTCTAAAAATTTGGAATTGCTATCTAAAAACTCTTGTATTCCCAGCACTGTAGTTTTGACACGAATCGTAAAACTCCGTGTTCCCAAGGCTATAATTTTGGAATAGTCTCTAAATACTCCGGTATTCTCAACACTATAGTTTTGAAAAACCCTACGCCGATCTGACACGTCACGCTGGCGCAGCCACTCGACTGTTGGCCAACGTGGCGCGCAGCTGGCGTGCGACTGGTGATTTTGCTAAATAATTTTCGGGGATTCTTTTTTTAAAAAATATTTTTTAAAATAAAATTGTTTCAAAAATTTGTCAGAGATTTTTTTTTTCCCAATAAATATTGAACCTGAATTTGAGACCTCTAGTAACCCAACATTTCCCGCTTCATCAGCGAGTCAAACTTCGATGACAAAAAACACATTTTAAGAGTTAAAATTTAGGTTTTATTTCAATTTTTTTTTGTACTTCCCGTGTTGTTCCAGTAAGCTTACACTAGGGCTTATTTGGTTAAGGGTGAAAGTGAGTAAGTGAAGAGTGGTAATAGTTCCCTTTAGAACTTAGGAATTGGTTAGTAAGTTTTTCAGTGTTTGGATATTTTTGGAAGTGTGGTTTAGAAAATGTTTTGTTTTTTCCAGTGTTTGGATGGTAATATGAAAGTTGAAGTGAAAAAGTTGATCACAAAGTTGACCGCAAAATATTATTAAAATAAAAATTAATTAAGAAAAAAAAAAATGGACTACAATTATAATGCAAGTGAGATTTACATAATCAAAAAATTAACTGTTTTGTGCTACAACTTATTAAAATGAGATTTACATGGCCACAAATTAACTGTAGCACTCTAGAAATGAGGAAATTGTTGTGTAAAAGAGAAAAGAGAAATGAAAAGGGGTTTTCTTATTTTCCTTTTCCGGCGTTTGGATAGATAGGAAAATGAGCAATTATACTTCCCCAATTTCTTAGGGCTTGTTTGGTTGCAAGGAAGTGGGCAGAAGTAAGAAAACGGGAAAGTATAATTGCTTATTTCCTTATCTATCCAAACACCAGTAAAGGAAAATAGGAAAACCCTTTTTCCTTTTCTCTTTTACACAACCATTTCCTCACTTTCAGAGTTCTACAATTAATTTTGTGGTCATGTAAATCTCATTTGTAATAAGTTGTAGTGCAAAACAGATAATTTTTTGATCATGTAAATCTCACTTGCATTCTAATTACAATCTATTTTTTATTTTTCTTAATTACTTTTTATTTTAATATTATTTTGCGGTCACTTTATGGTCAACTTTTCCACTTCCACTTCCACATTGCCATCCAAACACCGAAAAAGACATACATTTTCCAAACCACACTTCCCAACAACATCCAAACACCGAAAACTTACTAACCAATTCTCAAGTTCCAAAGGGAGCTATTACCACTTCTTCACTTCTTTACTTCCTCACTTCCACTCTTAACCAAACAGGCCCTTACATCCGCTCACTTCCTTGCAACCAAACACCCCCTTAAAAAAACTTTGGGATTTTTATATATCAGTCCTCCAAAAATGAGTTATTTGAAAAAAGTTTCTCAAATCATGTGAATTGCAACTCAATCTCCCAAATCATATAAATTATTCCAAATCAATACCCCTGGTTAACTTCTGGGAATATTCTATTAAACTTAACCCAAAATTGAAATCCCCGTTTTACCCTCCCATCATCTTCTTCTTAACGGCAGCATTCTAACAGTTACTTCCTTGAAACCCATAAAACTGAGCCCCCTCTATTCTTTTCTCAGCTTTCTCCCATCCGTGAAAAATTCATGACTTGGATTACCTGATCCAGCAAGAGGTAGCTATCAAAAACTAATTTTCGTCAAAAAAAAAAAAATTCTGATTTAGGACTTATTCACCATCCAGAAGAAAACAAGGAAGTCTGATTTTCGTCAAATCAATTACAGGCAAGCATCTTTTCACATCTTCTTCGACCATTCTATCAGCGGTCTTCTTCGACCTCTCTAACCGCCGGTGACGATCTAGGGTCTAGAAGAATTGGAGAGAAAATAAAGATGAAAAAAGAAAGAAATAGAGAATGAGAGAGAGAGAGATCAGAGAGGGAAGCTGACGTGACATATAACAACCCACTCTTTTCCTTCAAAAAAATAGATTTCGGGTGTTTTACTTGGGTCTAGTTATGATTAACTAGACCCGAGCTGAGAACTGGATGGAAATTGATAACGCGTCCTGATTTGAAATAACTTATATGATTTGAAAGATTAAGTTGCAATTCACATGATTTTGAGAGACTATTTTCAAATAACTTATTTTTGGGGGACTGATATATAAAAACCCCATAAACTTATTACATTTACCAAAAGAATTAACCTGCTGCAAAAGGCGGAAAAAAAAACTAAAAGTCCACACTCTACAGAGTTCGCTGGGTTGGGCATGGTTCAAAGCTTTTATCAGTCTGACTCTTTCGGACATGGTCGAATTCAACGTTGGAGCAATGAAAATGTGATCACTTCAAGATAGGTTAAAAACATATTTAGTAAAAAAAAAAAAATCCCTAATCAGGAAGAAGGTGGGATTAATGCATTATTTTTCAAAAGAACTCGTCTAATCCAATTTAAATCTGTTTTGTGATCGCCATATTAGACGTCACCCAATCCACATTGTTTCATGACACAAAATTTTGAAAAAAAAAAAAAATCCCTTGTTTAGAGATGATTATGCCAGCTCAATACACATTTATGTAATTATTAATTAATCTCTCTCTCTCTTTTTTGTTAGGAGATGCTCTGGTTAACCGTCAGCTTCTACACGCAACTTATTCATATATTTCGCACCTCATGAAAATCAAATCGGTTTTTATTAGAGAGCAAACATAACGGTTTACAATAGGGCCACGTGTAGCACATTAATCTCTATTTTTTTTGATGATGGTTTGACATGGCCACTATTATATGCACAGGTCTGGAAAGATAATTATATGTTATAATTCAGAATGAGGAACGTGAAACATAATTATATTAAAAGTTATTAAGAAAAGACATAATCATGTTGAGAGTAATTAAGTCTTTTTTATAGCCTAACAATGTCAGGTAATGAGAGAGTAAGTTGAAATAGTAAGTTCTATAATAATTTTAGCGAGCATTGTGATAACAATGTAGATTTGGTATAATAAAGTACTAGATTTTGTTCATGTGACGACTTAAAAGAAAGTAACCTTTGAGCAGAAAGGGTTCTTTCTGCGCATTAAGTTATTCATACAGTGGCAAACTTAGAGGAATAAAAGGTCATTCATGTAGCCAGAAGTTTTGTCATGTAACACACCAACCATATTCCAAAATTTAAGCAATATATTGTAAATAATACCAACTTGACTTTAAAGAAGGAGTTTTCTTAGAGATTCAAAGGAATCGTTGTCAACAAATTTTGGAAAGGATTGAGAGAAAATATGGTGGATGGAGAATATGAAAGCAATTAGTATATCATAATAATAATGAATAAACTGCTCTGAAGATTTAACTTAACTTTTTAGGCCGTAAAATAAATAGTAAAGTGTGTATTTTTCTGTCTTTTTGTTATTAATGTGATTTCTGCTCCCATGTTAAAGTTTGTTAAGTTTTGGAGACTGTTTGTAACTATGTTGCTGGATATTAACTGTTAGATATATTAATTAACTCTTAGCTATAGTTTTAGAGATTTTTTTTTTTTTTTTTTTTTTTTGAGTTGGGTTTCGTGTGTGTGGGGTACTTAGCGGCGTTTTATTAAAAAGAGCTTTATCGAAACAATCTCAAAAGAAATCAGAGTACAAGCATGTCTCTCACGTATAAATTGCACAAAAAAACAAAAGAAAAAAGAAAAGAAAAAAAATTAAAAAAAGAAAACAGAGAACTCCACCGCATCGACACACTGTTGATGCGCCCCACCCATCAGCAACTCTGCTTCAAAAAGACTCAAAAAAAAACTCTAGAACTCCAGTGTTCCATCCGCAACTCCGCTCCAAAAAGAATCCACAACTCTAGCTGCAACTATCTTCTTGACCAAACAAAGCTCGTTAACGGACACGCTAAATACAAATACCAAACTACGAGCCGCCTCCTGAAAGAATTCTGATCCTCGTTTTCTCCTCTTGTTTACCTCAGATTTGATCGTTTTTTGATCTTACCGAGAGACCCCTCTCTGACTGACACTCTCTTTCGCATTACACTAATCATACGATCCCGTGGCTCTTCATTATTACCCAAAAAAAAAAAAAAAAATCAACCGACTTCACTTTTTGGTCTTGCTATAGTATTAGAGTTTCGGTGTAAAGATAGGGCCTGCCGTCAAGATGACATCATTAATAGGAAAGTGATGGAATTGACTTCAAGAGATCCATCCTTGAGATTGGTAAGGCTATATTCAGATCAAGTAGTTTGGGACTTGGTGGGTCCCAGACTTGATCTACGCCAGTCGCGCGCCCAGGCCTGACCCAAACTCGACTAACCAATCCCCATATAATAGAACGATTGTAGGCTAAGTTTAGGGTTTCCTAATGCGGCTTTTGTAGGCCACCAGATCTTGTCTAGAGATGACAATGCTCCTTGGATTCATTAGTGGAGGAAAAGCTCTAGGATGAGCTATAATGATATGGGGATGATTAGTGCCACCATTTGTTAGGTGATTTTGAACTTTAACATGAAGAAAAATGGGGAATAAATTCTAAGACGATCTAAGAGAGTTATCAGTCTCTCTGAAGAGACAAACTTGAAGAACGTCTTGGAAATTCTAAGACAAAATATATACATGCATAACCCTGGACATGCATCGACGCCAGTCGAAAAGAACCATCTCATTATAACATTTAAGATTGACTGCAAACACTTAATAAATGATAGAAAATGGCATAGATCCCACACTGAAATGCCATCAGACAGGGGCGCAACTGGGCTCGGTTCATGTGTGTGAGTCACACACGCATACAATAAGAGGGACAATCACGCGTTGACACATGTATTGGATCTCTTATAATATGGTATGTGTCTGAGCCTCACATACCATATTATAAGAGATCCAATACACGTGTCAACGCGTGATTGTCCCTCTTATTGTATGTGTGTGGCTCACACACATGAACCGAACCCGGCGCAGCTAGGGGCAGGGGGCGCAGCACATGTGCCCCCCTCTCGAAAAGTAAATCTATATATTCTTATTTTTATTATTACTATAAATATATTTGCTAGCCTTTTTTATACATGAATAGGGGTGTCAACTAAGTCGTGCCGGGCACGGCGGGCCAGCAGGCGAGCCAGGCCGAGCTCGCCACACTCGGTCAATTTGCAGCGGCCTGACCCGGGCCCGAGTTCCATTTCTGGAACCCGGGTACGGCCCGTGACTCGGACCCGAGCCGGCCCGGACAGGCCCTGCTTTTTTTTAAAAATAAAATAATAACTTTTTAGTTTATTAAATAAAATTATTTTCTAATTTTAACACAATTGTTCTGTGGTCATTAGGTTTTTATAGTTGAGGTGAGGTCATGGGTTTGAATCTTAAAATGTACAATTAATTTTTTATATTTTATTTAATTGGTAGAGGGGTTGCTGGCGACAGAAGGGGGCGGAAGGGGCGGCGGGCGGCTGAGGCCATCAGAAATCCGGGCCGGGTCGGCCCAGGTGGGCCGCGCTAGCTCCCGTGCGTGGGCCTGGCACGAATTAGGCTGAGCACGGGCCTGGCACGGCTCGAGCGGCCGTGGGCCGCCTTTGGCAGACACAGGGCCGATCCAAGCCTTACTCGGACCCCCACCGGGCCGTGCCTAGGCTTCCCCGGGTCGGGCCCGTGCGGGTTGCCGGCCCAGCCCACTTGACACCCCTATACATGAATACCTTGTAGCTTAGTGGTGTTTGGCTTTACTCTTAAGCTGAGATACCTTAGTTCAAATCCCATTCCAATTTTAATTTCTTTTTTTCTTACCTTTTTTATGTTATTTCTCTAATTTTCTTTTCTACTTTTCCTTTGTTAATTCTCCCACGTAGCTCTTTATTAATTCAAAAAGATATGCTGCTAGTTATATTCTTTTTCTCCCCTCAAGCTCCTAATATATCACCAAAATGAAATAAAGAAAAAGAAAAGAAAATTTGGAAAAAAAAGAAAAAATTAACTAGAAAAGATATATTATTTAGAGTTCAAATATTAATTTAATGATTATAATAGTACAAATAGATTGCATTTTAATTTAAAATTAATAAAAATCACTTCTGAAGGCAATTAGAATGTATTTAATAATTTAAAAGTTTTAAATATTTTTAATTTAGAGTAGAATTCTAAATTTTTAATTTAAAGATATTAGAGTTATAATTCACTTTTTTTTCCTAATCAGCTTTCAATAAATTTAATAATAACATATTTTATAAATTTAATGCGCACACACACTTGAGAAAACATATTTTAAAACTTTCACTTTCGATTTAAATATTTAATGTTCTTCGAAACTATATCTCATATCATAAAAATCTAATACTATATTACTCTCAAACTAGAAAAGAAATTTCCATCCACCCACTATTTCTACTTGTTTTCGTAAGCGTGATTGGAAGCTATTATATATGTTTGTGTGCCTCCGTCTTTGAAATCTTGGCTCCGCTACGCCATCAGGTGCTTGACGTATGCAAATGTTGTATACTCATGTGATATCTCTCCTCTTCACAACTGGATTGCTCAACATTTCCAATCAAATTCTGGTCTCGCTCATTGGAGCGCACCCCTTCAGAGATGATATGATATACATGTAGGTTGTCTAAAAATCATTGAAGACAAGTCCTCAAAAGCAGAGTCCCAAACTCCAGACGCAGGGCTAATCATAACCATCAAAGCAGCGCCAAGACGTGAGGGTCGAAAACCGCGTCTCCGCAGCACTGCGGCACCAAGGCGCGAGGGTCGAAACCCGCGTCTCAGCAGCACTGCGGCACCAAGGCGCGAGGGTCGAAACCCGCGTCTCCGCAGCACTGCGGCACCAAGGCGCGAGGGTCGAAACCCGCGTCTCAGCAGCACTGCGGCACCAAGGCGCGAGGGTCGAAACCCGCGTCTCCGCAGCACTGCGGCACCAAGGCGCGAGGGTCGAAACCCGCGTCTCAACAGCACTGCGGCACCAAGGCGCGAGGGTCGAAACCCGCGTCTCAGCAGCACTGCAGCACCATGGCGCGAGGGTCGAAACCCGCATCTCAGTTATAACTGCCCTTGTTATGGGGTCAATCACTGCCCACATAACGGGGAAGTTAACCCCCATTATGGAGCGTTTTTAGGAGGTACGTTCGCCCCTGAAAGTTCTATAAATAGCCCCGTTGCTATGGAGAAAGGGTCAGTCAATTAGATCTTGACTTAAGAATTTCCACAGAGAAGGAAAGAGAGTTCAACTCTTCAAGTAATTTGCTGCGTACAAGTTAATCTTTGCCTATAATCTCTTTGAGATTTCTGGTCGACAGAGCTGTGTTACTCCGTCCGCCAACCGAAGAGAAGATCCCCAAAAGTTTCTGACGTTCACCCGGTCAACGGAAAACAAGACTCACTTTCCACCGCCACCTGAAGAACCCAGCATTAAATAAAGGGAGGATTCAAGACTCAATATCTTCCCTCTCTTGTAATCGGAGTATAAGTCCGTTATAATTTTTCAATTGATTTAAAGAAACTTTACGCGAATTTTTCTCCCACCAAAAAATACCTTAAAGGGGATGACACACTATGTTTCTACTATGACTAATAAGACTTACGACTCCACGGATACGCAGACGTCAAACTCTATCAGCGACCTTGATAAGCATAAGTCTACTTATAGCATATGCATTGTTGCTTGAGAAGTACCAGTCTCCTGATGCACGAAGAAGAAATCAATTTGTCATGATATCGACGATAAAGGCAGAGCACATACTTCGTATCCTTTACAATGCATGAGGTGGTATGGTTATTGAGCTTTCTTGGTGACCTTGAGACTGTCCCGGTTACAACGGATCCAATTACACGATGCATGTTGAATAACATGGCGACAATAGGGCATGTGAAGAATACGAGGTGTTATACAAAGGTGAAACACATAGATACGAGTTACATGTTCATTTGACAAGAGAGCGATTTCAGAGTACATACTCACGAAGTACATGGTTGCAGATCCGTCGACCAAGCCCCTTGATACAACTTTGTTTTTGACTCATGTCAGACTAAGATGTTGATGATGTATGAAGTACTATTTTAAGATAGTGACATGTGTGCACTTCTCTCTCATTTTGTTCTTTTATGCGTTGTATGCGGTTTCTTGGTTGTCATAATAATAAATGATTGCTATACGATTGTACAACTCTCTTATGTTACGACTTGGAATTGATGATCATACGTATAAGTTGAAATATATCAAGCAGGTTTAGACTGGCTTGCTCCTAGAAGCAATTTCCCTTGGCACCATGGGTATGATTTCAATTTATCAGATGATCCGAAGTTGCATTCACGGATATACTTGCATAGCCTCGACACTAGTTGAGAAGAGATCACTAGGGTGCAAGTCAGCTTTGTGGCCAACACGATAAATTGGACACATTTATCAACTTGTTATAAACCCATATACGCGCATGCTCGACTTGGGCGGAGTGTTCGCCTGGTCTGTTGATATGTATTTAAATGAATAAATCAAGCTATCTTCTTAAACTTTTTTCTCTAAATCAATAGCCACCCTATGAAATCTCTAGCCACCGTAAAAATCATCAATAGCCACCCTATGAAGATCTTAGCCACCCTATGAAATCTCTAACCACCCTAAAAGTCATCAATAGCCACCCTATGAAGATTTTAGCCACCCTAATGAAATCAATTCGGTTACTCTGTGATTTTGATGTATGTGTTAGGTGAAGTGATGAAGCGGTTTAGAAGTTTTGCCTATAAATAGGCATTACATTGCATGAGACTTGAAGGCAAAGAAGTGAGAAAGAGAGAGTTGCTAAATATTGTATTATTCTCTCCTTTCTCTTGTCATTTATCATCCTTGTTAAGCTCTAGTGAGTTGGATTTTATTGGGTTTGGGTGAGTGAGATTAAACTTGTAATCTCTTATATTCTCCCCTTTTGATTAGTGGATTCATCTTGCTGTCTTCTCCGTGGACGTAGGTCACATTGACCGAACCGCGTTAAATACTGATGTGCTGTCCTTTTTATTTCTATTAGCTTATATTGCTATTTGTCTCTCTTTATACTTGCTATCTCTTACATTAGAAGTCCACTGTTACTACATGATCGATGGGAGGTGGCAGAACTAAATTTTGCAGGTCTATGAATAGGTAATTAAGATCTGTATAGGGTGGGATATTGTCATACACTCTTAGAGATACTCTACCATAGCACAAATACCAGGCATGTTAGCAGCCATGATTCGGGTAAGCAAATAAATCGCTACTTGCTACCATGTAAAATTACTGAGGACATAATTTTTTTTTTGGGAGAAAAAATGGTGAGCCAACATGCCCCCAGCGCGTCGTTAAAAAAAAATTAATGAAAACAATCTCCCGAAATATAAAATTCCCCAGAAGTATAAACAATGTGCACATAAAAGTACTCAGAGATAGCTAAAAGAATTAAAGTACAAAGAAAAATAAAACTCCCACCCCACGATACATCTCAGACAGTGTCACTGCTCTCACCACATCTTCCGCTAACGCGATCTCTGAAACCACTCTGAGCGTATGCAGTTCCTTCTCCTGCTGATGTCACCCGCAAGCCACTCAGCCGTCTAACTCCTCCATCTTCCACCTCGTCATTATCTTTCTCTCTTTTTCCCGCGCTTCTGATGCTGCGACCCGCTCTAAGGAACACACCCATAAAGCTTGCAAACTCAATTAGGAAAAAGTTCTGAATCCCCTCGCCCCCACAATGTTCACAATAAATTCCTCGCTGATAATAGAATCATGGCTTGCAAAGAACTCTCATTCGCAGATGTCCCTACAAGACAAAGGAGGCCCCCATGAGAAATTCCCTCTTTAATTACAGATCCTTTATACTTGTCACGCCCATTCAAAAAATCCCCCCTTTAAGCATTAAGGGTCTGTTTGGTTGTCATAACTGGCCGTAGTTCGTAGTTATAATTGGTAAAGTCTTTTATAATTGTAAATGAGTTACATGTATGTAAATTTTACGGTGTTTGGTTGGTAATATAAAATTGTAAAATGAGAAAGTGTATTGTACTTTACGGTGTTTGGTTGTCGTAATGTATAAGTCGTAAGTGAAAAAGTTGACCACAAAATTAACTATTTGGTGATTTTAAAAGTTTTAATACTGCAAATAAATATTAAAAAAGTTAAATATTAAAAATTTTAATATTAATATAAAAAAATATTACAAATTTGTATGACCACAAAATTAACTGTAACTGGGCTGAAAATGAGTGGTAACTGGGTTGCAAGTGAGTGTTAGTTGAGTTTCGTAAGTCTTTTACGAATTACGGTCCAAACAAATGCCGTAACTGTAACTGGATAGTAAGTCATTTACGAATTACGGAGTTTTACGCGAAACAAGCGGCCCCTAAGCCTTCCCCCTGTAGTTCAGCGCAGACAAAATAGTGCCCTCTTGAACCCTTGAGCATTTTACCCGCACATGACTCGGCCCGACTGCCGCCACAGTTTTCCCACAAGACGGCCCGGACTGGCCACACGGCCCAAGCCCAGAAATAGCCTCCTTAATGAATTTATTGCTTATCGAATCCGGGTCCACTCCGGGTCCGATACTCATTCCAACGCTTTGCTCCCGCGCGAAGCCCCCCCGTCGACGGTCGTTGGCTTCCTCAAACCTCCACGGCTGGTCGCCTCCCCTACATACCTCTGGAGCGCCTCCTCCCTCCTCCACCCTCTGCAGCCTCTGCTCTCCGACTGATACACGCACTTCCTAGCGACGTGGCCTGCCCGCCAGCAATGGAAGCAGACTATGCCTGTGTTGGAGGAGAGAGTACAGTAGATGAAGTGAAGTCATGCCAGGTGCTGTTGAAGGCTGCCAAGGAGTCTACGACGCAAGGCGACGGAACAGCAGGCAGGAAAAACGAAGCAGCAGCAGAAAAGACAGTGGTCGGTCGACCGGTCCGGTCGACCGACGTGCACGAAGTGCACAGGTGCTCCCAGGTTTCTTCGGTCGACCGGACCGGTCGACCGAAGAGGGTCTTGGTTGCGTCGGTCGACCGGACCGGTCGACCGGAAAGGGTCTCTGTAAGAAACCCAACTCTCTGTTTGTTTCGGTCGACCGGCTCGGTCGACCGTAAGAGGGAGTCGGTCGACCGGCCGGTCGACCGACAGTCGGGTTTTGGGCGAAATCTGTTGTTTCGGGAAGTTATGTATTTAAGCCCTGGTTGTAATTTTCTAGGGTTAGAGTGCTTAGAAAAAGTATAGCTGCGGACTCTCTTGTGTTGATAGAGATCAAGAGCTATTGTAATCCATCTTCCTTAAAGAAAACTCTCCGTGAATTGCCCCGAGGACGTAGGCAGGTTGGCCGAACCTCGTTAGATCTGGTTTTTGCGATTGGCTGTTCTTCTAGTTTGTTTTTTCATTGTTCTTGGTGATTGAGATCAGGTTGGATCTTCTAAGGGTTGTTGTCTCCGAGCACAACAAGTGGTATCAGAGCGTTCAGGTTACGCTTGGGATATTCTGAAGATTCGAAGGGCTCCATATCTGATCAGGTGGAGATCGTGTGTCGATCTCAGGTCAGAGGCATTGGTGTTCAAGGAGATCGTGTGTCGATCTCAGGTGGACGCAGGGAGGGCTCGTTGAATCAGGGGTGGAATAGATCTGGTGAGAAACTCAAGTTAGGGTTTCAAGGTAGAGGTAAAAATCACTTTTTTATCTCAGAAATAGATCTATTTTGCAAGTATTTGATCTTCCGCATAGTTAGAGGGTCAAGGAAAGGATCTCAATGGCAGAGGAATCTAAGTCTGTTAAAACAATGAACAACTCCAGGATTGAAGTTGTTAAGTTCAATGGAACTAACAATTTCGGGATGTGGAGGTGTGAGGTTATGGATGCATTGAATGCACAGAACCTCGAGGACACGCTCCTTTTGGAGAAGAAGAAGGATACTACCACTGATGATGAGTGGGCAAAAATGAACAGGTCGGCATGTGGCCTGATTCGCTCATGTTTGTCACAAGATATCAAATATTCTGTTCAACATGAGAAGTCAGCAAAGGATATGTGGAATACCCTCGAGAAGAAGTACCTGACAAAGAGCGTGGAGTCAAGGCTGCAGCTTAAGAGCAAGCTGTATTTGTTCAGGATGCAGAGGGGAAGCACAGTAAATGAGCACCTGAACAGGTTTACAAAGCTTCTTACGGATTTGCTAAATGTGGATGCCATTATAAGTGAGGAAGACAAGTCAGTCATTCTTCTGAACTCTCTTCCACCGGAGGAGTATGAAATATTTACAATGACATTCATAAATGGAAGGCAAACCTTAGACTATGATGAGATATCGTCAGCACTGATGAGTTATGAGAAAAGGAAGAATGAGAAACATTCTGGGAGATCTAGTTCATCAGCAGAGGCTTTGGAGGTAAGAGGCAGGAGCTCATCAAGGAAAGGCAAAGAGGTGAGAGGAAGATCGAAGTCAAGACCGGGCTTAAAGGATCTTAAGAAAGACCAGTGCATGTATTGCAAAGAGTTTGGGCACTGGAAAGTTGACTGTCCAAAGTACAAGGGGAAGAAGAAGGAATCAAAATCTGAGGCAAATCTGGCAAGAGTGACAAAGGCTGCTAGCAATAAATCACAGGCAGAGGATTCAGATTCAGATTCTTCGGTATTCTCGTTTTCAGTTACTACTCCTGTTGTAGGTTACTCGGGGGAAAACGAGTGGATCCTGGACACAGGTGCTACATATCATGTATGCCCTAATCGAGATTGGTTTACTAGTCTTGAGAAGCTGGAGGGATGTTCGGTCGTCATGGGCGATGATCATCCATGCATCATGGAGGGTGTAGGCACAATTCCTATCAGGATGTTCGACGGGATGGTAAGGGAGCTGAAGGAAGTGAGATATGTCCCTCAGCTGAAGAGGAACTTGATCTCAGTGGGTGTTTTGGAATCATTAGGGCTCGGAGTGTCTATTAAAGAAGGTGTTCTTAAAATGACGAAGGGCTCAATGGTGGTGTTGAAGGCCAACCGCAGGAATAATTTGTATTACTTGAAGGGTAGTACAGTGACAGGGCAGGTGGCAGCTTCGACCAGTCAGAAGGAAGATCTAACCCGGCTATGGCACATGAGGTTGGGACATGCAGGGGAGAAATCTATGCAAGCTCTTGTGAGGAAGGGCTACTGAAGGGTGCAGAGACCTGCAAACTGGATCTGTGTGAACATTGCATCATAGGCAAGAAGACAAAGGTGAAGTTTGATACAGCTTCACACTGCACCGAAGGCATTCTTGATTATGTTCACACGGACGTATGGGGACCCACAAAGACTGCATCAATAGGGGGAACCCATTACTTTGTGTCGTTTATCGATGATTATTCTAGGCGGTGCTGGGTGTACACCATGCGACACAAGAATGAAGTCCTAGAATTGTTTGTGAAGTGGAAGGTTAATCAGGAAAGGAGTACAAGAAGAAAAGTCAAGGTCCTTCGTTCTGACAACGGAGGAGAGTACAAGTCAGACCCTTTCCAGAAGCTATGTCTTGATGAGGGCATAGAGAGGCACTTCACAGTAAGGGAAACTCCGCAACAGAATGGGGTGGCTGAAAGAATGAACCGAACTTTGCTAGAGAAGGTTCGGTGCATATTGTCAAATGCAGGATTACCAAAGAAGTTCTGGGCTGAAGCTTTGGGGTATGCATGCCATCTCGTCAATAGGTTGCCGTCGTCTGCAATAGGGGGAAAGACTCCCCTTGAAGTTTGGTCTGGTAAAGCTGCAGGAGATTATGATGTGCTCAGGATATTTGGATGTCCAGCCTACTATCACGTAAAAGAAGACAAATTGGATCCGAGAGCGAAGAAAGGTGTGTTTGTTGGCTTCAAAAAGGAACCAAGGGGTTCAAGATCTGGGACCAACAGGACAACAAATTCATAATCAGCAGAGATGTCACTTTTGATGAGGCCTCGATGATGAAGCCTACAGTCTCTGAGCAGGTGGAGACTAAGAAGACCAAGGAGCTATTGCAGCAGGTGGAGAGTGATGCAGATCCACCATCTCTAGAAGACTCAGTATCTGTGAGGATCATTCCTGAGGTGACACAGGGAGGTGATCAAATTGCAGAAGAAGATGCTGAGGTTATTGAAGAGGATCAGGAACAGGTTATGGATACTGGTGATCAAGTTCCAGATTCCACTGCAGTTGGAAGACCAAGGAGGAATACTAGGAGACCTGGCTGGCTCACTACAGACATGGTGATTACACATGCACTTCCAGTTGTTGAAGAAGCCATTCCATCTACTTTCAGGGAAGCTGAAATCAGTTCAGAAGCGGAGTTATGGAAAGGGGCCATGAATGAAGAGATGCAGTCTCTTTATAAGAACAACACATGGGAACTGACCAAGTTGCCCAAGGGGAAGAAAGCCATAGGGTGTAAGTGGGTATTTGCTAAGAAGCAGGGATCACTCCAAGAAGACAATGTGCGCTACAAGGCAAGGCTGGTGGCTAAAGGCTACGCACAGAGAGAAGGGATCGACTACAACGAGGTGTTCTCCCCAGTTGTAAAACACTCGTCTATTCGGATCCTATTGGCCTTGGCGGCACAGAACGAGTTGGACCTTGACCAACTTGATGTGAAGACCGCCTTTCTCCACGGCGATCTTGAGGAGGAGATCTACATGACCCAGCCCACAGGTTACAAAACTGCAGGGAAAGAGGAGTTGGTATGCAAGCTGAAGAAATCACTGTACGGTTTGAAGCAGTCTCCAAGACAATGGTACAAGCGATTTGACAGCTTCATCAGGAAGAAGAAGTACACAAGAAGCCATTATGATCCATGTGTGTACTACAACAAGTTATCATCTGGTGAGTATGTCTATCTACTACTTTACGTAGATGATATGCTAATTGCTTCTAGGTCAAGATCTGCAATTAATTCTCTGAAGAAGACTTTATCGTCTGAGTTCGAGATGAAGGACCTGGGGGAAGCAAGGAAAGTATTGGGTATGGAGATCACAAGGGACAGAGAAGCTGGCAGGATTAGCTTGACTCAGAAGGGCTATCTGGAGAAGGTACTGCAGAGATTTAATATCGGGAAAGATACAAAGACTGTAAGTACACCAATGGCGCCGCACTTCAAGTTGTCAGCGAAGATGTCTCCAAGGAGTGTTCAGGAGCGTGAACATATGACTCATGTACCATATGCCAATGCAGTGGGAAGCTTGATGTATGCAATGGTGTGTACAAGGCCGGATCTATCACAGGCAGTTTCCATGGTTAGCAGATATATGCATGATCCAGGTCAGGGTCATTGGGAAGCAGTGAAGTGGATCCTGAGGTACATCAAGGGTACTGTTGATGTAGGTCTCGTGTTTGAGAAGGACAACACTGGGAAGCAAGAATGCATAGGGTACGTGGATTCGGACTATGCAGGTGATCTTGACAAACGCCGGTCGACGACAGGGTATGTATTCACATTCTCGCAGGCACCGGTGAGTTGGCGCTCCACACTTCAGTCCACAGTCGCATTGTCGACTACAGAGGCAGAGTATATGGCCTTGACCGAGGCCATGAAGGAGGCGATTTGGCTTCAGGGATTGCTAGATGACTTGGGAGTGGAACAGGAGATCTTGAAGATACACTGTGACAGTATGAGTGCCATTTATTTGGCAAGGAACCAAGTCTACCACGCAAGGACGAAGCACATCGATGTCAGGTATCACTTTGTTCGGGAGATTCTGGAGGAAGATGACATCAATTTATTGAAGATTCATACTTCGGAGAATCCGGCCGATATGCTTACAAAGGTGGTGTCGGGAGTAAAATTTGCACACTGCAAAGACTTACTCCAGATTCTTCAGGTGAATTGAGCTTGCTGAAGCTCATGTGGATGAACTACGAATGGCTTGATCCCTTGGGCAAGGGGTACGTAGGCAACCAGATTGGTGCAGCCGCTTTCGAGTCGGTGTTCGGCTCAGATTTAACAATCTTCACCGAGGTGGAGAATTGTTGGAGGAGAGAGTACAGTAGAGGAAGTGAAGTCATGCCAGGTGCTGTTGAAGGCTGCCAAGGAGTCTACGACGCAAGGCGACGGAACAGCAGGCAGGAAAAACGAAGCAGCAGCAGAAAAGACAGTGGTCGGTCGACCGGTCCGGTCGACCGACGTGCACGAAGTGCACAGGTGCTCCCAGGTTTCTTCGGTCGACCGGACCGGTCGACCGAAGAGGGTCTTGGTTGCGTCGGTCGACCGGACCGGTCGACCGAAAGGGTCTCTGTAAGCAACCCAACTCTCTGTTTGTTTCGGTCGACCGGCTCGGTCGACCGTAAGAGGGAGTCGGTCGACCGGCCGGTCGACCGACAGTCGGGTTTTGGGCGAAATCTGTTGTTTCGGGAAGTTATGTATTTAAGCCCTGGTTGTAATTTTCTAGGGTTAGAGTGCTTAGAAAAAGTATAGCTGCGGACTCTCTTGTGTTGATAGAGATCAAGAGCTATTGTAATCCATCTTCCTTAAAGAAAACTCTCTCCGTGAATTGCCCCGAGGACGTAGGCAGGTTGGCCGAACCTCGTTAGATCTGGTTTTTGCGATTGGCTGTTCTTCTAGTTTGTTTTTTCATTGTTCTTGGTGATTGAGATCAGGTTGGATCTTCTAAGGGTTGTTGTCTCCGAGCACAACAGCCTGAAGGACACGCAACTTTCCAATGGCTACTGAGGCCGCAAAAGTGGCATTCATTACTCATCATCTTCTGTGGAGAAGTTAGATCCTGCTACTCTTGAAGGACCTCGCCACTGTGATATATTTCTTTCACTTACTGAGGACATTATTGGTCATTCTTTTTGAACTTACCGTTAGTGACATTCGCCAGGTTAAAAACAATGTTGCTGCTTTGACACGCTCTAAATTCAAAGATGATTTGAGTGTATGGGAAGTGACTGTAAAAGCAGTTGTTTTTATATAGGACGAATATTAATGTGGAGAAAGATCACTAACGCATCTTCCGGTAGAGCGCCTGCATCTGGAACTTTGGTTGATAAAGTGTGGATCTTGCTGGATATTCCACAATAGATTGATATTCTCCTTACAGAGAGATTGAGAGTATCCAGTATAAAGATGTGTTCCCTGTGTATATGAGATATATAGGACGAAAATGTTTTCTTAGAAGTTAGGACGGGCTATGCTCGTTCCTGTTTAAGTGTTTGTAGTATAGGGTCTGTTTGGTTGTCGTAATTTATCGTAATTCATAAGTCGTAATTGATAAACTCTCTTACAGTTGTAAATGAGTTACATTCATGTAAGTTTTATGGTGTTTGGCTGGTAATATAAAGTTACAAGTGAAAAAGTATATTGTGTTTTACAATTTTTGGTGTTGTTATGTGTAATTCGTAAGTGAAAAAATTGACCGCAAAATTAAGTATTTGGTGATTTTAAAAAATTAAATATTACAAATAAATACTAAAAATACTAAATATTTAAAAAAAATTAATATTAATATAAAAAATAATACAAATTTGCATGGCCACAAAATTAACTGTAAGTGGGTTGTGAGTGAGTGGTTACTGGGTTGCAAGTGAGTGATAGGGTCTGTTTGGTTGTCGTAATTGGCCGTAATTCGTACTCTTTTACAATTGTAAATGAGTTACATGCATGTAAGTTTTACGGTGCTTGATTGGTAATATAAAGTTCTAAATAGGAAAGTGTATTGTATTTTACGGTGTTTAGTTGTTATAATGTGTAAGTCGTAAGTAAAAAAGTTCACCACAAAATTAACTATTTGGTGATTTAAAAAGTTTTAATATTACTGATAAATATTTAAAATGCTAAATAATAATATTTATATAAAAAAATAATACAAATTTGCATGACCATAAAATTAACTGTAACTAGGCTGTGAGTGAGTGGTAATTGAGTTGCAAGTGAGTGATAGTTGAGTTGCCCAAGTCTTTTACGAATTACGGTCCAAATAAACGTCATAGCTGTAATTGGGTAGTTATTTACGAATTACGAACTTTTACACCTTTTACGGCGAAACAAACAGCCCCGTAGTTGGGTCGCGTAAATTTTTTACGAATTAAGATCCAAACAAACACCGTAGTTATAAGTGGGTTGTAAGTCATGTAAGAATTACGATCTAGATACTATATTCTAGCTCATTATCTGTACTTGTCTGATACAAATTTAGACTCGGATCGGATTCAAATATTAGTCAGATATTAAAAATATAACCAAATCCCTGTAGAAAAATCTAAGTTATACCTTTAACTTTAACATACTTTACGTGACAACTTTAAGAAATATATAAAATGACACGAAGTTTCAAATTTTAATCATGATATCAAATAATCTTCATGTGCTTTAAATACTTGTTCTTCCAGACATATTTAGTATATTTAATATATTCACATATATCTCCAAACATGTCTGATATTTTAACCATTATCATTATATATTCACATATATCTTCGAGAAGATGTATAATTCTTTAACCATTATCATATCTACATCCATATTTTGAACATATGTTGGTTAAATGGGTGTTTGCGCATCCAAAGTAAATCTTTTGATAAAGCTATTAAAATGAGGATTCACATTCAATACTTTAGTTATGATTTGATGGATTTCTAATAATAGGTTAGAAAATTTAGGGCGATGAGATAGTTTAATGTGATGGTAGACATGCCTCCCAAAATCCTCTAAATTTATTAAAAATATCAAAAATGGAGTGAGCCGATTATTTTAAACCATTCAATATATATAAATATATAATATACAATATAGTATAATAATTTAAGAAAACAAATTATTCTATCTAAAGATAAATTGCAGAAAACTCTCTTGTTATCATTGTTTGGCCACAAACTATGAATTATGAAAACCAAGAAAATATCTCCTGTTATTATAATCCTGAAAAAAATAACTCTGTGCATTTGTCATTAGTAAGAATTGACAAAAATACCCTCCACAAATTGAGCAATCATATCTACCATATATCCTTTCTGTTTCTGATCCAAATGAACAAAAACGTCAATTTAATAAGGACAATTAAGCCAAGCTAGACTAATTTCACGGAAAACTCACATGAGACCCTTTCCCATTACAGCAGAGGAACGAAGTTAACGTGAAACAGGACGCACCGGTAATTTTCTGCTAATTTACATTGTTCAGAGAGTGTCAATAAGTAGTAGTGCGGGGTTTTTCTATAATTTTCCTTGGTAGTATAAGGAAACTTCCATGAATCCTTTAGATACTTATTATCAACTCAGTAATTAATCACAGATGACTATGATCGGTAATTATTATCATTATTATTAATTGATAACTAAGACCATAATAACACGAGAGAAGTAGACCGCCGCCAAGCCCATAACAGTCCTCCCCTCTCCGTGGGCCCCACCGCAGCCTATATAAACCCACCCTGGCGCCGAACCCTTTCACCTTCCTTCGTCGGACACAAAAGAAAAAGCCCTCTATTTTTCACTCTCCGATTTTTCTTTTTCTTTTTCTTTTTTCCTCCCCAATTTCGCATGTTGTTTCTTGGTGATCTGGCGATTCGACTGCTGAAGCCCTCAAGAACTCTGAAGCCCTCGCTTGATCTCGGTAACGATGTTTGTCCCTCTACATTGATCTTTGTACTTTCTTCACCGTTGCTCTTCTCTTAGGTTCTTGATCACTACATTGATGTCTTCTCTCATACGATCTTTAGGGTATTTGAGAGTTTTTACATGGTTTCTCGTTGGATTATGTCTACATTGGTGACATTGATCGAAAAACCTTTCTTTTGAAGGAAGGGTTTTGCTTGATGGCCTTTTGATTTAGGTTTTTCAATTTTTTTTAATTTTGAACTACTGACTAGTAATAGTGTAGCTGGTTGCTAATTTTACAAAAAAATTTGGTTTTTCCTGAGGGGTTTCTTAGTGGGACTGTTAATTTTGTGTTATGGTGCTGGTTGGATAAATCTTTGGACATGTATGTTGCTTTGAAATTCTGCAGTCCAATTAATATCTCTCGCATTGTGCTTAAATCTATGGTATGCCTAGAAGTTGATTTCTCTAAGAAATACACAATAATTTTATTGGGATTTTCACTTTACTGCTCCTCATACGAAATTCATATTAGGGAAAAAGTAAACTCATGGAGATACCAACGATGAAGCTTAGATTAACTTGCATTGCAGTTTGTAGATAAGCTTGTCAGATGTGTCTGACAGAAAGAGTTTATATTATACCAAAAGATGTTAGTTTTTCTTGTGTTGGATTTCTGTTGAAATTGTACTATTTAAAAATTTGTGGATTTCTATTTAGAATATTGGTGTTAACATAAACTGTAGATGTGTTAATCTTTAGTTTAGAATTTGTTTTCATGGGTTTCAGTGTATACGTTATCTTTAAGAGTTATTCTAAACTGTTTGTGTGTGTGTGTTTATGTGTGTGTATTGTTAATTTTGGGTTATTCTAAATAACTCCTCATTAGATCGTGCTATATAAAAGTTCATTTTTTATTGCGTTAAATAATAATTTTTCTGATGTTCAGGAAATACTTACTCACATGTGCTAGTTAAGTAGCTCACCGATCTTGTTTTGATCACAATAAATCGATGTCGTAATCAAGAAAACTTGATAAATAATTTTGAAACATGTTCCCAGTAGGTTATATTATGTGTGTCTTTGTTATTGGACATATTATTACTATCTGTGAGTAAGCAATAGTTAAACATTTTTTTGTTGTTCTCCATACAAGGACTAACTGATTCATAGTCAAAATGCACTGTGTCACATTGTACCAAATGGAACTTCTTCCATAATTCAGTCATAGGTTGAAGCTTTCATATCTCAGGTTTATTTTATTAATGATATCAAGCACCTTCCAAGCTAGTTCTTTATGAAATTCCGGATGGAAAATTATATATTGCCACTTGGACGACTTGTTTTTTTGTCACTGTAAATGTCTATCTCTGCTTGGAGCATGCTGATGTTTCACCTCACATTCACTCCAAGGGAAGTATATAAAGAAAGTTAACAAAGGGAATCTAAACGAAGAACATTAAAAGAGAAAAAAAGAAAAAAGATCAGGATGTGGGTAAAATATAACATTGGCCTAAATATGCATAAAAACTCTATGGTTGTCTCCTAGATATGAAGTTTGCAATGAATTTGATAGTTTCTTGTGAGATAGTTCCACATTGTTTATCCAACCACTTAGTTATCTGTTTCTAGTACTTGTATAGTATGTTGGAAATTCATAGAGGATGCTGGTTTGACCTCACTGCAACATTTTGCCAAAAAACAAAAAATTGCAGTCTGCATCTATTTTCTCATCATGACTGAATTTCACTCTGCTGCTTTTTTTTTTTCAAATTTAGTTCTTTTGCTAATCTTCGTTCCTCCTTCTGGATCCCAATTGCCAGTTTGATTGAATAAATTCTGACCATCAAGTTGGGCAATCTCTTTGCTCTAAAAATGACATGTCTTTAAGGTGTCAGACTTCATTTTCTTTTTAAGTACTTGGGAGTTCTCTTTTGCCCATGTACACAGGTTCCTGCCAATTGCTATATACCACATGAAAAGAATATTGAAATCTTATGCATAACGTACTAACATGCCTCAACAGTAACACTTATTGCCTCATATCATAGGAATGTATTGTAATGAAATGCTATGAGTTTGCAACCTTAGAAGGCATTAAAAATCCCTTCTACTGTTCCTCTGGCTTCCTATGGACCTGTCATTGAACTATCATGCGACCTTCATGTGTGGCCATGATATCGATAGTTTGGCCCCTGCTATTGTATTTGGCATCGACAATGACCTTTCTCTGTGGTGATGTAATTAAGAATATTTAATATGCAGTCTCCACCAAGCCATGCATTCCCCTCTTTTTATATACCATCTTTATAGACCATTATTGGTCATAAGTTGGTATCTACATGTGCTTCCTTCCACCCTGCTACGAAATAATAATAGGTCAAAGAAATTGTTGCATGGGCATAAATCTAGTTGAGAAATGCACATTAACCTTCCTCAGACTGACTAGCTGCTGGGACCTAGCTAACCCAAAAGTAGCATGCTTCAGCATTTTAAGTATAACCTATCTTCTTAGCCAGATATTGATCCTTGCGTGCAAAATAAGCCTTTGCAGGCAAAAAATTGTCCTTGAACTATCATCTTTCCTTTGTTCAAACTACTTTTCTACTCTTGAGAAACTTGTACCATTGCTCAGGATCAGAAGTAGGGTTGCTGACTTGTTGACTATAGAAGTTTTATGACATTAACCTCGCTTCCTCATAGTTGTCTCGACTAGGAATTTGCACCAACTTATACAGGTATGCCTATCTCCTTGTCATTTTTATCTCCAATGAACCAGCTTATGTTCCTTGACTGACTTTTGTTATTTTCTTTGAAAGACACCTATGACTAACATAATCTTTCTAACAAACTTTCCATGTCATATCTTGGCATTTGTCAAATTTTGCACTGTGATTATCTTCTATTCCTTACAAAAAGTAAAATTTCTTTAAGCACATCATCATTTTTTATGCATAAAATTTAGATCTGCTCGATAATCCAT
This sequence comes from Agave tequilana, assembly GCA_038442645.1. Classification (NCBI taxonomy): domain Eukaryota; kingdom Viridiplantae; phylum Streptophyta; class Magnoliopsida; order Asparagales; family Asparagaceae; genus Agave; species Agave tequilana. The sequence goes on from JAVJIF010005998.1 coordinate 24,408, forward strand.
GCAATTAACTTCATAACTGATTTCTATATATGATAGTCACACTATTTTTAGCTATAAAAAGATTGGTGTATCCATCCATTTCCTAAACAATATGCATCTGTGCCTTACACCATATATATGTCAATCTATGCAGTACTTGTTTGGCAACTTAATGAAATCAACCTATCACTTAAAACTATGCATGAGTGAAGTCTGTATGGCTTTGTAGTCGTTTTCCTAGTTTTGTTTTGTGTGAAACATGTTTTAAAAAGAGTCGTCTATAAAGTGATACCTTATCAATGAATTTCTGTCCTTTTCGTGTAAAGCCCTCTTGGTAATGTAAGGACGTTCTTTCCTTTTTTATGCTTCATATTCCTAAAGAACAAGGGACATGCATAAACATCTATCTATAGCTTAAATGTCACTCTCTCATTGTTGATGGTAATGTGCATGTGTTCCATCGCCTCCTGCTTTGTTTGGTTTTCATTACTATAAATGTGACTCCTTCACTCTTTATGATTTCGAGGGTGATAATGTTAATTCCACCGTAGTTGTCAATTTCCTTGTAATTCTGCACTTTTGTTCTTTGCCTTTAGGCCATTAATTATTACCCGGAGGGGGTTTCTTATTTCACATACTACCACATCACCACATTACCTATATATACACACACATACACAAATATATATATATATATATTATATATATATATATATATATATATATATATATATATATATATATATAATATTGCGGAGGAAAATTCTCGGGGAATTTCTCCACACCACGAATTGTAAAATGAATAGACAAGTGAAAGTAATCGCAAACAACAAGCACTTTACGTGAAAAATCCAAAAGAAAAAAAAAACCACGGGAGAGGAAGAGAATTCATTATCATATTAGAGGAATACAAGAAATTCTGTAGAATGATGTTGTGAGTACAATCTCTAGAGTTCGATGTGGTAATACAAGCCCACCTCTTTCTTGATAGAGTGGAGGTATATTTATATCCGCTTGAGCTGTTATTGTGGGTGCGAATATTTCGGATCTACATAACTGCATGATTTGCACGTTATGATTTTCTTGTAACCGTCCAGATCGCGCCGCTTGATTGTTAGGATCGCCATGCAGAGATATCCGTCACTATCTATAATAGCCCATATTGATATAGGAGCGTTATAACATTTAGAATGTGGGGATGATCTGACCGCATAGCGCGATTCGAGAATCGCGGGGATCATGCTAAGCAACGCAGGAGTAGCAGGCTTCGAATTATCTTCGTGTCGGCGCCTTGGGTGGCTCCGGGAAGAAACATTGATTAAGTAGTGGATCTAGGTGAGTGATATTTGATCAGATCTGGCTTTGGGGCGAGACCCGAGGCTTTCTTCTTGGCCGCATGTACCCGAGGTTGGTATGTGAGCTGGTCCTGCTGGTAGAGAAGTGATGTCCCCAGGTGCTGTGACATGTATTGTGATTTTATTGAGAATTAAAATACTCATCCGCCTCCTCTTTCTTGGAGTCTCCAAGTGAGGAGGGGAGCAAAATAATTCCATCCTCTGGTATGACCTTTCATCGAGTAATTAAAGTATCTTCTTGTGCTTCGAGAAAGTGAGAATCAGGACGCAAAGTTGATAGTTTTCGGAGTGACCTGACAGTTTTCAGAGCTCATCTTCTGAAGTGACCCAACACCCAGTGGTCGGAGCCACTTCTTGTACTCCGAGGGAGTGAGACTTAGGATGCGGAGTCGACAGTTATTGGAGCGATCTGACAGTTGTCGGAGTCTATCCTCTAGTGTGATTATTTATTGAGTGGTTGGAGCATCTTCTTGTACTCTAAGAGAGTGAGAGTTAGGATGCGGAGTCGACAATTATCGGAGCAACCTGACAGTTATCAGAGCCCATCCTCTGGCGTGCCCCTTCACCTAGTAGTTGGAGCATCTTCTTGTACTCCAAGAGAGTGCGAGTTAAGACGCAAAGTCGACAGTTATGGAGTGACTAGACAGTTGTAGGAGCCCAATCCTCTGACGTGACCCTTCATCGAGTAGTCAGAGCATCTTCTTGTACTCTGAGGGAGTGAGAGTTAGGACGCGGAGTCGATAGTTGTCGGAGCTTGCTCCCGAGTGATTCATTTTAATATCTCCACAACGCCTTTTAGTTGTCAGAGTGAGAATCCGATGTAGCTTGTAAGAGTTAGCCGTCAGTGTGAACCCAATATTGACTGTCAAAGCCATCGGGAGACTTTAATCTTTAAGGAGAGTCTTCGTATAGGCTTAGCCGTCAAGGTGAAGATCAGATATATGCTATCAGAGTGACTTTCAGGAGTGCTCTTCTCTTTCAGGAAAGCCTCCGTGTAGGTCTAAAAGTCAGGATGAGGACTCGATATAGGCTGTATGAGTGACTGTCAGGAGTTCTTCCGTCTTTCAAGAATGACTCCGTATAGGTCTGAGCCATCAGGGTGAAGACCCGATATAGGATGTAAGAGCGACTATCAGGAGCGTTTTTGTCATTCAGGAGTGACTCCGTATAAGTCTGAGCTGTTAGGGTGAGGACCCGATATAGGTTATAAGTGCGACCATCATGAGCACTTTCGCCATTTAGGAATGACTCTGTATAAGTCTGAGCATCAGGGTGAGAATCTGATATAGACTGTAAGAGCGACCATCAAGAGCGCTTCCCTTATTCAAGAGTGACTCTGTATAAGTCTGAACTGTCAGAGTGAGGACCCGATATTGGCTGTAAGATTGACCATCAGAAACGTTTTTGTTATTCAGGAGCGACTCCATGTAAGTTTAGCCGTCAGGGTGAGGATTTAATAAAGATTGTCAGGGTGAGACTTGATATAGGTTGTAAGAGCGACCATCCCGTTATTCACGAGTGACTCCGTATCAGTCCGAGCCGTCAGGGTGAGGATCCGATATAGACTGTAAGTGCGCCATCTTGAGTGCTTTCATCATTCTGGAGTGACTTCGTATAGGTCTAAGCCATCAGGTGAGAACCCGATATAGGCTGTAAGAGCGACCATCGGGAGCGCTTCCGTCATTTAAGAGTGACTCTAAATAGGTCTGAGCCATCAGGGTGAGTACCCAATATAGGCTATAAGAGCAACCTGATATAGGCTGTAAGAGCGACCATCAAGATCGCTTCCGTCATTCAGGAGTGACTCTGTATAAGCTTGAGCCGTCAGGGTAAAAACCTGATATAGACTGTAAGAGTAACCATCAGGAGTATTTTTGTCATTCAGGAGTGACTCCATATAAGTCTGAGCTGTCAGGGTAAGGACCCGATATAGGTTATAAGAGCAACCATGAGGAGTGCTTTCGTCATTCAGTAGTGACTTTGTATAGGTCTGAGCCATCAAGATGAGAACCCAATATAAGCTGCAAGAGCGACCATAGAGAGCACTTCTATCATTTTTGGAGTGACTCCGTATAGGTCTAATCGTCAGGGTGAGGACTCGATATAGGCTGTCGGAGTGACAGTCAGAAGCGCTTCAGTCTTTTAAGAGAGCCTACATGTAGATCTAGCCGTCAGGACGAGAACTCGATATAAGCTATATGAGTGACTATTAGGAGCACTTTCGTCTTTCAGGAGGTCCTGCATATAGGCATGAGCCGTCAGAGTGAGGACCTGATATAGGCTGTAAGAGCGACTATCAGAAGCTCTTCCGTTATTTAGGAGTGACTCCGTAGGTCTGAGCTGTCAGGGTGATGACCCAAGATAGGCTGTAAATGCGACCATTAGGAGCACTTATGTCATTAAAGAGTGACTCAGTATGGGTCTGAGCCGTCACGGTAAGAACCTAAAATAGGATGTAAGAGTGACCATTATGAGGGCTTTCGTCATTCAGGAGTGACACAGTATAGGTCTCAGCCGTCAGGGTAAGGACCTGATATAGACAGTAAAAGCAATCACAAGGAGCGCTTCTGTCATTTCAGAGTGACTCCGTGTAAGTCTAGCCGTTAGGATGAGACCAGATATAAGCTGTCAGAGTAACCGTCAGGAACTTTCGTCTTTCAGGAGAGCCTCTGTGTAAGTCGAATCATCAGGGTGAGAACCCGATATAGGCTGTCGGAGTGACCGTCAAGAGCGCTTTTTTCTTTCAATGTCGGAGTGACCATCAAGAGTGCATCCGTCTTTCTAGAGAGCCTCCTTGTAGGTCTAGTCGTTAGGATGAGAACCTGATACAAGCTGTCAGAGTAACCGTCAGGAACGCTATTGTTTCAAGGAGAGCCTCCGTGTAGGTCTACAACAACCAGGATTAGGACCCGATATAGGCTGTCAGAGTGACCATTAGGAGCGCTTTCGTCTTTCAGAAGAGCCTCCGTGTAGGTCAACCGCCAGGGTGTAGACCCAATATAGGCTGTATGAGTGACCATTAGGAATGCTTCTGTCTTTTAGGAGAGCCCCGTGTAGGTTTAGCCGTTAGGGTGAAGACCCGATATAAGCTATTGGAGTGACAATCAAGAACATTTTCATCTTTCAGGAAGCCTCTGTGTAGGCATTGCAGGATTCCTTGCGGGCTTGTTTACTTCTCCGACGCCTTGATTTTGATTATTCTTCGGGGGAACATACTGTGGTTTATGTTTCTAACCTTCATTCTCTTGTTTGGGAGAGCGACTGATTTCACCCCGTGTAATATCCTCAATCTGTATGTATTTCTGAGCTCAAGAGAGGATGTCCCTCATTTTGGTGACTTCATGCTTCACCAAGTGTTTGTAGAAGGATTGAGAGACTTGCAACCCACTGATAAACGCAATGACAGTCACGTAGTCATTGCAATTATACACCAAGGGCATTTGCTTTGGAAGTAACTGATGTAATAATTGAAGCTCTCTCTGGGCTTCATCTTGATCGTGGGAAAGTGATTGATGTTATTTTTAAGCTTCAGTCAAGAAGCATATTTGTGATAGAAGGCCAACTTCACCTCTTTGAAACTCCAGAATGAGTGCCTTGGGAGAGAGTAGAACCAATCATAGGTTGCGCGTTTGAGACTGAGGGAACACACGACTCAAGAGGAAGTCATCATGAGAGTGGACCGTCATCTTGTCTTGGTACTACTGGAGGTGCTGGATGGGATAGGTGGCCCCACAGTAGCACTCGAAGTTCGACATTATGAAATTTTTGGGGAATCGGTGAGAGGTGATTTCCTCCAAGAGTCGTGAGTCGTAGGTTCTCAAGCATCAAGGGTCCACCACCTTTTGGATTGTTGACTTGCTTTCTCGATCCGCTTCCAAATAATCTCCTTAATGTCCTTGATACGAGGGACCTTCAGAGTCTTGTGGGGGCCAAAATTCTCGAAATGCTTGTCATCACTCGATAAAGGAGATTTGGCACGTCTCCGATCGCTCTCGATGTGGGTGGTTCTTGCGATAAGAGGTGGTGACAGGGAGCCCCTGATTCCTTGTGAACTGCGATTTTTGAAAGATCTTAATCTAAGTGACAAGTTGATTCTGGACGCGGGTCATTGCATCTCTCCACAGTAACTTTTACGTGTTCACGCATCGCCTCCGCCTGTTACTCATCCAATTGCCTTTAGAGACTGTCGAGCATTTGGAGGAGCTGACTTTCGACGGGGAGCCGGATTTCGTATCGTTGATCCCTGCCTCTGGCGCAGTAGCTGGGAAAGAGTGCTCAACATCTTCGATGTGAACATCAAGATGGGGCGGATGAGCGTTGGTAGGCCCCGCGCCCCTAGCAGCTGTCGACTTGCCTTTTAAAGTGGCGACGACGGTTTGGGATGCCTTTTTTCTTGGTGTGGTCATTTTAGTTTAGCGAGGCTTTTTGAGTAAAGTTTTGAGAAAGAGAGAAGAGATATTGAGTGTAGATTCAAGAGTTCTCAAACAAAGCACCAAAATGTGGAGGAATATTCTCGGAAAATTTCTCCACACTATGAATTGTAAAATGAATAAACAAGTGAAAGCAATCGCAAACAACAAGCACTTTTTGTGAAAAATCCAAAAAAAAAGACCACGAGAGAGCGAGAGAATTCACTATAATATCAGAAGATTATAAGAAATTTTGTAGTGTGATATTGCGATTATAATTTCTAAGGCTCGAAGTGAAAATCACAAGCTCATTTCTTTCTTGATGGAGATAGAGGTGTATTTATACCCACCTGAGCTGTTATTGTAGGTACGAATATTTTGAATCTACATAACTGCATAATTTGCACGTTATTATCTTCTTGTAATCGCCTAAATCGTGCTGCTTGATTGTTAAGATCGTCATGTAGAGATATCCGTCACTATTCATAACAACTCGTATTGATATAGGAGCGTTATAAGTTTAGAACGCGGGAATGATCTGGTGGCATAGCTGGATCCGCGAATTGTAGGGATCGTACTGTCTAGTTGTAAGCAGCAGGAGTAGCAGACTTCAGAGGGTCTTCTTGTCGGAGTCTTGGGTGGCTCCGAGAAGGATCCTCTTGTACTGATTATTTGCATCCCGGAGAGTTGCACAACTCCAGTTGAGTAGTGGATCTGGGTGAGTGATATCTGATTAATTGTGGGCTCAGGACGAGGCCCGAGGCTTTCTTCTTAGGCTCATGTGTCCGAGGCTGGTATGTGAGCTGGGCTTATTGGTAGAGAAGCGATGCCCCTAAGAGGTGGGACATGTGTCGCGATCTTGATGAGGGCCAAAATCCAACCACTACACACACATATAAAATTCCATATTTCTTTTCCGTATCCCATTATTATTTAATACTATCTTCTTTGAACTTCAACCATCTAATAGCTTCAGTTGACTGTCAAATTTTCTCAAAAAAATCATATTCCCTGCTCATTTAAACTTAACCATGTACTTTTATCCGAAACCATCCTCCCAGCTCATTGAAACTTAACCAAGTAGTTTTCTCTACAGAAATCCTTCCACTTCAATTATTCGACATCATATTAGATTTTTGAATTTCAGCAACCTAATTTTTAGATTTTAGCGCTGAACATACAAACAGTCAAACATAATCTTTTCCATCATCACAACTACTAAATGTTTAACCTACATTACCCCCTAAATAACCTGGATAAGTCAACTTATAATAGATGAATAGAAATATATTCATCTTGAATAGATAGTAATTCTATTGAAATATAGAATAATTGTTAGGCAGTAATTGTGGTTCCTCTGGTTAAAATTTTTCTAAAGTGGGCTGTCCAATCTCTGGGAGGGGCTTTGGGAGGGGCATTGGCAGTGGAGACTATGTTTTCTGTTGCATCAGAAGCCAAGTTTAGTTCCCTTCAGTACACACTTATATTAAAAAATGAATGAAAAATATTTTCATCTCAAATAGATAATGTTCTATTGAAATAAAGAATAATATTTATGCAGAGCTTGTAATTCCTCTGGTTTAGATTTCTATAAGCTGGTCCAATCTTTGGGAGAAGCTTTGGTAGTGGAGACTACTGTTGCTGTTGCAATGTCTAGTTCCCCTCAATGCACATCTAAGAGGGAGAAAGAACAGAGTACGGAAATGCCAGAGGTGCTTCGGAGAAGTAAAAGGCAGAAAGCCAAAGGAAGTGAATCTATTATGGAGCGCGCCATGAATCTCAAGAAGGTCCACTCCTTGGAGTTGAATCCTTCCAGATCTTCTCGGACTTCTCAACGAGGTCAGTCTTCTATTACTACTTTAGGATATTTATGAAATTCACTCATATATAAATGCAGACCTTGATTCATTTAATAATATTTTTTGGATTTAACATTACCTCCAAACGTCAAATGCTACGTTAATGATGGACAAACTTAGAGGGATGGAGGAGGAGAGGCATGGTTATGAGTGCCCTGTTGATTTCGTGGTAGTGTTTTCTTTCGATCAATGGAAACAATCTGATGGAATGCAAGCCTTGGAACATGAATAAAAGAAGTGGTGTCAAGTATTTTTAAGAATTATGGAAGTGATCATTTGTTTACTCAAAGCATCAAATCTGCATATTCCTAATAAGTTTCCTAATAAGTTCCTCTTAAGATTGATTTGAGGCAATTTCTTTATCAGACTGGATTCAATCAAATTCAACTGGAAGAGGACAATTGATGGGTTGTGAAGGGCAGAAATTGTCAAGACAGGGAAATTACGGTTTTTTTTTGCATTCTATAATTTTAAAGAATTAGAATTTTGGAGTGGGTTTAATTTTTTGTTTATTGCTGAATGACAGAACTAGAATAGGAGTTTTTTTGGGAGAAATAAGACGGTTAGACTGAATTTCCAAGGGACTTGTGTTATTTAAAGAGGTTTTGATACAGCCAAATTTGTGGATGAAAGAAATCTGGGTCAGATTCAAGAAGATGATTTGGAGGGGGTACAAAAATATTAACAGGGAGCTGGAATTACTGATGTTATTGGGAGCTGATGTTAATTGATTTCCTAACAAGTAAAAGAAATTTAGTTGTTCGAATAAACATAAAAATTGTATGACTTTTTGTACATAAGTACTTTAGGATATGGTCATGATGTACACTGTGGTCAGCAGACATTTGGATGTCTTATATATTGAAAAAGGATTTTGTCCGACTTCTTAGGTAATTATCCAAGAAGTCACTAAATGACACTTCACCACTTGTTTATGTACGCCCAATGATAGGAAAACCAAATAGAAGATCAACTACGATCAAGTTGATCCATACTATATAATGTGCCTAAAAGCTAAAATTTAAGTGAGTTTGAATTTCTTGCCTATGCATCAAGTAGGTACAAAATGGATGGTCAAAATTAGTTTTACGAACTAGAATGTCTAAAACTTGACAGAAATTGCTATATAACAGTTTCTAAATGTTTAGATAATAATTATTTGAAGCAAAAATTTGTATGTCCCAAATCATAAATCTAAGCAATATGGTACTTTTCGCTATTCATTTTATGCCAACTTTATGTATAGATAGTAAAAATCCTCACTTTTTTGTTTGGTTGTACTCTACATGATGTAGATCAACTACAATAAAGGGGATTCCCCATTGAATAGCTTAACATTGAATTTAAATGGGAAATGATCTGGCTCCAAATACTTTCGAAAGTAGCAACATCTCTCTCTCTCTCTCTCTCTCTCTCTCTCTCTCTCTATATATATATATATATATATATATATATATATATATATATATATATATATATATATATATGTCCCTCCTTCCTCTCTCTCCCTCTTTCTCTCTCTACATAAATCACATATAAATAAAAAAGGGGAAAATGTGGAAAATCCCTTGAAATTTGATTGGCAAGTGAAAACCCCTGCCCCTTTTTCACGTAAATCCCCCCGGGTTTTGTTCGCCATTCCCACCACCCCTTGTCCCCACCAAACGTAATATGGGATATAAGGATACCAAAAATTGAATGGGGGTAGGGCACTAACGCCAATTGCACTCGCGAGGCATATTAATGGCGCAAAGAAAAGAGCATGTTGAAAAACTCTCCAACTACAGTATGAGATTGCCACCGTATTATCAAGTTGTCCACCTTCACTGTCTTGCATGATTCTCTTGAAAGAAACCTAAGGAAAAATGGGAGATTGGATTATATTTAAGGAAACAACAACATTTAGTGTCTGATCTTAGATTTTATACACCTGCCTAACTAGAAAGTGCTTATTCTTTTTGAAAACATATCATAGTTTCTCTACATTTTTTTTTACAAGATTTAATTAGCAAAATAAAAATAGTGAGATATCCTATTTGATATCAGAGGGTTGTACACATAAAAAATTGTTTATTTTTTAGATGAAGAATTAGAGCGACTTTGAAAGGGGTTGAGTCATAAATAAAACATATTAAGAGCCTTTCCTTATTAGATTCCTAGTCTTCTCAATTTTTCCTCTCAAATTCTATTTTTTCATTCTTTTTAAATTTGCAGTAAAATTCTTTATCACAACAATATTCCCAAGAAGCGTGAAACAATTTGAGAACAACAAATATATTAAACTAAATGGTTGACAGTTTCATATGAATAGAACATAAACTGAACTAAAAGGTATATAAATTTATATCATGGACAATCAGTTTCATATTAATTATAGACATATTGAACCAAAAGATAGACATTTTTATATCAAAAGTGAATGCAATGACATGAAAGGTAGACAATTTTATATCAAAAGTAGCCATGTTGAACCAAAAGGCAGACAATATTACATCAAAATAGACACACTGAGTCAAAACATAGGCAATTTTCTAGCAAAAGTAGACATATTGAACTAAAAGATAGAGATTTATATATCAAAGACAGACGCTGAATTAAAAAGTACATAATTTTCTATCAAAATAGACATGCTCAATTAAAAAAAATTTAGACAATTTTATATTAAAGATAGTCATGTTGAAGCAAGAGGTAAACAATTTTATATCAAAACTAGACATATTGAACTAAAAGGTAGACAATGTTATATCAAACGTAGACATATTAGAAACAAATATAAACACTTCAATATAAAGGTAAATTTTTTACATATAAATATAAATATTTTAAACATAAGATTGAAAAACTATTAACTGAGAAAGGTAGACAATTTACAATGAAAAGTCGACAATTTATGTGAAAGGTAGACAATTTGTATAAGAAGGTAAACAATTTACTCAGAGGTGGGACTTACCGTATTTCCCACATTTTAAAAAAAGAAACCATCTCATAAAATATTCAACACTTAAAATATTTAAATAAGTGACTTATTTCAGAAAGAAAACTTTAATATTTCTTCAAATCCATCTCAATGAAATCTTGATAGCAAAAACTAAATACTGCTAATAAGCTCAATGGAGAAATTGTGACCTACGCTCCAAGAACCTATTTTTGTTCAATTTGATCCGTAGCAAAAAGAACAAAAGGATGCCAAAGAAGGAATGGAGAAAAACAAAACTTGAGATTTTTAGGGTATTAAATTTCCTGCCATTGCACTAAAACTCTGAATTTAAGATAGCGTTGAGTATTTATATTTTAACACCCCTGTAGGTCACCCTTTTATAGGTCGAAACATGAGCTGTTGTTCTAGCGGTATTTTTTTTAATGCACGCCCAATGGAATTTGAACGTAAGTTGCTCTGATACCATATTAAAGTCTCTGCTAATGTACGAAAACTCTGACTTGAAGTTAAGGTAAGTGTTGAGGTATTTATATTTTAAGATAGGGGTCTATGAGGTTTTTTGGCCAAAAGATGGAGAAAAGAGGAGAGAATATGTTTACTTTTTGTTTTTAAGATCTAAGGAAGAAGGTAGAAGATGATGAGAATGATTAGAGAAAAGACGAGACTACTAAGGATTTCTCATTTGCGTAAAGAAGATGAAAGAAGGATAAAAGTTTTATTCTGATTTAATTTTCTTTATTTTAAATTAGAGATGTAGAGAAAAAAATAAGAGGAGGAAATGGACTTTTAAATCTGAGGGATCCAGGAGAAAAGAAGTAACTGTGCGTGGAAGGGCAAAATGGAGAATAGTCCTACCCAAATACCCATGTGTCACTTAAAAAGAGATAAAGGTGGTGGGGCATTAGTTATGTGTATTAAGGAGGTTCTTGGAAAGCCAAGAAGTAGGTGGTGGTTTGTACTTGCACACTTTTCCCAGTAAACAAATAAGGAAATTAAGAAAGCATTTACTGATGTTAAATCTAAGGCATACGACAATTTGTATAAGATATTAGAAACTACAGAAACATAAGACATAGATACATACATATTTGCACACATATAGTGAATAAAAGCTTGATAGGACGGGGAATGAAAGAGTAGAGAGACTAGGTTATCTATAGAGTATTGAGATAGAAAACCAAAAAGACAGATTTGCAGTACACAAAGAAAGTAAAGAAGGTTTGAGTTGTTTTCATAGATCGCCTTATTGAGCTTTTTGTAAAGTGTTGTGCAGTATGGCATTAGTATTGCCAACTAAAGTACTTTGTAGAATTATGAGAACTAGGAATATGTCTAACAAAGGAAGGATAATCATTCCAGAACTTTTTTAGATGAGTAAGGAGGATATATAAAATTGTTTAACTGATTTGAGATCAAATTTGTGAGTCGTACAATGAAACTTTGAGTTGGAGTAAATGGGCGCAGGTGAGGAACATAGATTATTACTTGTTGAAACGCAATTTAGTTTTATGCTAGGGAGATCTATTGGGAATAGAAATCACATGTTATTTGAATGTTTTTACCCCCCCTTCATCAATCGGTATAATTTTTTCTATTGTTGGAACAATCTTCACTGAGACCTTCTCTTTTTCTTTATTTCCTTTTTTTTTTATTTGTTTCTTTTCCCTCAGGGAGGAGGTGCTTTCTTGGATTTCAACAATCTTAGTTACACATCAAATTTGTTTCTCCCACAAGAGAAATCCTTTCAAAATACATGTTATTATTGGAATGAAACTCTTAATTGCTATCTGAATCTCATTGAAGTGCCTGCATTTTAGAATCGGTACACTGTTGCAAATCAACTCATAGAGAATAAACTAATTAGAGACAGAGTCAAATGATGTTACCACAAGTGTGAGGTGCATGCCATTTAACAAATGAAGGTTTATAACTGTAGGCAAGGAATCACATTAATAGTAATCTGAATGGGACCACTGAGGACATCCTAAAACAAGTTGCTTAAAATGTTATTGGGAAGAAAAATTTAGCTATGCACTGTGAATGAAGGACCTTGGAGATATGTGATTCATATATGATTCAAGTTAAACACATTTGATGGGATATGTCCCTTCTTTTTGACGGCTATAATTCCCATGACCAAACCAAATTAAACTACAAGCAAATTGTCATATATTCTTGATATTATCCTTGTGTGTTCTAGTTTTATTTAATTAATTGGCATGTTTCGTCCACAAGAGAGAGCGATGAATTAACACATTCTGTGCCTTTGTTTCATGACCACAATTACCATTGTTATACTGCAAATATACCTAGCACTAAAGGTTAATAAAGTATTATCTCTCAGTTTAGTATTATTAACATGTCCATACTGGCATTATACACCTATATTTTCTACTTCAAGTATACCTAGCCCCTGTCTCCGTCGGTTAACATATTGTGTCCTAAGCAAAGTACTGAAATCACCTGCTTTGATCACTCCTCACTAATGGATCTATGATATTCTTTCTCAGCTTCAATCACCTTCTTTGATCACTCCTCCCTAATGAATCTATAGTATCCTTTCTCAGTTACCTTCCAATGCCTGTGAAGAAATCCAACTATTTGATAGCGTAACCTGGATGGCCAATACCACTGAATTACAAGTCACTCTTCCTGCAGAATACAATGTTGACCTCCTCCAGTCTGCCAAGTTTAGTCTAAACTTCTAAAGAATGTGACCATACCATCCGTAAGAAGCCTTATCCTTGAATATTGACACTCTTAAACACTTCATAGGAGGAGTCTCGTTCTGAACTTCTAACACCCCCTCTCGAAGATTATTCTATGCCTCTGATTTAACATCCTACCCAATAGATTACGAAGGACATTGGATAAGTAACTTCTTGTCTGCTGATTCTGCAATATTTCTCCATTTTTATAGCATCCTCCATGCTACCATCAGCATACTGAAGTTGGTATAACTGACCTTCATTAACAATCGTCATTAGCACAAACTCCCCATCTCTCCTGTCTACTTTTCAAATATCTGATGAGATACTCTCACTGAGTGATAAACAAGTACAGGGATAATGGATCTCCCTTTCTCAATCCACCTGGATGAAAACCATCCTGATGCAGGGCCATTAATAAAAACTGAAAAGCTTGGAAAATACATTCACAATCAAATCAAGAAACTAAGCAGAAAAGCCAAGCTTTCGGCATCACACATTGAATTGAATTCCTCTGCTTTATATCAATACAAGTCCATATCCACCTTGATTGCAACTAGCATTTGCCCATCTTTAATTCATAGAATGCATCTTTTTTATCCAATCATGTTTAACATATAAGAGGATGCTATGATTATGTCCAATTTATTTCTGTTTGGAAACTCTTTCATTTATTCTAATTACTATTTATGTTTCCTGAATGGTCAGCTTGTGGTCTCTTAACAACTTTTCCATGAATTCCATATGGGATTTATTCCTTAAGTTTCTTGGTGTTGCAGGCAGTGGCCCTGCTGCCCAAGCTGATTCAGCTGGCATGCCTAATGTTCTCCAGCCAGATCCAGCAGCTACTAGTCATTGCATGAACCAATCTAGAGTAACTAGTTACGGGTGTAACAGTGATCGAACTTCTTTCGCTGGTAGCAACAATTTTGCCAAGGAAGGCCCAGCAGATCTCAACCTTCTTTCTCATGATTCTCAAAGCACTTCCATTCTACCTAGTAACAGCAAAGTTATAGCAATTCCAGCACTCACCAGGACTTCAAAAGTTAATGCTAAAGGTTTGCAGACTCAAGCCTAATTTGTAGTCTTGTTGAGATCTTTGAATGCAGCTTCAAATTTATAACTGCTGGAGGTTCTTCATTTTACTGATTACAGGCAGACACAGTGCTTCAAGGTCTACTTCTATTTCTCGAACAAATGCTGGTACCAGTAATTTGCTGTCCAACAAGAGCAACCCCCAAAGTCACGCTGAAACAAGTGACCGCTTGAAAACTAAGGACCCTAATGAGCATAATGGCTCAAAAAAAATTCATATGGAGAAGACTTTGTCCTCTTTGAAGCAGGGACCATGTATGGCTGCTCATGTCAGCTGTGAAGGTATGTCCTGTTTACTTGTCTTCCTGCAAATCTTGTAGTGTTCCCAACATTGGGAAACCATTGAAAGTAGAATGAAATCTGCACCAAGGTTTTGAAGTTTGTACATTATATGTTCGAATTATTTTATTATCTTGATCTCTCACAGTTGGACACATAGTGGAGCCTCTATGGAAGCTTCTTGTGGAATTTTCTTGATATATCCAGATGAGCAGTCATGATATATAAAGAAAGATCCCAACATCCCTATGAAATCATTATCTTATTTAGTCTTTGCTAGTTGACCTATCATCTTAAGAACATGAAGCGTGCTGGAACAAAGTCATGAGCATCGATGGTCCTCAAATTAAATCTACTGCACATATCTTAACAATCTTTTGGCATGATTATTTGTTTAGTTGTTTCCATCTTTGTTATTATTCCTTTACATCTTCATCATCTTGATTCCCGATATAACTTTAACATACTTGCTAAATCCTCTTCTACTCCAATAAGGGGATTAGCAATGTGTTAGACTTGTGTTGGCCACTTCTTTGTAATGTGAGAACCTAGCTCGTAAAACGATAAATTCAATTTCACACTCTGGATATCAATTATTAATGCATAGTTTGGATAATCATGCCAATTCTATTCTCGGAGAAATCTTTGCCCATGAGTACTCCTTGAGAGAGTTATATCCACCGGGATAACAAACATTATTGAAACCTTTTTCTTGATTATATAGAAGTATTGGCAACTGGTATAAATGAACTAGTCTATTCTTTTATCTTTATGTTTCTCTCTATTTGTTCAAGTTAAATCTTCATTATATCACTCATTTTCTTTATCCAAATCAAATTTAGGACTAAATAATATGTAAGATACTGTATCTGTTCCCAGTGCATGCTGTTAGTTTCTTCCATGAACCTTAAAAGTTTTCACTAAACTATTTTTATTTTTATTTTTACTAGACATCACTAAATGCTATTCATCCGTGAATTCCCTTTGGGATTCATTTCTGTTTCTTGGTATGCAGGCCTCATTACTGCTGGGCAAGCTGGTCCGGCAGCTGATGCTGTGAAACCAGCTTCAGTAACTGCTACCAGAAGAGTTGCTCGATCCAGCTTAGCCAGGTCCTACCAGACCACCATTCAGGCTTCTGAGGCAGGCAGCAGTGGTGTAGCCATTTCAGGTCCATCTGATACCAACCCTGTCACCCTGAATTCCCGGAGGATTTCGTCTCTGTCGATTGAGGATAAGGGTTCAACAATTCCGCTTTCCACCATGGTTTCTGCTAGAATCATTAATCAAGGCTTTCAAAATAATTCCGCGCGCTCTGCTAAGGGTAAAGGTGTTGCAATCTCACCACCATCGGCTACACCTGCCATGTGTGCCCCAAACATTCCTTCCCAAGGTGTCAAGTTATCTATGACAGTCCCATCTACATCTGTCATCTTGTTGACAACTTTCAAACTGTCTGCTACCAATGGTGGCAATGATCTTGTTTTCTTGTTGCAGGCAGAAGAAGTTCTGGAAGCAATGCTGGATCTCAATCTGGTGCTGATATCAGTAAATTGATGCCCAATAAAAGCCACAATGGATGTGCCACTGAATCAGAACATGTGCCTGCAAATGAGGACCACCATAAGAATAATGCCCTGAATAAGAACCTCAATGAGAATAGTATGACAAAGAGTACCAACCTTAATGAGAAGTTCATGCTACCCTCTTCGCAGCAGAAGCCAATGTATTACATTAAAGTCGGTATGTCTCAATTCCAATCCTTTAACTTCTGTAGAATTTTCTAGACTGTGAAAGATGTTGAAAACTGCAAAACTAGCCCACATAGATATCCTATTTAACTGAGTTCTTATAAAAACCTGTACCCCTGGGCTTTATAATTGGTGCTGATCATTTTTAATGAAGAATCTTGATTTGATCTAAGAAATCCTTAAATTTGAAGAATATAAATGATAAAATATCATTCTTACCTTCAGTTGCTTTTAATAGTCAAAATTGTGGACATATGTCCAAAGACATCTTAAACCAAATTATAAGATAGACCTTAACATTTAGTGCTAGCTTGTATTCAATAATATATCCTTATAATTGATGTCCTAATACTCCAGTCATGCTCTTGAAAATGTGTTCGATTGATCGAAATAGAAGAAATCACATAAGAAACGCAACATTCTGTCAGTTTTACTATATAGGAGTGCACAGAATTTTAAATGACCTAGAGAAACTTGTTGCTGACAACCTTCATCCGACCTTTCTTATTTTACCTATCCATGCAGCTCAAAAGAAAAGGAGAAAGACTTGGCCAACCAAACACTTGCTATTTTTCACCCATGGAGGAGCGGAAATGTGTGCTCTTCTTGTTCAGTTCTTTGTGCATGCTAATGTTTAAATGAACTGCGTGTTCAGGTAGCCCACAGCTCACCCCCACCCCTCCTCTGATTCCGGTGGGAGAGAGGTGCCAGCTGTGTGGGATTGATCTGGCATTCATGGCGAAAGGCTCCGACTCCCGGCCTGATGAGCCTCCATTTTCTGCGGTCTTGCCATGCAAGCATTCCTATCATGATAGCTGTCTCAGGGATGTTTTTGGTTCTCTGGAACCCCCATGCATCCGGTGCTTGGAAGCCGAAGCACCGCGAGGAAGCTGAGCCTCTGCAATCGTTACTGTTATTGGTTCAGCCAATCCCACCTCTTTCAGCATTTTACATATACTAGGAGAAAGCTCTGTACAGAATTTTGATAATAGAATGATAGGGAAGCAAAGGGAGTGACAGGCTGGATGGTAGTGCAAATCATGGGAATTCATATAAATATGAGTAGCTTTTTTTTTTTGGAACAGAAAGTTAATTCAGTAGACAGTAGTTACAGCTACCAAACATCTTTACGAAGGTAAATCTGCGTGAAGTTTCAGAAGTCCAAATTGCTTGGCTAGGATGCCATATAATAATATTTTGCATTGAGTTTGATCTTTAATTGTTGTTGTTTAGCATGTTGTGCTTTTAATCATTGTTATGGGGGATATCCTTTTAAGATATTGGCAGGCCACAAGATGCATTGTTCGTACAATTTTTTGATATGTATATAATTTTGATCAATAGACACGGTCATGCAAGTAGAATAATTTGTTAATTATTGGTCATGTATCTTGCAAATCCTTGTTAAAAGCTGATGTATGGTTTTCTGATTGTGCTCTATATTGTTGAGTCTAGAATGTTCTCTGGTAATGTCTTCCCCGAGTTTGTTTCTAGTTTGGGAGCATTTCCGAAGTCTTTCTGAATGGGAGAGCTGAGAGCTGTGATTCGCTTATCAATTCGCTTGATTAACTCTTTCAAGATGCAAGCTTTGCTTATTCTTAAACTTCTAGACAAGCTGCAAAATGATTCAGCTTCGCATCTATTTTATGTGGGCTCACTTCCTTTCACTCCTTTCCTTTGGGTTGCCAACTCAGAAAGTAGAATTCTAAATACACTTCATTAATCTAAATATATACTAGAACCTAACCTAAATAATAAAGCCCAACAAGAAACCATTAAGTAGGGATGCGAACGGACCCGGGCCGGCCCGTTGACCCGCACGGGCCTGGGCCGGCCCGTTGACGACCGCGTCCTGGCCGGGGCCAGGCCCTAAAGCTAGGGTCTGCCTAGGTTTAGGGAACGTGGCCCATGGATGGGCCCTGCCTGGCCCGAACCTGGGCCTGGCCCAGCCAGGTAGGCAAAGAGCCGTCAGAATCTAATCTAATCTAACAAAATAGACACATTATATTATATGACCCAAAAGCTTTGTTGGATAAGTGGGCTCAAGAATTAGAATTTAGTCCCTTGTAAGAAGTGAATTAGAGAAGAGTTAGGAATCAGTTTTTCTGAGTTGTTCGATGAGAATTATATTTAACTACAGTTAAGAACTAAGACTTGAAATAGAGGGGAAAAAGAGCGAATTTCAACTTTATGATGGAATTAGCAACTCTCTTGAGGTTTGAAATATTGAGTGAATTTTTAGGTGATTTTTAAGATATTTTTGAGTAAATTTATTTTCATCATGATTTTTTAATTTCTTATCAAAATTTGATCATTTGGTGAGGATTAGCAGGAGTTAATTCCACTTGCCTAAAACAGCAGCCAAATTACATTTGTGGGTACCTCCCAAAAGGCAGGGGAAAAAGAAGTTGTTAAATGTGTGGACCGAAACTTCTTGTAAGGAATCAAACCGAGATTCGATCCGGAGGGGAGACCCCGAAACCAAGTAAATCAGTCTGGGCAAAGCGAAAATGTTTCGGCGGTTTTCTTGGCGTGTTCTTCACCGGTTGCATAGTGGGGCCCGCATAGGGAAAGGACGCAGCGGGGCCATCAGAAAGCAATAATATCACAAGCAACAACACATCCACCCAAGAGAGTCCCATTACGTGCGGGTCCTCCTCATCATTTAGGTATCAGAGCTGGGTGTGTGCTTCTGGGCCTGTTTGTTTCGTTACAAAACGTCGCAAGTCGTAAGTCGTAAAATGAGAATGAAAAAGTGAACTGTAGCAGAGAAAATATATTGTGTTTTACGGTGTTTGGTTGACAAAGTGAAGTGTAAATGAAAACGTATATTGTGTTTTACGGTGTTTGGTTGATAAAGTGAAAGTGTAAATGGTAAAGTATATTGTATTTTACGGTGTTTGATTGATAATGTAAAAGTGTAAGTGGAAAAGTTGACCACAAAATTAACTGTAGCAGTGATTTAAATATTATAAATACTATTAAATTAAATCTACTATTGCAAATTAAATTGTATTAATAAATTTGAGATAAAAAATTAATAATCTTAATATTTTATTTATAACAATAATATTAATAAAATATTAGTATAAATAGTAAAATATTACTAAAATATTAACTAAATAAATAATATAAAATTTTAAGAAAATCAAAACTTTAAGAATACTAATAAAATATAAATATTAAAATTACAAAAATAATAAAATATAGTTATAATATTATAATATTAAAAATATTTGAAAATTATTATAATATAAATTTTATTATAATATTATTGTAATATTATAGAAATATAAAATTAACAAAGTAAAATATAATTATAATTTAATAATAAATTATCATTATAGTATTTCTATACTGAATTATTATTACAATATTAACGTAATAAAATATTAATATAATAATAAAATATATTATGATATTAATAAAGTAATTTTTTATATTAAAAATAAATAATTAAAATAGTAAAGTATAATATTGTTATATTAATAAAATATTAACTCTAAATAAAATAATAAAAAATGGAATAAGTATTAATAAAATAATAAAGTATTAAATAAAATATTAAATTAAAATAGTAAATATTAAATATTAAAACAATATTAAAAACAATAAAAAAATAAAGATTAAAATATAAAATAATTAAATAAGAAATTGAACACTATTTAAAATATTAAATATTTAATAATATTAAATTATATATTGATTATCAAGTAACTATTTTGAAATGTAAGTGTATTACAAGTGAGAGTTATATGACCACAAAATTAACTGTAGCAACTGCAGGTGGGAAAATATGAGTGTAAAAATGAGATTTACATGACCACAAATTTAACTGTAGCAACTGCAAATGGGAAAAGAAGAGTTACATTTTGCAACTTGTTTTTCAGCCAAACAAACAACGAAAAATGTAAAAGAAGTTTTGCGACTTGCGTTTTGCGACATTTTGCGGCGAAACAAACACGCCCGATTATCTAGAGTGAATTGAAGTCCTTGGGTGCAAATACAACAGTAGAGCTCCTCTTACTGCTCCCGGTTTATTATCATTTTGTTTATTAAATTACCGCGCAGCTGCAGCGGCGGCATCTGTCCTTCTCGTTCGCTATCTCGATGCTACCGCAAACCAACTAACAAACAACAATGTCAGCAAGCAAGAAGTAGAGCTGAAAGTGTGTGTGGTCTGTTTTGTTAAGCGACCTCGCAAGAAAGAAGCAGAACAGGTGACAATCTTTTCATCAATCTTTTGTCTCTAATCCCCTTTCTTTTCTGTCTTTTCCTTCTAATTTCCAGTCGCTTTCTTGTGAATTTGATGATAGGAGCTAAATAGAAGAGAAAATTCATAGATTAATAGAGAGATAAAAGGAATTCGGTAGATCTCTCTCTGTAATGGAGTTCTTCTCTCCGGCTTCACCCCCGAGAATCTTTGGAACTCCCGCAAGAGATCAGGTAAGCCATAAATCTTTGCTGTATCCTTCTCAAATCCTTAATAACCTTTTTTTTATAAAAAAAGAAATATCTTTTTCTGCTTTTCTCGTTCGAGTTAGTTGATAAATTCTTGTTAGGGGTGAGAAAATTGGGATCCTGGGCTAGGTGACTGCTAAGCTTAACCGGCACGCTGTGTCAGCTCTGATTTCTTATCTTCTAAGTAGCGGACGCAGAAATTTTCTCGGAATTTGGCGTAATTGAAACACACACTTGTTCAAACCTCAAAAATTAGCAAATAGTTCTTTCTAAAAAGATTTGACTTGCATTAGCAATAATTAAGCATAAGATTTATTTCTAAGAAACTTTGTTACATGCGTGTTTCCATACAAAAACTAAAAAAAAAAATAATAAATAAATTGGAGTCAATAAAATTTCTCCTAGGTTAGAAACTCACATGCAAGACTTGCAAGTTCAATTTTGTGTCAAAACCTTGAATTCCACACATCAAAATAACATATTCTGCATAAAGTCTGTGATATATTTACATTTTCTTTTTAAATCAACATATCAAATTCCTAACAAATTTTACAATCAAACATTTCAAGATCAATTCAAATATTCAACTGTGGGTTTAACTAGGGTTTGCATAGCATGTAGAATATTATGGCACTAACAAAATATTTTGATCGGGTTAATTATGGTTTAATATTTCAAGATCAATTCAAAAGTTCAAGCAAATATTTTATCATAATAATAAATCAAGAAATAAGTCAATAGAAAAACCTAAATAACAATAATAACAAGTTGGAATAATAATAAAATCAAGAAAAAAGTACCTTTTCCGATTAGATCAAATAGAGAATTTCCTAGCACCATGCTTTCCATTATATTCGAGAATAGAATCAATCATACGTGAATCAAGAGAGACGAGATGAGTCTAGACACAAGTTTATGGATAGATTTTTGTTCTTTTTTCACTATTTGAGGCTTCCGAGAGCAAGAAGGAGAGAGAGAGAGAGAAAGAAACCGGAAGTCAAACTCAGAGAGACTCGAAGAGGACCGATCCTTGTTTAATTCTTTTGATCAGGGTTTTTTTTCTCCCCTTTTTTCTATTATGAGAGAGAGAGAGCGAGAGAGAGAGAGAGAGAGAGAGACTCTTTCTTTCTCGTATGAGAGAGGCCAATTGGGTTTAGGAATTAATTATGAGAGAGAGAATCCGACTGGGATTTGAGAATAATTTTATTTGATCGGGATTTTTATTGATTTAATAGAACTTCTTTTATTCATAAGATCATGACCATGTGACTTGTAAGATGTAGTGAAAGAGCACGCCTTTTGGTTTTGGGCTTTCTTAAATGCTTTAAAAGCCCAGTGTGGGCCTTAAGCTTAAATATTTTGACAGCCTAGTGTGGGCCATAACCAATCAGGTTCGAAAAAATTAACCCAAAGCCATACAATCCTTAAGGATTTTAGAAAACCCTGTGTGGGCCTCTGCCAACGCTGGGTTGTACTTAGATCCGCCCCTGCTTCTAACACTTGGAGTCTTGGAGGCCTTCAGATTCCATTTCTTAATAATTAGTTGGTATCAGTGCGATACACGTGCAATTACGATAACTTGTTGATTAGCAAAAGAACTAGGATACCTTGTTCCATTCACATTATATCTAGAAAAAACATGTTCTTTTATAGATGTTGAACAATTATCAAGGAAGAATAAATTGTAAAGAGATAATTATTTATAGTATTATTGCTAATGGTATGAATTATGATGATTCAAGTTATTCTCTTAAAAGATCATTGTTACTGGGCTCAGCTTGAACACAAGGACTAGCCAGAGAAGTCATCCATCCTTGTTTTTTGGTTAGACCTATTGTTTACCAGATAATAGGCCCCAAAAAAAAAATCTCTCCAATAGCCAATATCATATTCTAGAGGTGGCCCAACCACTACTCTGTGGCATGGCATTTAGTGCAATTAATCCTTGAGTTCACAAGAACTACTATATAGCACACACCTGAACCTAGAAACCACTTCGGTAAATTCCCGAGAAAGATATGGGTTTCCATAGATGGTCCTGATATAAAAAGACTACCGTCTATGGCTTGGCATATAGTGCCAGCTCTTGTTGGCTTTGATACCATCTAAAGTGTTCCCAACTGTCACCATCCTAGTGCTACTCTTGTCGAGCACATTGTTGCGGATTTTCTTATCATGATTCTTCACTAAAGATTACTAGCTATGCTTAATTTTGAGTTTGTAAATGTTATTACAATTAGATATCTATGAAGTATGGATACGACAAGGGACACAAATACGATATGGCACAAACATAACGACACGAAAAATCCTTAAAATATAGAATACGAGAACATGGTAATATAACATAGTGTATCGTGTGCGCGCGCACGCGTGTGCATAGTATACATGAAAACCTGTAGTGACTTGGATGTTCTATTGAAAGTACGATGAAAAATAAAATAAATCTAAATGATTTATATTCATACCTTCTAATAAAGTAACAAAATCAAAACAGGCGAATCTAATTAATGTCCACTTTCGTGTCTTACCTTCTTGAGGTGTTAGATTCTACTAATATAGTATTTACCTAAGTTAAAGAGGTCTTCTTTTTCATGTTTGTTTAAGCAACATATGATTTCTATGTGTTCAACACGTGATTAGAGTTTATTAAAGTCAATTAGGGTGTAAACACGCAATTTTGTGTTTTTTAACGTACGACACTATTATGGAGTGAGCAACACGCGTCGGGCAAGTGTCAGTGTCCAGTACGTGTTCAACACAGACATGACACTTCAGTGTCTGTGCTTCATAGTTAGACACTTGTCTAACACACATCCAATTGGTAATATCCACTCTTTTGGTTGTGCCTGTATAAAATAGATCTACATATCAAGGTTTGAAAAAACACCCTATATCAATTTGTATTGGTCGTATCATATTGGATTTCGGGCATGCCGATATAGTAACAACATCCGAATATCTTTTTGATCGGCACACCCATATTGTTTTAAAATCTGTTCGACATGTGGTCCAATACGGACTGAGGATCAATACAATTGACACCCCTGTTTTAAATATCGGCCGAGATATCAACCATATCTCTTTTTTTGCCTACTGCCGATACAATATGTGGAAATCGTTCGCCATATCGTTTGCAGCAAAAAACGGCCGATATTTGAAATATCGGCTGATAAATCGCGCGATATCGGCCGATAAATCACCCAATATATCGCCCGATATGAAATAACTTATTTATTGCACGACTGTGTGCAAATGCACATTATTTTTTACTGTCTTTGCATGCATGTTACATCATTTTTATTAGGTAGATGATATATATGACATTAAACCAACTTTTAATTATAAATATTTCATATTTATAGTGTCTGATATGAACGCCCGATATGCGCGCGTATCCCCGATATCTCTCCCGATATCCGATATCCGATCTGAAAAAAATCCATCGATACGATTCCGATATCCGATATTTAGAACCTTGATTGACACTGATTGATAAAAAACAAACAAAACAACAACTAAGCCATTTGTCCCAAGTATTTGGGGTAGGCTCAATTGACACTGATTGATGATTGATAAATTTAAATTTAGTTAAAGTTAATTAAAAATATCAAAAATCTAGCATAGCAATTGCTATAAATATCATTATTAATAAAAACACCATACTATGTTATAGCATAAAAGTTTGTATCATGAAAAGCAATACTAGAACTCCATGAATTAACAAACAAACCACAATAAATAAAAAAAGTCAACATATCAACAAATAACAGTTACAAAACAATTATAAAAAGTCTTAAACTATAAATTCATGTTAAGTTACCATTGTACCTGGTTACAAATAAACCCATATAAGGTAACACAAAGACATAATACTTTTAAATTTCAAGTATAACAGCAATTAGAACTTCCCTTTTCATCAATGCAATTACAAATGAAATTATACATCAGGTGAATGTCAAACAAGAAATTTGTATTGTAATTGCAACTAAACTTCATTAAGTTCCTTATAAAAAGATTTAATTTCTTTATATATAATTCAGTTATGTTAGCTTATTAATTCACATACCATACGTGCTCGATCATCACATGATTTCAACAAAACCTCATCCATACTCATTAATTCCATAACAAAATATGTCAAAAATGTTGTTTATTGTCTTACTATTTTTATAAATTTTAAATTGATTTTTAACTTTTTTTGAGGCTGCTGATATTGAAATTTTGACTCTTATCTAAAAGAGCCAAAATGCTCAACTGTTGATATTGACCCTAAAGGTGCTCCTTGATACTAATATTGTTACTGCAATTTAGAACCTTGGTAAACCTGATATTGGGTGTTTAGGAAGAATAAGAGCTGGCATTTTAGGGATTTGAAGAATAAATAAGATGCAGGGGCTCGTGCGCGCGCGCAGGACGTGTGTGTGAAGAAATAAGAGTTGGAATTTTAGGGATTTGAAGAACTAGGATGCAGGGGATCACGTGTTTTGTGTGACGAAGGATTGGTGAAAATGTTTATTGCTGTACCCCCGGCACAGAGTATGTGTGTTACCAGGGATTCTTTACCCAACTAGATGTTACCTAATATACATGTATGAGGGAGTAATGTGCATGATGAATCATATGCAATGTGCATGATAGAGGAGGACCAAATGTTGACTATGTACCTCCAGGCGCATAGTTTGAGGGTGATATCATGTTTTTCCGAATTGTTGTTATCTTCTATTATGCACATGGTAGGGGCTATTTTCTTGGCTCTTAAAACCTTAATTTAGGAGCTATATTTGGCAAATATAGTTCCTAAATTTAGATGTTTGGATAATTCTTTTATCCTTTGCATATATTAGATGGGTGTATCTTATTGACTCGTGAAACCTTAAAGTTCAAGAGTGTGATAATGTGGCAAATATAGCTCCTAAACTTAAAGAATAGTGATGATTCTTCTATCCTTTCTTGTCGGAAGTCTCTAAGATATCATTCCAACCAGTCAGTCTTCCTGCTTAAGAGAGAACATCTCAAACAAACACTAAAACTTAAATGATCTCTATTCTTTATGTTTCTGGGAGAAGTAAAAAAAAATCTAGACTAATTTCCTTAATTATATCTTCACTTTCACTTCATTATTAAGAATTCTTGAAAGAAAAAACCTAATTTTTAGGAATAACGAACATTTCTATGATTGGCTTGTCGGCTATCACTTTTTCAAGATCAACCTTGTGTGTTTCTAAGGGAGTGAGGAATGTGTATTACTGCATTCCCTTCACTCTACGAGTGTCAATTAGCTGTTTTGGACCTTTTGGGCCCAACCAAGGTTTGGCAGAGCTCAGCCTTGGAAAAAAAATCCTCTATACCCTGGCCAAGCCAGGGACTATGACAAGATGATTGCTCATATATACATGCTTATATTGAATCATGCTTGGCTTTAGAATCATCCTGGTTTAATTTTTTGCTTCTAGGTTCAGGCATGGCCCGATTAATTTTGGGATGAAAATGCAAGTCTTGTGCTGCATGTACAGCGCAATTTTCCATGTGCAAGTCAAAGACTTCAAGGACCAGGCCTGTGGGGCCCATGAGGCTGGGCCAACCTAGTAATGTCCCTGAGGCCCTCCAATACATTACTTACCTATTTACTTACGTCCTAAGTTTGTAAAAGAAGGATTCTTTGTTCCCTCACCATTGACACTCCTGTATTGTAGGTTCAGTTGTAGTGCAAACATAGTTGCATGGATTTTTTTTTTTTCCCGCAACACAATTGCTTGCAGCTGTATTCGCAGTGTGGTTGCACACTAGTTTTGTTTGCTTGCAGCATGCAAATTTAGCACTGTGGTTCTGGAATTTGTTTTAGTGCAAGTAGACACTACAGCAGTATTTCTAACATGAAGTTGCAAGCCAGAGGAGTTGGAAAAATATTAGCTCATAATTAGTCGCTAATTGCTGTAACACAAGTTGCAGCAGCCTTTATTTTAGTGAAAGAAACTTCCTTTCACCTTATTACTGAATTTAAGGACTGAACTTTGCTTCCAGCCACCGGCCGGAGCTTGGATAATGCAATGAAAGAGGGGAGCTCGGATAATGCAATGAAAGAGGGAACTTGGATAATAGTACGAAGGAGGAGAGCCTTACAACGATCTCCGATCAATCTAAGGATTCAACAATGCAAGATGCCGAAGATGATCAACTTAAAGAGGATGATCCAAAAGCAGGTCTTTCTGAGCGTCGCAAAGCCCTCTTTGAACCTTTGGAGCCTATCAAGGGTGGGTCAGTCCGTACACCGGCTGAAGTCCTTCTCCCCCCCCAGATTTTGACTCCACATCCTACCCCAAAGGTTGGCTGCTCGGGAAGAGGCGGAAACTTGTAAATGTTGATGTTGTAGAGAGCATGCGCAGGATCGCGGTCCAGGAGATGAACAGAAAGGTTTGTTATAGATTAGCAATTTAGAAGTTCTTCAGTGTGTTCTAGTAAAACAGCATTATGCCGAGTTCCCCTATGGTTCCTTTAACCTAGATGTGCTGTGTAGGTTCTAGCCTGCCTTAACAAATCCTATACTAACCACTCTGACCTAGCCAAATAACTGGAACCCCTCAATCGGACTTGTTTAAATCTAAACTTCTTGAGGAAATTAACTGTTTGGTTACTTGTTAGGGTACATTTCCATTTACATTTATCATTTACAATTCAGGATTTCATTCTGAAAATATCAGCTTGTAATTCAAGCATAGAGATCATAGAGTTTCTTTCCGGTGCTTCAATATGAGCGGGGAATGTTTCTTCATCTTTTTGTGTTGCAAGGTAACAAAAGCCAATTCTGAATAAATTCATCCAAATTGCATATTCTCGAATTCAGCAATTCAATTACAAGTAATAGCATTAGAGCCGTGCATTTCTGCATTGCTTGAGTTATCCCATGATTGGAATAGGAGTTACCCAACAGCTAGAGAATTAAGGCAATCTACAGCCTTACGGGAATCACATAAGCCACTGATTTCCTTGCAACAGATTATGCTTTTCAAAGTCTGCGTGGTGTGCAGGATAGGGAGATTGATGGCCTTAACGAGCAGTTGGAGGGGATGCACGGTGCCTTGAGCACCTGCAGCTCCAGCTCCTGCAGGAGCGCAGCAAGCGAGCAGAGATGGAGAGAGAGAATTCAGTGCTCCAAGGCCAAATCTCGATGCTGATGAACATGCTAGAGGAGACTCAAGGAGTGGAAGAGGAGGCGGCGGCTCCAAGAGACTCTTGATGCCCTGCAGCCCCTCTCTTACCCCGGCTATTGTATGTCGTAGCAAATCAAGGTATTCTTACATTTCAAAAAGAAAAAAAAAGGAAAGAAAGAAAAAGAAGAAGAAGTTATTCTATTGTGTAGATTAGATATATATTCATCTTTGTTAGCGTGATTAGTGCATATCTTCATTCTTTATTCCCTCTATGCATATCATGTATTACAATACTGTGCAAATATCTTTGTTACATGTATGTGGACATTGTAACAGTAAATCAATATATGTTCTGGCATTATAAGTTTACACAATTTCAATATTTGGTGGCTCCTGAAAATTTGGTGCATGTTTCTTGTATTAAGTCCCTTTGTCATTCCGTTTGGTGTTGCATATGCACGCACTGGACTTGTCAAAAAGCATGTATTAGAGAAGAACTTTTCTACATATAGTTAAGCAGTTGGTACCTTGAATATCTTAACTCTGTATTGAGAAATTTCGACACTGGAGATGGGATTTTGGAAAGAGTTTGGATAAAAATGAATGTGTGAGTGAGGATGTTCGATAAAATTCATAAGAATCGTCACAGAGGTCAAAAAGAGAACTGAAATTTTCAATTAGATGCCAGGTTGAGTGAGGGATAACTTTGACATAGCCCGTTTTCGTAGGAGTAAGCTTTGTCCATAGATGCTGTCGTACCTCAAGAGATTAAAGTAGAGAAGTGGCTCTGATATTTTATTGATGTAAGACAGTCATGAATTGAAGAGAAAATTTTATAAAACAGTAATAAAACATTTTGCTTTGTAATTCACGTGATTAGGATGTTGAGATGGATGAGTTACCTCAAAAAACAAAAATGTTTAGATGGATGTGTGGGACACTTGAGAGCTAGGATAAGAAATCCAATGTTATATAATCTAAATATAAATGAATTCAGATGCATTTGGTCTATTCAGATACTCAAATAGTTGAAGACTAATAAATTAAATGGACTAGCCTCGGGGATATCGTATTTGTTAGAATACAAGTATGAAATCCGATACCAAACAACTAATGTGATGTAATATGGGTGGATCACAATCACCTTCAAATTAGACAGGCAAAAAAAAAAAAAAAAACTAGGATTTTGAAAAAAGAGAGAGAAAGAGAAGATTAGGATTTTGAAAGAAAAGAGAGAAAAGATTAGACTTCACACTCCAATCTCAAGAACTCAAAACTCAAGAAATTTTAATAAATTTTTTTTCATTAATTCATTGAATAACAATAATAGAAGTCTTGAGGTCTATTTATAGGCTTTACAAAAGTCAAATTTTAGAAGATAACCGATGTGGTACTAAAAATAATACAAAGAAATTAAAAAAAACAAAAAATACAATAAAAGAAAATACATAAAGACTACTTGAACTACTTAAACACACAATCGAAGCAACCCATCTTCTCCAACGGTGATCTATGCGCCGAGGTCGTGGCTAGATGTCCCCATCATTCTCCCTGAGTGGAAGAAGAATTGACCCCGTCGAGTCCAGTATAGAAATGCTCGCGATCGCTCTACAACATCAGGGTCAATCCATATATCATCAGTTGGCATTTTTCCTTTTCAACAGACCGGATATCTTTGAATCCCACCATCCCTGGTGGTGAACCAGATATCTTTGAGTCCCACCATCACTGGTGGTGATAATCTCATCATTCAAGATTTTTTTCGACTTTATCTTGAAGTGGAGGAAGGAAAACGCTTTAAAAAATAGGCTCAGGAGAACGCTCATCAACCAATAGGATAAAATCAAAACTTTTGTAATCACTAGGTTTTTAACTTTGAGAGTAGAATTGATACTAAAATCTATAACATAAATATTATCGTTCAATTTTTTTCAAGATTTGAAATGGATCAGCACTACAAGCATGCGACTTTTTAACAACCTTACCAACATTAAAAGTTTTTAATCTGTTTGTAACATCAACTCTAGCTCATGATTGGCGTTGTTTCGTGCAATCTTTTTACTGATTTTTTTTTGTGTAATCGTGTACGTGTGATGCAACAGGTGATGCTAGTGGTGATGCAGACTTAGAAACTTTAAAGTGATCAACTATCGAGATAAGATCTGTGGGTTGTCTAGACCCTAAACCATAAGCAATCTCATCACGAGGGATTTTATCTATTGTCCTATTAACAGATGTGTTTTCAATAACTTCAGCACTAGACAACTTAAATCAACTTGTCTTTTGAGCTCTACATGCTCTATGAGATTTATTCTATAATGTGGCAAGTTGAGAGGACTTGCTTCTAGAACTAAACCAATAGCGTGTTTCCTAAGGATTTTCAGAACACCTAACACGATGTCCATGCTAATATTCTGCCATGAATAGTGTGAGACAGGTAGTGGAATATTGGTCGCAATAAAACAAAAGAGGAAAAGGATGATGTCGTTAGTAGAGGTGGAAGGAGTTGGCGGCCAGAACAGACAATGATATAGGGGCTTCGCAGTAGAGGAGGAAGAAAGTAGCGACCATGGCAGGCCACGACAAGAGGGAAAATGGAGGGAGCAATCGCAAGTGGCGGAGGGAAAGATGGAGTCGGCAAGAGAGCCAAAAAAGAGGAAGAACGAACGTTAGTTATGGCAGCGACAGTAGGGACAACAGTTGCGATAGCCGAGGAACAACACTAAACTCCTTAATGACGAGAAAGATTTTCAAAGAAATAACGCTTTCAGACTCAGGGGTTACAATGAAAGCTCTGTTAATAAGGACAATCTTAAAAGGACTGATGCAATCAATAACTATATGCACATACTCTTGGCACTGATTACATCTAACACTTGTGTTAACCTTGAAAATTTTCTTTTTATGATATCTGTTTCTATTATCTATTTGGGCTTATTCTCCTTAACATCATTTCTTGGTGGATGTGAAAGGTTACTAGACCTATGAGACAGGGTAGGTGGGGGAGATCTAGACACTGGTATTTTTTTGATCAGTAGTGAATTAGAGGTTGCGCCTGGTACATAGATGCACTGGTGGATGCGCGGTCGTAGGTTGTTTACTAGTTGGAGTACCGCTTTTCATTCTTTGGTTTGGAGTGTCAAATGATTGGATCATGTTATCAAGCTTAGCCAGTAAGATGTTGAGTTTCGCGGCAATTTCAGCTTTCTTGATCAGACTATCAGAGTGATGGGGAATTGACTAGACTCTCCTTAAGGTAAGGGAAGACACGACTCTGAACTAGATGTTGAACTAATTTTTTTGTATTTTGAATTTTATATTTGTATTTGGAATATAGATCTTGATTCTAAATGCAAATAAAAGTGCCTAAGATGAAATTTCTATCTAACTATGCTATATTGTTATGAAACATGTACGAGTGTTCAGAAATCAGTGATAATATTACTAAAATTGCACTTTGCCAATCAGGTAAGATCGTTGGGTCGGAAAGATTAAAACTAATCGCTCAGCATATGAGTTTAATAAAGAGCATGCGTAAACTAATCTAGTATAATCGTGAATTAATTAAAGAATATTTATACTATGAAAGCAAGTTTTACCATCAATATCAAACTAGTATATTACAGAGAAGTAAAATCATACAACCTCACTTATATATGATGGACAACAGTCAAATCGATAACAACTCAGAGATGAATTATCGGAATCAAAATAACTGATCGGGGTCAGGAATGTACCTACTGAGAATCAAGTCAACATCAGTGTCCTTGTGATGCTTGTGAATGCGTTGCTCTGTTTTCTACAAATTTGATGTCTCAAGAACAGCTTGAATTGGACTTCGGATGACTGAGAAACGGCTCGAAAACTACTTGTCTGCTTAACGGGTCTATTCCCACGTTAACAGGTGTGCAGACTGTAAGCGGGTTGGGTCAAAGTCCAGTTGGGTCAAGTGTCACTGTAGCGGGTCTTCACTGTAGCACGTGGATCCTGTAGTGCAGCTAATGGGTCAGGTGCAGAGCTATCGGGTTCTGCAACTTAAACTCAATCTTTTTTACTTGAATTCGAGTCGGGTGGTGACTTGAAGCTGGCGGGTTGGATCCACAACATTTGGGTTTGCACAAGATTGAATCCACATATACTCTAAGCTCTGCACAATGACGACGACAACCTTGCTCGGTGAGGCTGGGTGGAGGTGGTAGCTGCAGACGAGGGCAAGGGGCCGGTGGCGATGTCGGGCGCTACATAGAACGACGACTATCGATCGAGGAAAACCAGAGAAATTGAGATCGTGATCTCAGATCTGCCGTGGTGACGTTGTCGCGATGGCAGTTGTCGTTGTAGATTGAAGACAGAGGCGGAGCTGACATCGAAGGTTGGCAGGGAGGAAGGAGACGGCAGCTTCGCCGGGTGAGAGAGAAGCAGATGAAGAGCGGGGTGAGGAGTCGTTGTTGACGAGACAGAGAGGGATTGGATGAACAGGCAGGGAGGGCAGGGAGGTGTTGGTTTGTGGCATGGGTGGTGGTGTTGCAGGAGAAGTTGGGTCGAGACTTGTGTTGGTGGTTGCTGGCGGTCCGCTGACGACGGAGAAGCAGAGGAAGGGTGACTGTAAGTGGGGAAAGGACACTGAGTGGTGGCGCAGGCGATGATTGCACGCGGGGAAGAAGGAGAGAAAGTTGGTGGCGGTCGGGTTGAGGCGACAAATTAAAAGGAAAACGAAGGAGAGAGAAAGAGACTGGATAGGGTTTTGAAGGAAAAAGATGGACAATAAAATTTCTGAACTTTTGTGTGATTTTCGTGGGAAATTTTGTGAGATTTTTGAATAGTGCTTTTTAAAATTTTTTTTGAAAGAATAGCTCTAGGGTTTTTAAGAACGATCTAAGGATTTGGGAAAGAAACAGCTAAGATTTTAGAATATTTTTTTTGTTTGAAGCTAAGGTTTGGAGAGGTTAGAGTTTTGAGAGAAGAGAGATGAAAATTTTAAAGGGATTAAGAATCAAAATTCTGACACCAAAATTAATGTAATACAGGTGGATCGTAATCGCCTTCAAATCAAATAGAAAAGAAATAAGGATTTTGAAAGAAGAGATAGAAAGAGAAGATTAGGATTTGAGGGAGAAGAAATGAGAATAGAATAAATTTGTGCATCACACCCCTTTCACCACGGGCTTCATACCTCAATCTCAAGAACTCAATACTCAAGAAATTTTAAGAATTTTCCTTCATTCATTCAGTACCAATAATAGAAGTTTTGAAGCCTGTTTATAGGTTTTACAAAATCAACTCTCAAAATATAACCGATGCAGTACTAAAAGTAATACAAAGAAACTAAAAAAACAATAAATATAATTAAAAAAATACATAAAGAATAGTAGAACTACTTAAACATAATTGAAGCAACTAGTTTTCTCCAACAGTGATATATGCGTCGAGGTCGTGACTGGATGTCACTATGATAATGTCAAAAGTAAATTTATCTTGATACTAAATTTATCACCATCTCAATACTAAATTCATCTTTAGAAAAAAGGAATAAGAAAAAGGAAATGGCTTCCAAACTCGGGCAATTAACTAAACTATATAATTAGTTAGATACCTCCGGAGAATAAAGCAGTATGGAAATGGACGAAATCGTGGAAAGAAATTACCGGAGCGTTTTCCTTTCGTCTTTATTAACTTTTCTCCACTGTCCACTAACTTATTTATCTGTTTTCTGTTGTGCGGCAAGCTTCAGTCCCCATTGCTGTGGCAAGGCCTGCTTGAATGAGGAAAAATGGGGATAAAAGGAAGAAAAATAAGAGAGGTCAGGCACAGACACCATGGGCCTGTCTGTTTGCAATCAGCAAAACTGCTGATTTCTGACGTTCTCAGGATGCTTGGTGGAATTTGGTTTTGGAATCCAAGTCCGCTGTTTGTTTGCACTGTTTTTTAGCCTGGAATCTGAAATCAAGTGATGGACCATTCCAATGATCATTGCTTGTATCTTCGGTGTGTTGATGTCGTTATATCACAGTGAAATTCATCATTCCGCTATATTTGTACCTTAAAAGTTTCAGCACTCAGCTATCTGATCGTGCAGTTCTTGCAGTATACGCACAAAGTAGGTGTATGAGATGAATCATGATCAACACATTATTTTCCTAAATAGTTCATCTTGAGATCTATTCTCTCAACCCGCAACTAAGTGCTGGGATCGGCAATAACGCGGATGAAGAAAAGAGGCAAATACACATATCAATCGTAAACACTAGAGATTACGTGAAAAAATCCAAATCACGAAAAATCACAGAGCCACATATAAATCTAGTATTATCAGAAAGATTTACAAGGGAGAAGAACAGAATCCTCACAGCCTCTCTATACATGGCACTGACAAATATTTCATCACAATTAATTAACCCTAATGATAGCGCCCGTTTATATAATAATCGAGGGTTACAAGTTGTGAGATATATAAAGTGCCCTCAATGTGTTCCCCAAGTTTCGTTGGCAAAAAAATTTCTGGATTGGACTACTTCCAGACGGAATTGGACCGCTTCCAGGTTGGACCGCTTTCAGGCTGAACTGGGCCGCATCCAGGCTAGACCGCATCCACTAAGCACCTCCGAGAAATAACTTTACTCTGTAGTTTCGGAGTGCTCCTCCGCCTAGGTGCTTCAGAGTGATCTTCTACTTCGGAGACCCCAACAGTCCGAAGGTTGTCACTCCGGAGACTTCGTCATTCCGGAAGAATCTATCGCTCTGTCTTTACTATCAGCTTGAAACTCCGAACTCGCCAAACGTTATGACCTGGAAAGCTTCGCCGTTACTCTGGGATCATCTTGATGACTGCGTATGGCGACTCCGTCAAGACAATAATCTGGCTTTACAACTTAGCAATCTCCTACTTGGAAACTGATTATTGTAACAGTAGCAACACTCTTATCTCTCGTGTACTCCGACTCTAAACTCATAGTGGCATTTATTGCGAGTTAACTCTGGATCTTCACCATAGAAGACTCACAGAGGCTGAGCATGTATTCAACTTCTCCGTCATGACCACCTTGGTCAGTATGTCTGCGGTATTCTGATTCATGTGTATCTTCAACGGTGATAACACACTATCATTCAAAAAGATGCGGATGAAGGGGTACCACACATAAATGCGTTTGATTCTGTCATGATAAGCTGGATTGTTGACAAGACCTATAGCACTCTGACTATCATTGTGCAGCGTCGGAGTCACCTGCTCCTGGCCACGCTCTTTCATAAAATCCTTCAGTCATATCAACTTCTTACAAGCTTTTGTCATTGTAACATATTCGGTCTCCGTCATCGACAATGCAACTATCTTTTGCGGCCTCGACACCTATCTTACTGCTCCGCTTCCCAGAGTGAAGACATAACCAGTGGTACTCCTCCGACTGTCTACACCACCATCAAAATCAGAGTCTATATATCCGCGCAAAAGAACGTTTGTACCATCATAGCACAAAGCCATATCTGAACTCCCTTTCAAATATCTCAAGATCCACTTCACTGCTCTCCAATGCTCCTTCCCGGATTGCTTATGTACCTGCTGACAACTCCCACTGCTTGATAGTCTGATCTCGTGCAACCATAATATACATCAAGCTGCTCACAACTGATGCACATGGAACCTACGACACGAGAGCATTCTCATCTTTCGTTGTAGGAGCCTGTGCCTTTGATAGCTTGAAGTGACTTCCGAGCGGGACATTCACATGTTAAACATCAAACATGTTAAACTTATTCAGCATCTTCTCTATGTACTCAGCTTGTGAAATCTTCAACAACTTCTTTTCTCTCTCTGCTGCTCTCATTCTAAGATTTTTCTTTACTGGGCCTAAGTCTTTTATTGAGAATTCTTCCGCAAACTTGGCCTTGAGATTCACAATCTCCTTCATGTTTGATCCTTTAACAAGCATATCATCTACGTACAACAATAGTATGATGTAGAAATTCTCAAACCATTTGTAATAGCAACAATGATCAGCCTGCAGTCTCCAAAACCCACTACCAGCCATGAATCTATCAAACTTCAAATACCACTGCCTCGGAGTCTGTTCAAGCCATAGAGACTCTTCTTGAGATTGCAAACCAACTGCTGCTTTCTCGGCATGATATAACTCTATGGTTGCATCATATAGATGTCCTCCAAATCACCATGGAAAAACACAGTTTTAACAAATTGTTGCTCCAGATGTAAATCTTCTGCTGTCATAATGCTCAGAATAGATCTAATAGAGTTTACTTCACAATAGGAGAAAAAAATCTCATTGAAATCATATATTTCAGCTGTTGAAATTCCTTCACAACTAATCTTTCCTTGTACCTCTTGGTACCATCATTCTCCTCCTTCAACTGGTAGACCCACTTGTTGTGCAGGGCTCGCTTACTTTCTGGCAGTTCATCCAAATCCCATGTTTGGTTCTTCATGAGAGACTCCATCTCATTATCCATAGCAAGCTCCCACTTGACCTTGCCTTCCACCTACAAAGCTTTCCCATAACACTCAGGCTCACCACTGTCAATCTACAATAGATAGTGTAAGGCAGGAGAATATCTTTCAGGAGCTCTTGTCTGCCTGGTTGATAGCCAAAACTCACTTGAGGGCATCCGAGACTCTTTCCGGAGTTCTTCTTTTCCTTCTGGAATACTCTGAACCTTCACAAGAACATTATTAAGTTCGACGAACTCCAACTCCACAGCATCCTGCTGTTCCAGAGTGCTCCTAGATGCCACTTTGGGATCTTCTACAAAGTGCTCCTCTCCGTCAGCAAATCCTTGCACATCTTCTGCTCATTGAATGCCACATCCTTGTGCCTAAAGCTCTTTCGATTTTCTCGATCCCAAACAAATAGTCATACTCGCTTGTACCGTACCCAATGAAAATGAACCTCTTGGACTTCGGATCCAACTTACTCCTGTGATCTAGATCCACATGGACGTATGAGATACAACTAAAAGTACACAAGTGGTTCAGATTTACCCTATTGCTGGTGCATGCTTCTTTCGGGATCTCACAGTTCAGGGCCACCGATGGCCCACTGTTGATCAGATACACCACCGTGTTGACCGCATCTACTCAGAACTACTTGGGTAGTATCCGCATGCTCTAGCATTCTTCAGAGTTGTCTTGTTTATGCGCTCTGCCGCCCCATTCTGATGAGAGTTTTCTGAAATCGTCTTCACTTTACGGGTCCTCCGACTCACACAAAACTCCTCGAATATGTCGTCGCAGTATTCGCCCCCATTGTCGGACTTCAAGCACTTAAGCTTCCGACCTAATTCATTCTCAATTTGAGCCAACCATTTCTTGAACACATCGAATACATCTCTGACTTGTGCTTCAAGAAGAAGATCCATACCTTTTTACTAGAATCATTAATAAAGGTCACAAAGTAATGAGTCTCCGAGAGAGGGAACTGAAGTCTTACCCCACACATTGGTGTAAACTAACTCTAACTTTTCTGCCTTCAGACTCTTTCTCGCCTTTGAGAAACTAACTCTCCGCTACTTCTCGTAGTCGTAATCTTCACAGAAATCTAAGTCTATAGATTTTAACCCGGCAGCTTATCCTTTGATAGCATAACCTTCATTCCCTTCTCGCCCATATGCCCAAGTCTCCGATGCCACACTCCGACATCCAACTCCGATGAAGCAATTGAAATTGACACTTCAGAACCAGACGCCATGTAGAGGGTATCTTCCTTCTTGTTGTATGTCCTCACCATGGCCCCCTTAGTGATCTTGCACGCATCACTATCGAAGGTGGTTTTCATCCCTCCGCCCGCAAAATGACCAATAGAGATCAGATTCTCTTCAGTTTTGGTACATGTCTAGCATTCCTTAATTTTAGCACCGAGACATTAGAGAGGCTAACCATCACATTCTCCTTTCCTACAATGTCACATGGGTTATCATCTACCAGATACACCTTTCCAAGTCCACCTTTCATATAATTTTGAAAGATATCTTATCGGGACATGGCGTGAAAGAAGGCGCCTGAATCAATCACCCATGATTCGTTGGACCCAGCCAAGGAGCGAATCAAAGCATCAGAATCTGTCACTCTCATGACATATGCAGAATTTTTCTCTTTTTTTTTGCCTTCTCCATCATTCTTCTGCTTGCAGTCCCTCTGAATATGCCTCTTCTTATCGCATTGCTAACACCCGGCATCTCTTGACTTGAAATTACCACTCCCTATTTTGGATTTGGTATTCTTTTTCTTATCTCTATTCACCGGTCTTCCTCTCCGATCGAAACTCAGGGCACTCTTTAATGTCTCAGCTAACCCCGATAACTTCATGCGCATCTCTTCACTGAGAAGCACACCCCCACGTCATCAAACTTTAAGGTTC
Source organism: Agave tequilana (assembly GCA_038442645.1). Lineage (NCBI taxonomy): Eukaryota > Viridiplantae > Streptophyta > Magnoliopsida > Asparagales > Asparagaceae > Agave > Agave tequilana. Next base: position 62,757 of record JAVJIF010005998.1, read on the forward strand.
CTTTCCCACAGGAATTGCTCACCGCCATCATGAGACCATCCCAGACCTCTGACAGACTGGACAATAGAACCAGCGCCCTGATTTCGTCATCAAAATTGATCTTAACTGATTTCAACTGGCTCATTAGCATGTTGTATTCGTTAAGATGCTTAGCGATACTTCCGCTCTCCGTCATCTTCAGCTTGAACAACTTCTTCATCAAGAAGACCTTGTATGAAGCCGGAGGTTTCTTGCACATCTTCGAGAGTGCTACCATCAAGTCTTTGGTTGTCTTCTCTCTAAAAAAGTTGAAAGTAACCATCAATGCCAGGGTTAATCAGATCGCCCCTAGGGCTTTCCGATTGAGGATCTCCCACTCGCCGTCAGACATCACTTTCGACTTCTGAGCCTTTTCACCGAGACGAAGATAAAGATCTTTCTGGTACATGTAGTTCCAATCTGAATCTTCTAGAACCCAAAATTCACGCCATTGAATCTTTTAACTCTAATATTTTTTTCTTCCACATTATGAACATCGCTCTGATACCAGTTATTGGGGATCGACAACAACACGGATAAAAAAAAGAGACAAAAACACAAATCAATCGCAGACATCAAAAATTACGTGAAAAACTCACATCGAGAAAAATCACAAAATCGTACACAAATCCACTATTATCAGAGAGATTTACAAGGGAGAAGAAGAGAATCCTCACAATCACTCTGTACAATGGCACTCACAAATGTTTCATTACAATTAATTAACGCTAATGACGACACATCTCATTTTATAGGATAAATTAGGATTACAAGTTGTGAGATCCCTAAACTACCATGACATGTTCCCCAAGTTTCGTCGTAAAGAAACTTTTGGACTGGAGCACTTTCAGGCTGAACTGGGCCGCTTCCAGGCTGGACCGCTTCCAGCTGGACGGGCGACTTCTAGGTTGGACCGCATTCGCTAAACACATCCGAGGGGTAACTCTGCTCTGTAACTTCGGAGTGCTTCTCCGCCTAAGTGCTTCAGAGTGATCTTCCGCTTTGAAGACTACAACACTCCGGAAGTTGTCGCTCAAGAGACTTCACCACTCCGAAAGACTCTATCGTTCCGTTCTTGCCATCAGCTTGAAACTCTGAATTCTCCCAATGCCATGACCCGAAAAGCTCCGTCGTCACTCCAGAATCATCCTGATGACTGTGTATGGCAACTCTTTTAAGACAATAATCAGATTTGACAACTTAACAATAAGAGCATCCAAAAGAATTTTCTACAATAGTTAACTGATGCATAACAAGAGACTTCACATGCCCGAGAAATTAGATGGACACCTTTGTTAGAAAGAAACACACAACAACAAAAAAAAAAATTCCCTTGCATGCATACATTTTTGCTGTAGTTTATAAAGATTTGGGTATATATGCACGCAATTAGAGAGAGAATGTCATACATACAGTATAAGATAAACTCCTCTAATCTTCATGATCCATACTATTCTTTTTACATTGAGTAATATCTTTATAAATGTAAACTGATGCAGTTTCATAGCCTCCACACACCACCCACCCCCCCCCCCCCCCCCCCCCCCCCCCACAACCACCACCACCACCACCACCACCATGCATTTCATAATTGCAAATTAGTGTAATGGAACAAATAAAATCACCTAAAGGATATTCTGAAGCTGCCAGAAAATATGGGCATACCTAACAATAAAAAAGAGTGTTGAGCAACAGTAAATAGTTTGACACTTTGTAAATATCAAACAATAATATGGCTAGCTGGCTGGCTGGCAGCCCCACCATGAAAACTAACAATACTAAGATAAATAAGATATAAATGACAGCTGTTATTTGCGATGTCCCTGCCTTTTCTTTTTCTTTCTATTCTAACCTGTAAGGATTGAGATAGACTTGCAACCATTGCTGTCTTGCTAACCTGGAAGCACAAAACAACAATTGCATTATTTCTGTAATCGGATAAGAATATTTTGATCCTACTGGTTTCAGATTTTATTGAATTGTTCAAGACATTCTACTCATAAGCTAAGCTAGGAATTTTCATCATATAACTGATCAGAATATGTTACCAACACGGTCAGGTAATTCACAAAATATTTGAAACTTTGCAAATATTCATCGAAAAATTCATGATTCGAAAACAGGAAAGAATGACTGGTTATAATTACAATGTCTGTTCCGAAACAACCACGAGCACTTAAAAATGCCATTAGAGAGAGAAGTTAACCATAACACGGGCCTATAGCAGCAAGAAACAAATCCAAGAGGTGACAATAAACAACTTGGTCCTTTGAATGTTCAAATATAATAATGTGCCTCATGCCCACAGTTAAGAACACAAGTGTTAGTGATGCAGCCCAGATGAGATGAACCAATCCAAGCCCAAAGACAAAGGAACAGTGCTGGGGACCTGTGGGTTCAGTTTGGGGAATAGTATTAGTAGAGGCATCTCTCTCTCTCTCTCTCTCTCTCTCTCTCTCTGGGGAATAGTATTAGTAGAGACATCTCTCTCTCTCTCTCTCTCTCTCTCTCTCTCTCTCTGGGGAATAGTATTAGTAGAGGCATCTCTCTCTCTCTCTCTCTCTCTCTCTCTCTCTCTCTCTCTCAGTTTGGCTCTTGGTGCCCTGCTGTCCCTCTTTGTGTGGAGGAGGACATGCACGTGAATGCTCAATAATTCTCATGCACGAGTGGGTCCAAAGAGCCAGCCCCTTCTCCTTTGTTCCCTACCCAAAATCCACCACTCACAAGAATCTCTTCAATCACTATTCCCTCTTTTTCTTTTTTCCTTATCACCTCTCTCTCTCTCTCTCTCTCTCTCTCTCTCTCTCTCTCTCTCTCACGCGCGCACACGCACACGCCACACCCCCCAACCCCAACCCCACTCTCTTATACTCTTTCGTTAAGCCCCTTCATCCTTCATTAGCTTTAGCTTAGCCATGGTCGTGGAAACAATGGCTTCTCTTGTTCACCACCTTCTTCTTCCTCTTTTTCTTCTTCTTCTTCTTGCCTGTGCCAGAAGTGGAGTTCATTGCATTGAAGAGACAAAAGTGGTCTCATTGGACGAGTTGCAATGGAGGAAAAGCAGCCTTCATCAGCCTTTGTTGCCACAGAGATCAAGTAAAAGTTAAAGCTTGCTTTGTATTGTTGATATGATAATACTAGCAGTCATGGATTTTGTGTTCAATCTATCTTCCTATTTCCAGTCATGCTTGAACTTTTTGCAAGGTGATGAATTTTTGAATTACTGTTATTTAAACTTTTCCTAAAATATATGGCCCGATTAGTTTAAGTCCTCTAGTAAAAGATACAAGAGCAAAATTTGATTCCCGTCTTCTTCTTTTTTCCCTCGAGTTTTTTTGTTATACTAGCAAGTATTCATTAGTATTCTTGTGAGTATTTTTCTGAATAAAGAATACTACAAACATTGTTTGAGTAGATCCCTCCATCTCTGTTTTCTTTCTACTTTAGTGTCATTTTCAAAGATGACATGGTTGGGCTTTCTGCACATACCTCACCAAGAAATGTTCAAAGCAAAATTCAAATCTTCAAGCATCTGATGTTTGCTTTTCCCTTGAGAGTTTATTGGTCATATCTACTCTTGTGTGTGTGTGTGTGTGTGTGTGTGTGTGTGTGTGTGTAAAAGGATATATATTCTATTTGCCCTCGGAAAATGGAAATGAAGCTTTTTATACCTATGTGCACTGTGCCTTCTTTTTTACTTATTGAAAGCCTAGCTCTTTTGTGCATTACAAATAAAATTCATGCTCCAAATCTATAGTTTCAGTCAATCCTCTATTAAAACCAAAATTCTTACCTGCAGGAAGAGAAAAGGAAGCAGTAGTACTAGAAATGAGACACCACAGTTACTCTTCGAAGCCAATCTCAAACCAGGAAGATAAACTTCAAATGATCTTAATTTCTGATGAGGCACGAGTTTCTTCTTTTCACTCTCGGATAAAAAATGTCTCCAGCAAGAATCAAGAAGGGTCAACAGAAGTCCAAATTCCTCTAACCTCTGGAGCAAACCTCCAGACACTAAACTACATTGTAGCTGTAGAAATGGGATCCAAAAAGTTGACAGTGATTGTCGACACTGGAAGCGACCTCACATGGGTTCAGTGCAAACCCTGCACATCTTGCTACAATCAACAAGACCCTCTCTTTGACCCCTCTGCTTCTCCTACTTACCGACCAATTCCATGCAACTCACCCACCTGCAATTCTCTTCAACTAACTGTTGGGGTTTCGAGCACCTGCAGCTTAAACCAGCCAAGTTGCAACTATGCCATTAGTTATGGGGATGGATCATACACCAGTGGGGTCTTAGCCCATGAGCAAATCAATCTAGCTGGCACAATTGTCCAAGGATTTGTGTTTGGGTGCGGTCAAAGTAATCGCGGGCTCTTTGGGGGAACTTCAGGTCTGATGGCGCTCGGCCGAAATGAACTTTCCTTGGTGTCTCAAACCCTAACTCAATTTGGAGGGGTCTTCTCCTATTGTCTGCCCACAGAAGAATTTGATTCTTCAGGCTCTCTGGTCCTTGGAAGTGATTCTTCTGGCTATAGGAACTCCACACCAGTTGTGTACACTAGAATGATCTCAGATCCCAACCAGACTCCCTTCTATTTTCTCAACCTTACTGGTATGAGCATTGGTGGAGTGGCTCTCCAAGCTTCTGGTTTCTCGAGTGGTAAGATTCTTATTGACTCCGGGACTGTGATTACCAGACTTGTTCCTTCTATCTACAAGGCCATCAAAGATGAAATCTTGAAGCAATTCTCACTATACCCTGTGGCTCCAGGGTTTTCAATATTGGACACTTGCTTTGACTTGTCAGGCAATGAAGAGGTGACCATTCCTACAGTAAAGTTGGAGTTTGAGTGGGAAGTGGATGTTGAAGTGGATGTCAGTGGGGTCTTTTATTTGTCAAGCCTGATGCTTCTCAGGTGTGTTTAGCATTTTCTGAACTTCCCTACGAGGATGAGGTCGGCATTATAGGTAACTATCAGCAGAAGAATTTGAGGGTTGTGTATGACACTATGGGATCGAGGCTGGGATTTGCAGAAGAAACTTGTGGATATAGTTAACGGACCAGGAGAAAAATGAAGAGTGCAGTACAAAAGATATCACAGATAGTCTGAATATAGTATAGAAGGAGCTTTGATATCTAAAACTTATAAGGGATGATCAGTTATTAGAATGTGAAGGCAAATGACAACAACACATTAGCCTGAGATGGCTCCTTATGATGACCATTATCCTTAGTTCGGGAAATTATTTGGTTAGGGATAAAGAAATGTATATGGAATGTATTTATGTTTCGGATTTTTAAAGTTCTTAGCGTTATTGAATTTAATTGATAGGCAGTACAGTTTCCATGTAAATGGCATCTTGCAATTTCCAAGAAAACCAGTACCTCAAGTGCTTTTTTTGTGCACGTTATGTTGAGAATTTAGGACTAAGTAATAAAACTTGCAACTATATTATATTGGAAACATCTATTGTCCACAAACTGAATTCATGAAGGTTATTGTGGATTTCTTTTATTTTTTAGTATGAAGGTTCTTCTAAGCCAAGCAATGTGAGCTTAGGAAGAGATTATGGGAAGTTTCTCCACAACAGTAAAAGCAAGCACGCAATGAACTTAAGAGGACACTATGTAATGTAAGTTATGACTTTCAAATCTGTGGCAAAATTTCTTTCCTTCAGACTGAAAAAGAAGATACTTAGAAATCAACAAGCTATGGAAAATTTTCTGTAACATAAAAAAAAACATTGGGCTAACATAAACCTAAGAGAACGTCTTCCTAATGACGTGTGCTTATTAGAATATAAAATATTACCCTCAACCCTCACCAAAATGTCAGTTGATGCAATAGAAGAGACTTTAATAGTATATTACAACAGTACTAAAATCACCAAAGAAAAAAAACATTGTGCAGCGCCAACGAGGGTTCTTTTAAGTCCATGAAACAATAAAGATATTATTTACCAAATAAGCCACATAATACTAAAAGCATGTCATGCACCTAAAAGAAAAAGTATATGTTCCTATAGAAGTGTCATTTGTCACTTGTCCCTGGGTTTGGGACTCGTTGGCTTTTCTTAATAAGCTCAATAGACCGTTTGATTCATAAACTTAACAAAATATGACTTTTGTTAGTCTCTAAGGCTGGAAAGATGGTACAATGTCAACAATGAATTTACTGACATTTTAAAAATTATAAAATAACTAGTTTGTGTCTAAATCAAATATAACCCCATCTCATTACCCAATTATAGAGTAACCGACGAATTGTAACCCATAGACAATAAATACCAAGGTTGCATGGAGTCAGATGGCTCTTAATTATCCAAGATAGAAAGCCAAGCAGAGTCTGCAAAAGAACAGTGGGTACAATATTTCTCTTTCGGTGCGCTCGAGATAACAACTTGTAGTTTTAATAGGTAGTTAACAAAGCATGTATCAGAGACCATGGGTCTAACTTATGATTTTTCTCGTAAAAGAATGAAACTAAAATTTTAGCGTAAAATTTTTGTAAGTATCAATTTTAAATTCTAATGAAAAATTAGCTAAAAAGTGTGGATATTTTTAATGTGAAATATTCAAGCACTTCCTTTATTGTATATTCAAGGTATCCTATTAAATCAAAAGTTTTGTATGCTAGCGGATTTCAATTAGGAAACATAATCAATTTAGCTAAAATGGGGAGAAAAAAAAACTTGAGAACGCAACACTCCACGTGGGATTCGGAGGTGAATGAATACTTTTCCCACGGAAAATCTATTGAGATACATCCCAGCCCGAGACCGAGAAATTAAGAGAAGGCGGATTTCAGTTCAGAATCCTAATCCGAGTCCTACTCGAAGATCCCGAACCAATAACAGACTCTTGAATGCCAGTGGGATTTCTATTAGGAATTCTATTAGGAATCATAGTCAATTGTGTTCATATAAAGACTAGTCCTAATGATAATGGGATTCTTGAATAATTCTGTGCGCTCTATATATAAACATCCAGACTGATGCAAGGTTCATATATCGTTAACAGTTAGAATTGATTGCTGATAATCAGATCAGCAATGGCCGTGTCATCAGAGGACTGGTCATGGCTTCCGCCTGAGCTATTCTCGGCCATTTTTGATCGATTGTCGTTGGTCGACCGCTGCCGTTGCCGATGCGTCTGCAAGTCCTGGAGCTCTGCAGCCAAAAGGAAACCTCTGTCACCATGGCTGATGTTGTCTCACCCGACCAAAGGTTGCACTTTCTACGACGTCTCGGACAACAAGTCGTATCACATGGCTCTTCTGCCTGAGCGCGACATCCGCAAGCGATCGTGGATCGGATCCTCCAATGGATGGTTGATCACAGTGGACCGGCGGTGCGAGATGCACCTCCTCAATCCAATGACTCGCGCCCAAATCCCACTCCCCTCCATCATCTCCCTTCCTTCGGTCACCGCCGTGCACAATGGCAGAGGGCGCGTCAGATGCTACCTCTTTTGCTTCGATCCAAGAGGAGAGGAGAAGCCGATTAAATACAGCCCGGAGAAAACAAGGGATTTCCTTTTCTGCATGGGCAAGGCTGTGGTTTCCTGGTCGGCGTCTGACGGCAATAATGACTCGTGGACGGTGATGCTCATTTTCATGCCATGCTCGCAGCTCGCTTATGCAAGAGCCGGGGACGATGTATGGACCACAGTGGCCGACTGCCTCTTTGTCGACGACCTTGTGCTTTGCAATGGTCTCTTTTACACAATAGACTCGGCGTTCTGTGTCAAGGTTTGGGATAGTTCTAGTCTTCCTTCTCCTATTCGGACCGTGGACACTGAATTCGTGAGAGCTATTGATCTTTCCTCTTTCCGGTCATACTTGGCCATATCGTCTCCTTCCGCTGGAAAACAAGAACTGTTGTTGGTTCGAAGGGAGACAGATATGGTCGATGAGGATATGTACGCGACACTTTCATTTGAGGTCTACACGTTACTGGATGATGATCGTCACACTGAGACTGATACTGTGCGGAGATGGGTAAGAATTCAGAGTCTCGGAGATCAGGCCATGTTCCTAGGGAACAATTCCTGCACATTTGTGTTTGCCCAGGACTTTCCCGAGTTGAAGCAGAACTGTATCTACTTCACCGACGACTATTGGGAATTAGCTCTAAGCGCTCGGGGAAACGATCGCGATATTGGAGTTTGCAACTTAGAAGATGGAACTATAACACCGTGCTATCCTCAGGATATACCTAAGTTGAATTGGCCGCCTCCAATCTGGATTACCCCCAGTTTTCAATGGAGAAACTAGCTTGTTTGCTCTCTCTTTCATTCTTTTTTTTCTTCTTTTTGTGCATTTTCTTTCATAAAAAAGTTGTAGCCGGAAGCTGAGATCTGGTAAAGTACTAATACAATTCTACTTGTGTCTGGCTCAATGGAAAAACAATGGGGGTTGGATACCCGAGTTTTCATGGTCAAGACCGAGCTACGATCTTCTTTGTTTCAAATTACTAAAAGAAATCATTTCAGAAATAGCTATGTTTAATGTTTTTAGACATCTCTAGCGTTTTTTTTTTTCTCCTCTTCTTTTAGTTGCTGATTTTGAAAATAATTAGGTGCAATGTGAAACAAGTGCGAAGAAGAATATAATTGAGAAATATTCATAACTGATTATATGACTTTGTTCGGGAAAAAGAAACAAGTTGTAGAAAATCTGTGCTAATTGATCTCATGATCTAGCTGGAGTATCAACATACTCTCTTCATGATCTTCGCGTGCGCCTTTACGAATTGCATTCTCTCTCCTTTAATGATTCTTCAGAAATGATGACAGAGTTCTTAATTAAATTGATTAGATTCAGACTAGATAGCATAACATCTCATGATCAGGATCATGAATAAATAACCTCATACAAGATTTTGATCGAATGCATCATCTTCACCACGACCACTGACTCTTTGCATGTCGCGCCTACAGTTGTAAGTGAGTTTTACACAGGTAAACTTTTACGGTGTTTGATTAGTATGTGAAAGTGTGAAGATATCCATGATGAGGCAGAAGTTGAGGCCGCTCAGGAAAATGATGCCCCAGTTGTGGTAATAGATTTGCCCTTCATCGGTGGTCCCTTTATCTGTGATCGACTACTTTTTCGGAGGCCATGGCTCGTTAGAGAGGTTTTTTGAGAATGAGTTTGGTAGGTGAAAAATCTATGTGTTGGGACTCAACTAAACGAAGGGGCAGTTTGTTTCGCGTAAAAGTCCGTAATTCGTAAATGACTTACAATCCAGTTACAACTACGACGTTTGTTTGGACCGTAATTCGTAAAAGACTTACACAACCCAATTACCCCTCACTTGCAACCCAATTACTACTCACTTACAGCCCAGTTACAGTTAATTTTGTGGTCATGCAAATTTGTATTATTTTTTTATGTTAATATTAAATTTTTTTAATATTTAGCATTTTTAATATTTATTTGCAATATTAAAACTTTTTAAATCACCAAATAGTTAATTTTGTGATCAATTTTTTCACTTACGACTTACACATTACGACAACCAAACACCGTAAACCACAATACACTTTTCTACTTATAACTTTATATTACCAACCAAACACCATAAAGCTTACATGCATGTAACTCATTTACAACTATAAAAGACTTTACCAATTACAACTTACGAATTACGGCCAATTACGACAACCAAACAGACCCGAAAACACCAGTTTGTGATGAAGATTTTCATTACGAACGATCAGGTGGATGATCCACACCACAAGCGAGAGAAGAGTTGAGTGAGGTTACGAGTGTGAGATAAAATAAACACGTCACAAAGAGACACAGAGTTATAGGAATTACAGGGATTCAATGCCAGAGTCTCCACACTGTGTTTTTTGGTTGGCCCCAGATCCTCTTCTCGTTAGAAGAGAGATCCATTTATACTTCATCTAATCTGCGAGCATGGGGGCTGATGATGTAGGCATAATCCTCATAACCGCACGCTCTGATCGTGTTGGTTTGTTGTAACAACCGTGATTGGTTCTCTTGATTGCTGGAATTGCACGTAAAGAATCTCGCCTCTATCTATAACTGTCCAGGTTAGACGGCATTTCACGTTATGAATATGGAGGGAGATCAGACCATATAACTGAAAGTGAAAATCTGGAATTATCTATTGACGAGATTATCTTGTGCGGGGCTAAATTCTCCAGAAAGGGCTAGAATCTGAGAAGACTGGGAGTGTCGGAGCGATCTGGATGGAAGTTGTCCTTGGGACGAGGAGCAACTCCAAATTAGCTCTACAGTGGTGGATACTTTTGATTGCTTGGACACGTGTCGTTATCCTACAAGAGTCAGATTTTGACCACTAAATCTTATTAAATCAAAACTTTTGTATGCTAGGGAATTGCAATTAGAATCATAATCAATTTAGCTCAAATAAAAAAAAACTTGAGAATGCAACACTCCATGTGAGATTCGTAGTTGAATGAATATTTTTCCCACGAAAATCTATTGAGATATAAGAATTCTAGTCCGAGTCCGAGAAATTAAGTGAAGGCTAGTGGATTTCAATTCGGAATCATAAACAATTTAGTCCAAAAAAAAAAAATAGAAAACTTGACATTGAAACACTACAAGGGAATTTTTTTGAGAGTCTGGGTCCGAGTCCGAGTCTAGAAGCATAGAGGGTGTTATTTATTGGTTTAGAATTTCTTGGGTTGTACTCGGACTCGAATTGGACTAGGACTTGAATTAAGTCTTCGACCTTTTAGTTTGATTTATTGGGACTTGGATTAAGCCTTAGACTTTTTAGTTCGATTTACTGGAACTCCGATTAGGCCAGGAACTTTTTAGTTAGATTTACTAGAATTTGGATCAGAACGTTACATTTAAGTTAGATTTCATATGACTTGGATTGTTAATCGAACAATTTAGACTAATAACAAAGACAATTTTATAAGATTTCCACTAGGTAACTATGAAAAATAATATAATATATCAGTAATATATAATAATAAATTGATAACAATAATAGCTATTTTAATACTTATTATGAAATATTATTGACGTTATTTCAATAAAAATAGTTATTCAGTGTTTTTTTAACATTTAAAATGACCAAATAGTGAACAATATCCTATTATAAAAAGGAATATTTTATACTAAAATAAGAAATTGAGTTAATATTGAATATTCATAATTACTAATATTGTCATGACTTCTTTATTATTTTATCTTATAAATATTCTAATAAATAAGGATAAAATTGAGTTAATATTGCTGCTAACTTTTTTAATTAGATTATTATAAGATTACTGTAAATATTTTATTACGAATAATAAAATAATTAGTAAATATTACTAAATTATGGAAAATTATTGGATAAAAAATAATATTTTGTTAATATTTGTTAGTTATAAATGTTAATTTTATTATTAAATTAAAATTAACAATTAAAGTATTATATTCGATAGCTATCATTAATTACAATAATAATATGGGTAAGATTAAAATGGGGGAGAGATTATGGAGAATCCGAGTAAAAACAAAAAGTGCACAAGTTTTCACATCAATTTCTTTTTTATAGTTGAATTGGTTAAAATGTACATACTTGAATTTAGTCTTATTAATGAATAATCTTATATTCCGAAATCCAAATCCTAGTCTCAAATCAATAAATAATAGTATTTCAAAAATACAAATCTCAGTCCCAAGTCAATAAAATCAAACTTTGAAATAGTAAAAGTTATCCGAGAATAGCTCGAAAATCCTGAACCAATAACACCCCCAGGTATTGGAATCTAGTGGGATTTCAATTAGGAATCATAAACAATTGGGTTCAAATAAAGAGGAGTCCTACTGACAATGAGATTCTTGAATAATTATATGCGCTATATATATATATAAACATCCATATTGATGCTAATGCAAGGCTCATGTATGGTTATCAGTTAGAGTTGATTGCTGAAAATGAGATCAACAATGGTTGTGTCATTGATCGGGAGAAAATCGTGTACGAAAAGTATATGTTTTGAAATCACGAGTTAAAAGTGCGTGCTTTGGCTTCCTCGATACTTCGGTTATAGCATATAGGATAAACGGTCGAATCCACATGGATGAGAAGCGATAAAAGTTTTACTGGTATGTTCATGTGTGTTTTAAAGTTTCTTCAACATTTTAAAGAATTAAAAGAAAAGAAAATAAAGAATGAAAAGAGAAAAATACGGTGAAACACGAAAAAGTGGGAAACATAAAAAAATGATTTTGTGATTTTTATTTGTATATCTAAAAAGAAGTAAAGAGAGAGAAAACCTATGACTACTAACTACTAATGACTCCATTAACCATGCTAACCTTTGAGTGATAGTTGTCTCACATGTATCCTTATCCATCACTAGTCCTTGATTCAAGAGCGTTTCAATGTATGACTCATAAGATAACTTTCACATCCAAACTCAACAAAATAAGTACAAGCTATACTTAAACCATCAAAACTAAATAAGAGTAAGCATGAAATAAAATAATGGTAGCTTGTTAGAGAGTTAGGATTTTAGAGTGTTAGAATCCATCATCATGAGCCATCAATAGCTCTTGTAAGAGTAAGGCCAATTAGAGGCTATTAAATTCATGTGGATTAATAAGTAAGAAGTTAGCAAGTTAGTGGTTAGTAGTTAGTTGCCATGAAAGAAAATTAGCTAAGAATGTAAAAGGAGTTAGAGAGAAAAAACGAGAAGAGATAAAGAGAGAACCTTTCATATATTGTCACCTTCCATTACAATCACTCTTTCTTTTCACCCGTGTGCCACTCTCTTTCTTATTAAAAGATTTATAAGAAATAAAAAATACAAAGAGGAAGAAGAAGAACAACTAATCTAAACTACCCTAAAACTATAACAAAGAGAAAAAAACCCTAAAAACTATCTTAAAAACTCCTAAAAACTCCTCTTCCTCCAGCTCTGAAAATCCCAGTGCGTTTATAGGTGAAAGGGGGCACTGGGGCATCTGTACGGAGCCGCACGTCAAATCACGACGCGTGGCTCCAAGACATTACCACAGAAACGAGGTGATTGAGATTTTACCTGCACACAAAATAGAAAAGATTAGATTTAGAAATAATAGTGCAAGGTACTCAATACTATCCGCTGCAGCAAAGGCTATGCGGGTCGTGATCCTCAGGGAGGGACTAGCGATAGAAGCGTTTGTAAGTTATCTCTAAAAATTATTTTCTTTAAGTTAACAAAAAGAATAGTTAAAGTGAGTTAGGAAGAAGGCGGTAGATTATGAAGATGGAGGATAAGAGGCGGTATTTATAATGAGATGAGAAAGAAAGAATTGGGAGATGATGATTTAATCTACAAAAAGAAAAGAAAAGAAAAGAAAAGAAATAAACACTAACCTTAGTTTAGTTGAAGAAAACCGTAAAATCCTAACACTTTCTACCTTGCTTTGGAGGCGTTGAACGCATAAATCATAGGATCGATCTCAGTCCCCTGTTCGCATTATATCATCAAGCTTGGGCAAGTATGAAGTGATACGTACCTTGAGGAGGAGAACATCACCATGAAGTATCGTTGGCACCCACCAAGATTCGTTATACTTGTGCTTTGGAAATCACTTGCATGCTCATCATAAACCAACAGAGATAAAAATAGAAAAAGAGAAGAAAACAAAAAGGAAAATAAAGCAATGACATAAAAAGAAAAGTTACCTTTATTACTTGATACAATGGAAGAGAAGAGAAGCATACATCGGTGTCACTCTCAACATAGCCCTCTCCCTCACTTACATAAAAATTAAAAAAAAGAAAAGAAAACCTAAACTACAAGAAAGAAGAAAGCCTAAAACCCTAGATTTGGCCCTCTGGCTTCTGGACGCCCTCTGTGTTGCATCTGCAGGGGTATTTATAGGTGCAGAAGGTGGAAGAGTCCAGATCGAAGTCGTCCACGAAAACTGGTCCCAGGATAAGACTAAAATGCCGCGGAAACGTGGCTTGGGCCGCGTTTCTGCGGCCACGCGGCCTCTGCTGGCCACGCGCTTTGGCGCGTGGCATCCCTTGGTCCGTCCATCTGGTCGTTTCTTTCTGGAAGCTGCATCCTGGCTCTTAATCTTTAGATTTGGATATAACTTGGGAAGCAAGTTACCTAGATCCCAAATCTTTTATCCACGAATTTTCTTATCTTTGCACTCTCTTCTTTGGCTTTTATCCTCATCCTGTAAGTGTTTAGGGTTGAATAGAAGTCTATCCTTCCCTCTTCTTTGTATTTGCAACTTTTGCCCTCATGTATTTGCAATTTTGACAATTGATATTTGTAACTTTTACATTGGGCTTTAAATATGGGCTTTTGGGCTTCTTTTTAGGCTTTATTTCTTTATTTTAATATTTCGAGGCCTGCACACAATAAATCATAAAATATTAGTAAATGTGCAGAATTATAGGAATAAATATGAAATGTGATGGTAAATATGATGATAAAAATGCACTTTTCACTACCAATCACACCCCCACACTTATCTTTTTGCTCGTCCTCGAGTAAAAATCAAAGAGAAAAAGAAAAGAAAAATTAATCTAACCTAACTCACTTTCGTAGGAATCACGGTTGCACTTAGCATGTGCAACAAGCCGTTAAACCTCAGGTTACCCTAGAGGACGAGTGTTGTCTCGTGAGGGTTTTCAGTGGATTACACCCACAAAATCCATAAAAAGGAAAATATTCGAATTACTTTTGAAAAGACTAAGTAGTCTATAAGTTTTAGGATTATCATTTTTATTCATTCTTAGACTTAGTCTTTATAAAGTAAATTGTTATTCATTTTAAGTAAGGCTTCAAAATTGAATTTGTGTATAGTCTTTTTCGTTACCAAAAATCATATGCATCCTTATGAATCTAGGAATTCCTTAACTTGGACTCTCATGCCTCTTTATATATTATTATTTATTTTAATTTTTTATTATTATTATTATTTTTTAATATGTATAACTCATCTAATTTTCTTTCGTGTAAATATCAAGGCTTCTTGAGGCCCTCATACCTAACTAATTGACTATTAGATGTGTTAGTACATATAAAAGTAATTTTTCTTAGTTTAGGCTTTCTAATCCACCCATGTAGCGAACTTAAAGTCGGTGGCTCCCAAACCGGTCGGCTTTAGGGCACCAGGTGAGAAAACACCCCGCGGACTCAAATTCGAATGAACTAGGCTACAAAACTAAGGACTTTATTTTATTTAGACTTCACCTTTAGGCGTGAATACTTATGCTTCTTGAGGCACATGTATCCAGCTTAATTGGTGAATTTAAATTTTTTTATTTAATAATTATTTTTATGAGGCACAAGGGTCTTTGTCTTAGAATCCTAGATATGCATTAGGTATACACATTTCATTAAGGTAAAAATTAAGACTAACTACTTATTCAATTTCTCCTCCTATACCTGAAAATTCAACAATTTATTTATTTTGACCAAGTTTTTAGAAATCCTAATCATGATTTTCCTAATTCTTAAGACTAACTTAGATTTCTTTCAAAAGATAAGTCAAAATATTGTCCTCTTTATAATATTTTTTTTAATTTTTTTTATAAGTTAGCAAATTTATTAGTTTCTACCTATGTTAGTATGTTAGTAAAGCCCACCCCCACACTTATCTCATACATTGTCCTCAATGTATGAATGAATGCATATATGCATGAAAAAGAACAAGGGAAGGCAGAAGTTACCTTAAGGTGGTGGTTCCGGTGGTGGTCTAATTGGGCCAAGCGTTGCTACCCAATCAAGATAATGTAGTATTTGGAGGAACCCACCAAAAATTTTTCTTATATAACCCACTACAATGTATGTATGATTATTTTTAAACAAGTCCACCCCATCAAATTTTCAAATTTCATAATAAATTTCAGAGTCAATTGTGTCAACCTCCTTGTCCCAAAATGGAGTATGAAAAGATGAAATTATTGACTTGGACGTGGAAAGTACGAGAACGAATACCGACTCAGGAAAGAAACTTAAATCAAATAATGGTTCAGGAGTCGGGCTAGGTTCAGGAAGTGGGTCCAAATCAATAAGTTGAAGCTCAAGTCCACAATAATCTTCCCATAATGGAATGTGACTCAATATTGGTGATTCAAGTTCAGGAATGATAGGTGTGGGAATCAAAACTGACTTTAAAAGATTACCTAAGTCGAGTAACAAAACATGAGTCAATAATGATTCGGGAATTTGAACTTGATCACAGATTTGAGAATCTAGGTCACATATCTCATTCAGCTCAATATCATAAAAATGAGAACTTGCCAATTTATCCATAGGACTTTCAAAATTGCACAATTGGTCAAGTTCAATATGATCATCAAAAATGGGTGATTCAAATTCAGGATGAATTGGCACAGGATCTAATGTTGACTCGGGAAAAGTAAAATCAGGTGGAGACACCGGAGTCATTATTGAATCAGGAAGTAGAATTGAATCACCAAGTGGGAGATCATGATCATATTCATACTCAAGTTCTATTTCAGAAAGGAAAAACTTGCCAAGTTATCAAAATTTGAAGTTTCGGCAAGTTCACATGATGGTACTGAATTAGAATCTTGTTGTCCAAAGCAACTTGGTTCGTCGGCTCTAAGAGAGTGGTCAGCGATATCAGAAATGGCCGAACAGTGAGAACGTAAAGATTGAACCATCATATCTATATCATGATCACGGGCTAATCTAGCCTGAGTCATGGCTGCAAGCATTCTTTCATAGTTGATAGGTGCATCATGTTGTGATTGGACTTGAAAGGATGAAGTGTAATCGTGATGAAGTTGTGAGTCGGTGGACTCACGCATAATCATGTCTGCGATTGTTGGTAATTGTTGCTTGGACTCATGCATACTCATCATTTCCTGAATAGATGGTAGTCTATTCTGACTGGGTGGATCTGAGTATGAATCTTGGGAATATTGTGGACAAGGTGGAGATGGAGGACAAGTCGGTTGAAAATTGCACTCGGGGGAATCGAAACCCCATGAACTCTGTGAAGAGTTGAAAGTATGAAAATTATGGTCATAAGATGGGGGATATGGGTTATATTCATTCGGATAAGACCATTCCGGCACACTAGGTTGGTCAAAGTTGTGATATGCCGGGTTGGTAATATCCAAAAAATAGTTAGGTGTGTAATATGGATTAAAATTGGAATAATTATTATTATATGCCATATCACACCAACATAACAAAGAAAAAGAAAACAAACAAATACACAAACAAAAAGAAAAAAATTCTAACCTAAGTTAGGGTAGACCTATGACCTAGACGACTCCTAACTGGTTAGACTGTTCACAGGAGGTAGGGTGCAGACTTTGACCACAAGTTAATCAGCCAGGTCAGGGCAAGAGTGGTGGGAGGTTTTCCGTCAAAGACGTTCCTTAATTAAATAACCACCAATCTTTAGGCTTTCAGCCCTCAATCCCTCCTAGACACTGATTTGGCAAGAGTCAAATTCCAACACTGTTCCCCCTTAGGATAATCTCCTAATTGAGTCCGAGATGTCCCTATGGCCAATGTCTACTAATTTTAAGTTAGGCTTGGGTTAGTGAGTGCTTGGGATATGATTTTTGGGCTAAGGAAGGGTGATGAAATCCCCACCTTATCTTGTTAATGGGTTATGCCTTTAGAATAAATTTGTGCAAGTGTACAAAATATGTAAATAAGATTCACTCAAAGCATCAACCAAGAGATGAGTCCTATTCTACATGCAATGCGAATGTACCTTCCTCCAGCACTCTTCAACAGTAAAATTAAAGGAATTGAAAAGACACGTGCCTAATATGCAAACGTCTAATCAAATTTTTATTTTTCAACAAATATTTTACTGTTGATTAATTAGCAGTCTGCAGGGTTATCACAGAACAAATTTTAACAGAGCAGAAAGCAGATATTGCAATTTTTAGCAACCTGCAGAAATTGCAGTTAGTAGTTCACTACTAAGGCCGCGTTTCCGCGGCTATTGTCGTGGATCCGCGGCACTATAGTAGGCTCTGATGCTCTGCCTTCGAGGGCAGAGGCACAGAGTTGCTATATGTCCAC
Organism: Agave tequilana; assembly: GCA_038442645.1. Taxonomy (NCBI): domain Eukaryota; kingdom Viridiplantae; phylum Streptophyta; class Magnoliopsida; order Asparagales; family Asparagaceae; genus Agave; species Agave tequilana. Next base: position 80,812 of record JAVJIF010005998.1, read on the forward strand.
TTCTGCTGTTGTTTTTCTGTTCTCCAAACCTGCAAATAGAAAAGAATAAAAGAATAACTTAACAATTTTTTTATTATTAGAGAATAACTTACCGTCCCTCCCCAGCAACGGCGCCAAAATTTTAATTGAGATTTTACCTGCACACAAAATAGAAAAGTTTAGATTTAGAAATAATAGTGCAAGGTACTCAATACTATCCACTGTAGCAAAGGCTATGCGGGTCGTGATCCTCAGGGAGGGACTAGCGATAGAAGCGTTTGTAAGTTATCTCTAAAAATTATTTTCTTTAAGTTAACAAAAAGAATAGTTAAAGTGAAGTTAGGAAGAAGGCGGTAGATTATGAAGATGGAGGATAAGAGGCGGTATTTATAATGAGATGAGAAAGAAAGAATTGGGAGATGGTGATTTAATCTACAAAAAGAAAAGAAAAGAAAAGAAAAGAAATAAACACTAACCTTAGTTTGGTTGAAGAAAAACGTGAAATCCTAACACTTTCTACCTTGCTTTGGAGGCGTTGAACGCATAAACCATAGGATCGATCTCAGTCCCCTGTTCGCATTATATCATCAAGCTTGGGCAAGTATGAAGTGATACGTACCTTAAGGAGGAGAACATCACCATGAAGTATCGTTGGCACCCACCAAGATTCGTTATACTTATGCTTTGGAAATCACTTGCATGCTCATCATAAACCAACAGAGATAAAAATAGAAAAAGAGAAGAAAACAAAAAGGAAAATAAAGCAATGACATAAAAAGAAAAGTTACCTTTATTACTTGATACAATGGAAGAGAAAAGAAGCATACATCGGTGTCACTCTCAACATAGCCCTCTCCCTCACTTACATAAAAATTAAAAAAAGAAAAGAAAACCTAAACTACAAGAAAGAAGAAAGCCTAAAACCCTAGATTTGGCCCTCTGGATTATGGACGCCCTCTGTGTTGCATCTGCAGGGGTATTTATAGGTGCAGAAGGTGGAAGAGTCCAGATCGAAGTCGTCCACGAAAACTGGTCCCAGGATAAGACTGAAATGCCGAGGAAACGCGGCTTGGGCCGCGTTTTCGCGGCCACGTGGCCTCTGCTGGCCACGCGCTTTGGCGCGTGGCATCCCTTGGTCCGTCCATCTGGTCGTTTCTTTCTGGAAGCTGCATCCTGGCTCTTAATCTTTGGATTTGGATATAACTTGGGAAGCAAGTTACCTAGATCCCAAATCTTTTATCCACGAATTTCCTTATCTTTGCACTCTCTTCTTTGGCTTTTATCCTCATCCTGCAAGTATTTAGGGTTGAATAGAAGTCTATCCTTCTCTCTTCTTTGTATTTGCAACTTTTGCCCTCATGTATTTGCAATTTTAACAATTGATATTTGGAACTTTTACATTGGGCTTTAAATATGGGCTTTTGGGCTTCTTTTTAGGCTTTATTTCTTTATTTTAATATTTCGAGGCCTGCACACAATAAATCATAAAATATTAGTAAATGTACAGAATTATAGGAATAAATATGAAAATGTGATGGTAAATATGATGATAAAAATGTACTTTTCACTACCAATCACGCGGCAATTGCTGCGTTTTCACAACACTCCTATGGCGGCACGCGCGATGCCGCCTGCTGCGCGCCCCCCGCTTGTTCCCTTGTTGGCTGTACTTCCTGAAATCTTGATTTGGGCCCCCAGTTTTGATGAAACCACCCTCCAAAGTCAATAGATATTCTTGTAGGCTTTTAATCACCAATTAAATGAGATTCTGCGCTTCTTCTTCATTTCATACCATGAACCTAGAAACATGCAAGAGACATATTATTAAAAGGATTTAATATTAAATAAATGTGAATATATGGTATAAAATATATAATTTTAGAGAATAATCACACCCCCGTACTTATCTTTTGCTCGTCCCGAGCAAAACAGAAAAACTAACTAAGAAGATTATTATACCACTTTCAGAGGTGACGCGATTGCACTGAGCGTGAGCGACAAGCCGTTAAACATGTACGTTTCCCCTAAAGGAGGAGTTTTGTCTTCAGAGGGTCTTCAGAGAATTATATCGATAAAATTCATAAAGAAAGAAATTAAATATTAGTATTTTGAAAATCATTCTGAAATAGAGAAACGTTTAAAATATTTTTTGCGAAAATTTAAGTGATCCAAGGTCATAGGTTAACCAGAAATTATTCTATCTTAAACTAAGTCCAAATGTAAAATCTTGTTATAAATTAAATGTGAGAATTTAAAATTGAATCGATTCTTTGATCATTCATAAAACTTTTAGAAAAATATGTACTTTGTAAACTGTGAAGATATTTGGGATATTGACTTAAACTTTCATGCCAATTATTTGTGTCTATTTATTTATTTTTTTCTTCCCTTAATTTTCTTAGGCTTTCTTATTTACCTGGGCAATGAGCATTTATCCGGTGACTCCCAAACCAGATAATTTTAGGGCACCAGATGAGAAAATATCCCTCGGACTAAGGATTCAAGTAAACAAGGGACAAAAGTAAAGGAGATTATTTTGTTTTTGTCTACTATTTTAGGCGTGAATAATCATGCTTCCTGATGTATAATTACCCAACTTCAATAAGTGATTTTTATCATCATCATTTCTTTTTTATATATATTTTTATGACATATTAGTCTTTGTTTCAATTTCAAAAAATTGTGTAAGTGTAAAGTGCATAAATCTAAGACAAAAACAATTTAAGATTAAATTATCTTTTCAATCTTACTTCCTTATCCTAAAATTTAAACAAGATATATTACTTTGATTCAGTTTAAAATTTCATAATTTTTGATCTTCTTAATTCTTAAAATAATCTTAATTTTCTTAAAAATAAATCAAAACTATTTCTCGTATGTCAAAAAGTTTTGTAAAAAGAAAAGAAAAGAGTTTCTGTAGAAAAGAAAAAAATCTAAATTTAAAAAAAAGTGTAAAAGAAAGAAAATTTAAAACAACCTACGTCAGTAATCTCTCCCCCATACTTATCTCATGCATTGTCCTCAATGCATCGTGAATGTGTATATACATGAAACAAATAGAAAATAAAGAAAAATTATCTCATGGTGGTGGCTCCGGTGGTGATCTGATTGGGCCAAACGTCGCTACCCAATCAAGATAAAGTGGTGGCTCATGGAATCTACCTTTAGTGATCTTTTTTTATTCACATATTTACAATCCCCAATTTTAATAGGATCATGCAAGATCCTATCATGAAAAATATTCTCTTTACATGACCAATCTTGAAAGATCATCACTGAGTCATTCTGATCAATACCTTAGTCCAACAATAGAATGTGATTTTGTGAAATGGATGATTTAGGCTTTAAAATGAAAAGTTTGAGAGCCAATACTAACTCAAAAAAATCAATATTGAGTTCGAGAGTCGGTTAGGGTCGAGAGTTGGTTTAGATTCAAGAGTTGAGTCCAAATAAAAGAATTTAACCTCACATTCTATTCTCATCAATGAAGTGTGACAATCCAAAAGAAGTTCAATTTCAAAATCTATAGATACATGAAACAATGTTGGCTCAGGCAATAGGTCCAACTTGGGTAAGGATGCCGGAGTCAACATAGATTCAAAGATTAGAATTGAATCATAAAATTCTGGGTCGGGTTCACATTCATATTCAAGTTTAATTTCATTAAAATGAAAACTTATCAATTTGTCAATGGGTTGATATTGGTCATATTGAAGGTTTTGTAGTGAAATTGGATCTTGGTCAAAGTCTTCAAGATTTCATGATTTTTGATTTTCATCAATATGATTAGAAATATTAGGAATAATCAAAGATTGAGTATGGAGAATTTTCTTATTCCTACACATGTTTTTCATTCAACTAAGTCTTACTTCTATCATATTAAATGGATCGCTTGAAATTGAATCATGAATTCTATAATCTTTTCTAAGTCGGTATGTTCTTCTTGATGTGGGACTTGAAAAATAGAGTAAGGATCTTGGATTTAAAAATTTTGATGGGATTTCGAGTTTTATAGATTTTGAATTCGTCGCTCGAGTCCTCTAAGGCTTCTATCCTCTTTTCCCAGTCAATTGGTTCTTCTAATGGTTGCTCGGGAGAAGAAGTATATGAAGCTGGATGTTGGTATGGTGGTTGACCATATGACTCGGGAGAGTTATATCCCCACTGACTCTATGAAGAGTGGTAATAATTATTTTAGTCTTGTTCACACTATTGGGACTCGGACACATATTGAGTCAAATAATCCCAATTCGGCATATATTGTTAGTTCATGTTGTATATAGCCAGTCAGAGTTATCTGAGTCAAATGAGGTCGGGAGAAAATATGGATTCATATTCGAATTGAAAAAATTATTGTTATTAAAATCTATTTCACAATTTAAATAAAAGAAAAACAAACAAGCAAACAAACAAATAAAGAAAAGAGTTCTGTATATTGTACCTCATCTTCTTCTTGAGCCATGAAACAAATGTTGGCATGTTCAGTGGTTTCTTTTTGTTAGAGTAAGAGGAATCACTATTCTCCATGATGCTTGATAATCTTTCTTCTTTTTAACTTTTTGCTCTTGAATTTTCTTTATTTTTGAGCAATAGGCAATCCTTCTTCATATGACATGTTTTATTACAATTAAAATATTTAAACTTACCTTACTTCAAGAACTTTCTGAATTTTCTTGAAAGCATCGCCATCTCCTCTTCATCGTCACATGAATTGTCTATATCTGAGGATGTATGGAAGGCAAGTTCTTTCTTCTTTGAGAAAGATTTTGTTCATCCTTCTTTCAATCTTCGAGTTGTACTTTATATGCCATTAGATTACCAATAAGATTTTCTAATAACATTGTTGAGAGATCATTCGCTTCTTCGATTGTAGTAGTCTTCTTTTCCCAATCTGGTGTGAGTGCATGAAGAATCTTATGAACTTTTTCGACTAGGGTGTATTCCTTTCTAAGGGATGCTAAGGAATTTGTTATGTCGGTGAACCTTGTTATCATTTCTGAAATTGTTTCGTTCTCCATCATTTTGAAGAGTTCGAACCTGTGAACAAGAAAGAAATTTTAAATTCTTTAACCTTATTCGTATCTTCATGTGTTACCTATAGTATGTGCCATATTTGATTTGCAGATGTGGCTGTTGACACACGATTGAATTCTTCTTTGGTTAAAGCACAGAATAACGCATTCATTGCTTTGACATCAAGATTCGCATTCTTCTTTTGATCATCACTCCAAACAGTGTAATTGGTTGTCGGCTTGGTGTATGGTACTTCTACTATGTTCTAAAGTTCATAGTTGAGAGATTGTAAGTAGATCTTCATTCTACACTTCTAATAGTTGTAGTTGGATCTATCAAATAGTGGTGGACGTTGTGTAGAATATCCTTCTCTGAATTGTGATGAAGGAAACTCCGTTACCATCCTTATAGGTTGTTGACTGAGTATGCAGGACTTTGATAGTGTATGCTAGGCCGGGCTCTGATACCAATTGTTGGTCCCGCTATGATACCAATTATAAGATCTAAAAATATACATCAACACAACATTAGAACAAAGGATGATTAGTATTAAATAAAAAATTTGCACAAAAAGAAATAAATCACAGAAAGTAAATCAAATACAAACACAAGCGATTTATCCTGATTCGGTCCTCTTGACCTACATCTAGTCTCCAAGCCACCTACTTGAGATTTTCTTTTATCCTTGATTTTGTACACCCAAAATCAACACCTTGTACACCACTTGACAAATCCCCTTTGCCAAATGTATACTGTTGGCCCAAAGGTCTATCACTCTAGTTTTAATAATGATCAACTCATGCAATTAGAGTACTAATGATCTTGTGTTTAATTAGTGACAAATTCATGATCAAGATCTTAGTTGTTGTTTAGCTTCAATAAAGGATTTAAAGTCAAGTTTTGGAGCTAGCATGTTTTGATTCAAGAGCTTGTGCATCAAGACCCCATCAAGTACTCAAGAGGAGTCTAGCTCTTTAGATCATGTTTGGACCAAGTCAAGAAGATGAGAAGACTTCAAGTGAAGACTTCAAGACTTGAGTTTAGGTTTGTTTTTATAAGATTTTGTTTTAGTTAAAATGTAAAGGATAGATTAGTTGGTGGATTTCTCAAGTATACCATATACACACACACTCTCTTGATTTAGATTAGTTTTTCATAAAAAAATTTTATTTTTGAAAAATACAACCGGTTTGGTTTTCGGACTTCATATATACAGATATTTTTAACCAAAACCATTTTAGTGCTTAATGTCAAAAACATAGATATTTCACCATGTATATGTAGTGGATCATATCCATACACTTTATGCTTTAAAAGAGTTTAAAATATCTTGTTTTTGTATTTGGAGAAGTTTTGGAAAAACCAAGTTTGAAAAAATACAGTTTTCGTTTTTACCCAAAAATTTTAAGTTACAAAAATAGTTCAAATTGTTTGTAACATATCTTGATTTTGCTCAAGCATATTTGATTATCAAAGTATAATGTTAAAACTATTTTTATAGATTTTCGGTAATTTTATGGGATTTATTTGACAATTAAAAAGCCAACTTTTTAATCCCTAATTTGGCCTGCCAAGCTCTAGCGGTCAACCGACCGGTCGACCGGACCAGGAGCTGGTCGACCTAGCGGTCGACCGACGTGCACAAAAGTGCACAGGATGGGCCGGTCGACCGTACGGTCGACTGCCAGAGAGTAGCTGCTCTCTGAAAACGGCCCCGGTCGACCGGGCGGTCAACCGACAGAGAGCATGGCTCTCTATATCCTTGTCACGGTCGACCGGCCGGTCGACCGCTGGCTCAACGGTCAGAATTCTGACTATTGGCTACAGGTCAATCTGGCTCCCAACGGCTAGTTTTTCTAACCCTATAAATTGAGATTTTTTGAGGCTGTTTTCTACAAGTTTTTCAAGTGAGTTTGGGCTAGTTTTTTCAACTCTATTAGGTGTTTATCTCCACTTGTTTAAGAGCCAAATTGCCATATCAAAAGGAAAGATTTTTCAAGAGTGTTTTTAAAGTGATTTCTTGAGTTTTCCTCTACCATTTCAATCCTAGTTTTCTCACACAACACTTGAGCAATCCATTGATATATCTACCTATAGGGATATTTGTTGTGAAAGGATTTTAGGTGATCAAAGTGTTGTGATCACCAAAGTTCCATCTTTGTATTTTAAGGAGGCGGACTTGTGGGTTCGCGGTGTTTCGAATTCATGTGTGGACTCGGTGTTTGAGGTGCGGCCTCGGTGAGCTTGTGGGCTTGCTGTGTGTTCGGGACTAGAGAGTCCAAGGAGTTCAAGTGTGAACTCGTCTTGTAAGTGTTATGACACCGAGTGATCTGGTGGGATCGGTTTATAGTGGAAATCCTTCAAGTGTTGAAGGCGGGGACGTAGAGCAAGTGTGCTCGAACCTCGAAACAAATCTCTCGTGTTTGCGATTGCTCTCTCTATCTCTTGTCTTTATATCTTGCATGCTTATATTGCTTTCATCTTTATATGCTTGATATACAATGTGTGCTTAATTGTTATATGCTTGGGGTGTGTTTGCTAACACTAGTATTCAACCAAGAGAGCCAATTCGGCACCTCAACTCTTATTTAGAGTAATCTTGAGAAGGTAGTCCAGAGCCCTTCACGGGGAATCCGGCTACACTCTTGTGTTATAGTTGGTGTTTAGTGTAATAAGTTTTTAATTCTGCAATAATTGACCATTAGATTAGCCATACCTATTCACTCCCCTCTAGGTGATTACAAGTGGTATCAGAGCCAAGTGCTCTTGATTTGGGTCTAACAACCTAGAGTTAAAGATCCTCATTTTTTTGGCTAATCACAATATTGTTTACACACACCATGAATTTCATGACACCTCCCACCTTTGACATTCTTAACATCCAAACTTAGAAAGTTAAGATGTCTTTGTACCTCAAAGGCTTAGGCATTCATGTTTATCTTGCTACCACTAAAGATTCATATGTTAATAATAGCAAGTATATTGAGGCTAACTCAAAGCCCTACATGCTTTAAGATCTACCCTAAATGATGATTATTTATCTAGGGTTGCTAATCTTGATTCAACTTTTGTAGTATGAAACTCGGTGATCTCCCTTCGCGAAAAAGAGCAATATTATGCGGGGAGCGACTCGGATATTGGAAGTGACGCTTCCAACGTGTGCTACATGGTCCAAGGGGATAACCCCCTTGAGGTAACTACCGAACTGAGGTAGATGAAGATGTTGACATGTCTTATGATGAGCTCACTTCATTTTGTCAATAACTCCTTGAAAAATATGACATGCTTAGAAAAGAAAATAAGAAAATGAAAAATAAAATTGATTGCATGTCAAAAGAGAATGATTCTTTTCAAATAAGATTGGAAAATGTTTTAAAAGAAAATGATTCTTTTAAAAATAAAGTTGCATGCATTGAAAAAGAAAATGAAAGTTTGAAAAATGAAAATATCTCCTTGCGTTCTAAATTGAATGATTTATGTGAAGGAAATACTTCTTTGAAAAATAAAATTGTTTTGGTGGAAAAACAAAAAGAAGTTGCTTTAAATGAAAACACTTTTTTAAAAAGAAAAATAGTTGAAAAAGAAAAAGAAAGTGTTTCTAAAAAGAATAAGAAAAATGTTTCTCATTCTCACCATGCTTTACATGCTATCATTGATAAAAATAAAGTTAAATTTTTGAAAAATAAAATTGATAGTTTAAGCTCAACTTTGAGAAAATGTGCTTTTAATCATTCTAAATTGGAGTCTTTGTTTTCAAAGAAACAAGCTGCACATATTCATGCACATCATCCACATCATGCATATGCACATTTTACGCGACATGACCACACCCACACTCATATGCATCCTAAAGTGTACAAATGTACACGTTGTGGCCGCAAAGGCCATTTAACAAAATTTTGTTATGATAAGTTAAATGCTTTGAATTTTGCTAATAAGAAAAATGTTTGGGTTCCTTACAAAGCTAACTGATTGAAAAACTGAGATTGCAAAAGAAAAAGATTAAAGTTAGAATTCTCAATCTCAATTCTTTCCGCTGCAGTAAGGGCCAAAGCAAGTCGATCCACAGGGAAGGATGCGATGCAAGCTTTTCGGACAATTTCTCTGTATCCTTAGAACAAACAAAAAAGAGATTAGATTTAAAATATATGATTGGAGATATGTAGTTTTACTGATCTTCTACCACAATTCTTAATGCAAGTCTTTAATATTGAATGTCATCTTGAAATACATAAAATCTATTCTAGGTTTATTAGAAAAGATTCAAGCAAGAGAAAATGATCTTAGAATCTAACTAGTTTGTACTACTAAAAATTCAATAAATATTCATCTTAACTTCTAAGTACAGCATAAGAAAAGTGTTACCTTAAGGTTATGCTGTCAAAGTACTTAAGTATGAAGTTGTGAAGAATTGTTTAGATCTACAACCTAGATTAGAAAAACTAATCATCAATTTAATCTTCAAGCAATCTGTCTTAAACCTAGGGTTTCTAAAAAATTGTTATCAATCCATTCAATTCCTAAGATGCTCTAGGGTTCCTTAAGAGATCAGCAAACCACACTTTAGATTAGTTAATCATCTTCTTTTTTTTTATATTTTCAATTTTTTTATTTTGTTTAATATGAAGAATTGTGAAAGAAAGAAGAAGAAGACAAATAAAACAGATCACAGCATAAAAATTAAATGGCAAGAATTTAAATGGCAAAAGAGGTAACCTTTATTTGAAATCTCGTCCAAATACAATGCTCTTTCTTCTCCACAATATGCAAAAAGCGAAATTAAAATTACAGAAATTTGAAAAGAGAAAAACCAAAGAAACCCTAATTTCCCATCTCTGGATGCGCCTCTCTGTTGCTCTGTAGGGGTATTTATAGGCGCTGAAAGAAGTAGAGTCCAGATAGAACTCTCCTGCGAAAGCAGTTGTTCCGTCTCATCCATCTGGCCGCGAAAATGCGGCTTTGGCCGTGTTCCGCGGCCATAGCCTTATCCCTGGCCACGCGCTTTCGTGCATGGCCTCCTCTGGTCCGTCCATCTGGGTCTATCCATTTAGATCTGGAATCTCGCCTCTTTAATTTGAAAATTCGGGATAACTTGGGAAGCAAGTTACCCTAAATTCAAATCTCTTCAAAACGAATTTTATCTTTGCACTCTCCTTCTTTTAAATTTGTCTTCATCTTGCAAGCATTTAGGGTTGAATAGAAGTCTATTCCTTTCCTCTTTTTAGTAATTGCAACTTTTGCACATTGTAATAGCAACTTTTGCATTTGGTAATTGCACTTTTGCACTTGGGCTTTGACATGGGCTTTTGGGCTCATTTAGGCTTTTATTTTTTATTTAAATAAATACTCAAGGCTTGCACACATTAAATAACAAACATTAGTAATAGTGTATAATTGTAGGAATAAATATGAAAATATGATGGTAAATGTAGTGATAAATATGCAATTTTTACTACCTATCACACCCCCACATTTATCTTTTTGCTCGTCCTCGAGTAAAAATCAAAAAGAAAAAGAAAAACTAATCTAGCTAACTAACTTTCGTAGGAATCACGATTGCACATAGCACGTGCAACAAGCTGTTACACCCCTAGGTTACCCTAGAGGACGAGTGTTGTCTCGTAAGAGTTTTCAGCGGATTACACCCACAAAATCCATAAAAAAGAAAATATTTGAAATATATTTGAAGAGACTAAGTAGTCTATAAGTTTTAGGATTATCATTTTTATTCATTCTTAAACTTAGTCTTTATATAGCAAATTGTTATCCATTTTAGGTAAGAATCAAAATTGAATTTTTGTATAGTCTTTTTCGTTACCAAAAGTCATATGCACCCTTGTGAATCTTTACTAGGAATTCCTTAACTTGGATTCTCATGCCTCTTTATTATTATTATGATTATTTTTTATGTATAATTTATCTAATTTTCTTTCGTGTAAGTATCAAGGCTTCTTGAGGCCCTCATACCTAACTAATTGACTATTAGATGTGTTAATACATATATAATATATTTTTCTTTTTTTAATATGTATAACTCATCTAATTTTCTTTCGTGTAAGTATCAAGGCTTCTTGAGGCCCTCATACCTAAGTAATTGACTATTAGATGTGTTAATGCGTATATAATATTTCTTAGTTTTCTTAGGCTTTCTAATCCACCCATGTAGCGAACTTAAAGTCGGTGACTCCCAAACTGGTTGGTTTTAGGGCACCGGGTGAGAAAATACCCCACGGACTCAAATTTGAGTGAACTAGGCCACAAAACTAAGGACTTTATTTTATAAAATCACCTTTAGGCGTGAATACTTATGCTTCTTGAGGCACGTGTATCCAGCTTAATTAGTGAACTTCTTTGTTTTTTTTATTTTTTATGAGGCACACGAGTCTTTATCTTAGAATCCTAGATATGCATTAGGTATGCACATTTCATTAAGGTAAAAATCAAGACTAATTACTTATTCAATTTCTCCTCCTATACCTAAAATTTCAACAATTTATTTATTTTGACCAAGTTTTTAGAAATCTTAATCATGATTTTCCTAATTCTTAAGACTAACTTAGATTTCTTTCAAAAGATAAGTCAAAATATTGTCCTTTTTATAAATTTTTTTTATATATAATTTTTTTTGTTATGTTAGAACAAATAAAGAGAAAAAGAATAAAATATATATATATATTTAAGTTTAATTTTTTTTTTTTTACATTTTACCCTTCCCCCACACTTGTTTCATGCATTGTCCCCAATGTATGAATGAATTGCATGGATGCATGAATTGGCAGAGAGATAGAGTTACCGATACATTGGGTCAAAAAGACCCATGACTGTTTTTACTTCCGGAGCTGATTCCAAAAAGATTTTAAGACGTTGACCATTTACCTTGAATGTACTGCTATTTTTTGGGTCGTAGATCTCTATTGCTCCGTGTGGAAACACAATCGTAACAATGAAGGGCCCTGTCCATCTTGATTTTAACTTGCCTGGAAAGAGATTAAGTCTAGAGTTATAGAGTAACACTTTTTATCCTTGGACAAAAGTTTTTCTCGTGATGAACTTATCGTGAAAAACCTTAACTCTCTCCTTCGCAATTTTCGCATTGTCATATGCCTCGTTCCTCAATTCTTCCAGTTCAGAAATTTGCAATTTCCAAAGATCACCGGCCTTATCTAGATCGAAATTCAGCTGCTTAATGGCCCATAAGGCCCGGTGCTCTAACTCAACAGGAAGGTGGCAAGCCTTTCCAAAGACTAGTTTGTAGGGAGACATTCCTAGAATCGTCTTAATGGCAGTCCTATATGCCCATAGGGCATCCACCAATTTGGTGGACCAGTCCTTCCTATTCTGATTCACAGTTTTCTCCAAGATAAGCTTGACTTGCCTATTGGAAACTTCTACCTGTCCACTCGTTTGAGGATGGTATAGCGTAGATAACTTGTGAGTTATGGCATATTTTCGCATAAGAGCTTCAAGAGTTCTATTGCAAAAATGTGTATCATTGTCACTAATTATGGCACGAGGGGTTCCAAAGCGCGAGAAGATGTTTTCTTTCAAGAATTTGACAACAACTTTGTTGTCATTTGTCTTGCAAGTGACGGCTTCAACCCATTTCGATACGTAATCTACAGCTAATAAGATGTATTGGTGCCCAAACGAATTAGGGAAGGGTCCCATAAAATCAGTGCCCCAAACATCGAAAAGTTTTACTTCTAGAATTAGATTTAGGGGCATCATATTTTGTTTAGAAATCCTTCATATCATTTGACATCTTGTGCACGTTTTGCAAAATTCGAATGCGTCTTTAAACAAAGTTGGCCAATAAAAACCACTTTGTAGGATCTTTTCGGCAGTTTTGCGGGGACCAAAGTGTCAACCGCAAGCAAATTCATGACAAAAAGTTAGAACGCTTCTAGTTTCCTCATCGGGGATACATCTCCTAATAATTTGATCGCTACAATACTTGAAAAGTTAAGGATCTTCCCATATGTAATACCGGACTTGAGACAAGAATCAGTATCTATCTTGCTTTGACCAATTAGGTGGTGTTTGGTTTGTGACTAAGTAATTTACTATGTCGGCAAATCATGGTTCCTTAGAGATGGCTAGAAGTTGTTCATCAGGAAAGTTGTCATTGATGGGCAGTTCGTTGGAAGGTGCGTTTGGCACACGAGAGAGATGGTCTGCGATAACATTTTCAACGCCTTTTTTATCTCGAATTTTGAGATCAAATTCTTGAAGGAGGAGGATCCAATGAATGAGTCGGGCCTTCGTATCCTTTTTAAGCATTAGGTATCGAAGAGCAGAATGGTTAGTGAAAATCATGGTCTTGGTCCTAAGTAGGTATGAGAGGAATTTCTCCAAAGCGAACACTACTGCCAAGAATTCTTTCAGTTGTAGTATAGTTCATTTGGGTGTCATTGAGTGTCCTACTTGAATAATAGATCACGTATTGCTTGTTATCCTTGCGCTGTCCAAAGACAGCGCCTATCGCAAAATCAGAGGCATCGAACATAATCTCAAAAGGGTTGGACCAGTCCGGAGGTGAGATGATAGGTGTAGAGATGAGTTCCAATTTCAACTTCTCCCACGCGCTATTACACGTATCGTCAAAGATGAAGGGCACATCTTTAGCTAGGAGGTTTGTAAGGGGTCTAGCAATTTTGTTAAAATCCTTAATGAACCTACGGTAAAATCCAGTGTGTCCTAAGAAAGAACGAATGTCCTTCACGCATTGTGGAATTGGAAGTTTGGCTATAATCTCCACCTTAGCCTTGTCTACTTTGATCCCTTCTCTAGATATCTCATGACCTAGGACAATCTCATGCTGCACCATGAAGTGGCACTTTTCCCAATTGAGGGTCAAGTTCTTTTTGGTGCATCTATTCAGCACTAGCTCCAAGTAATGGAGACATTGGTCAAATGAATTTTCATATGCGGAGAAGTCGTCCATGAAAATCTCTAAGAAGCGCTCGACCATATTAGAAAAAAGGCTTAACATACAACGTTGGAATGTGGCGGGGGTATTACAAAGGCCGAAAGGCATTCGACGATAGGCAAATGTCCCAAATGGGCACGTGAACGTTGTCTTTTCTTGGTCCTCTGGGGCTAAAGGGATTTGGTTATACCCTGATTAACCGTCCAAGAAACAGTAAAACTCATGGCCGGCTAATCGTTCCAGCATTTGGTCGATAAATGGGAGAGGAAAATGATCTTTCCTAGTAGCGGCGTTCAACTTGCGATAGTCTATGCATACTCGAACTTTGGTAGGCAATCGTGTTTGCACTAACTCGTGCTTGTCATTTTCTACCACAGTAAAGTTGGACTTCTTAGGGACCACATGCATTGGGCTAACCCATTCGCTATCGGAAATGGGGTAAATGATCCCATTATCTAACAATTTCACTATTTCAGCTTGTACAGCCTCTTGCATGAGCGGGTTTAGCCTACGCTATGGATCCCTCTTCGGTTTAACCCCTTTCCTAGATGGATTTGATGCTGGACTATCGTAGGGCTCAGTCCCTTGATATTTGCTATAGTCCAACCAATGGCTTCCTTATGTCTCCTAAGGGTTGCCAGTAGGTCTTCCTCTTGCCTATTAGTCAAATTGGAGGCAACTATGACTGGTAACATTTCTTGTTCACCAAGGTAGGCGTACATAAGATGTTTAGGCAAGGCCTTTAACTCCAATGAAGGAGGTGGCTCGATGGGTGGCGGTGTTAATCTTGAATTTTCCATCTCTGTAAAACTTGGATTTGTTGCCCATTCAATCTCATCAAGGTTGAGATCACTTGATTCTAACTCTTCCTCTTCCTTTGACTCTAGTGTGATCTCCTCATTGTGCTCACTCGTCATGTTTTCAATGAAGTTAACCTCAAAGGGTTGGTCGGTCATGTCGTAGGGATGCTTACCTAAGTTGAAAACATTGACTTCCTTGGTCATATCCCCAAAAGTCAATCTCATGGATCTGTTTCTATAATTTATGATTGCATTCGTAGTTGCCAGGAACGGCCGTCCTAAGATGACGGGAGTTTGGGACCTAGGATTAGACACAGGTTGTGTCTCTAAAATAATGAAATCGACAGGGTAAATGAATTCTCCCACCCGTATAAGGAAATCATTGATTTCTCCCTTAGGAACTTTCATTGATCGATCAGCCAATTGAATTGTAACTTGGGTTGGGTTAAGTTCACCTAATCCAAGTTGTTGATATACGGAGGAAGGGAAGCAAATTAATGCTAGCTCCTAAATCGAGGAGTGCTCGATTGATTTCAGCTCGACCTATTATGCAAGAAATGGTGGGGCAACCAGAGTCCTTGTTGTTGGCCCAAAGGCCTTCCACTCTAGTTTTGATGATGATCAACTCATGTAGTTATGTTTACTAATATTCTTGTGATTTTAAGTTTCAGATCATTAGCAAGATATTAGTTGGTGATAGCTTCAACAAGATGGTTTGGAAGCTTTCACATGGTGATTCCAGGGCTCAAGCTTCAAGATCTACCTTGCCTAGCTCATGGATCACGGTGTTTTGGATCGGGTCTACTTGAAGATGAAGATCGTCAAGAAGACTTAGGTATCCTAGTTTAGTTTGTGTGTTTTAGATCCATTTGTAAAGTTTAGTATAGTTGATATGCTCAAGTGCACAATACACACACGTTTTGGTTTTGATAATGTGTTTTCATGAATAGTAGATCAAAACAAGTTTACATGTTTATATGTATATTAGATATGTTCTATTTATACATGCATGCTTAACTTCTTATACAAACTTAGTTTGACTTACTATTCATGTATCTTTATGTTTTAGTATTCTTACAAAACATGTTTATGGATTTAAAGACAAAAACTATGATATATCTTGTTTCATGTATATTGGACCTATGTCCATATGCAATATGCTTAAAAATGTTTAAAATATCATGTTTTTGTATTTATAAACAAGTTTTAGGAAAAATCAGATTTCCTATTGAAAAATCAAGTTTGTTAAAATACATGTTTTGATTTTTGGTAAAAAATGTTAAGACACAAAAATGGTTTCATATGCTTGATATTTGAATAGAAATGTTTATCACATGCTTATATATCAATGCAATATGATAAAAAAAACATTTTTGGGATTTTTACAAGTTCTTAAAAGAATTTTTCAAAATATGTTTAATCCAGATTCTGACCCAGACCTGTCTGTCAGGCCAGGCCGGTCGACCGAGAGATCGACCGAACCATGGGCCGGTCGACCTGTACAGTCGACCGACGTGCACAGACCCGTGCATGTCTGGCAGCGCAGTGGGGCGGTCGACCGGGCGGTCGACCGTAACTGAGAGCAGTGCTCTCTGTTGATTTCGGTCGACCGGGCGGTTGATTGGTTTGCTCTAACGGTCGGATTTTTGACCATTGGCGGTCGACCGGCCGGTCGACCGAAGGTCTGTCAGACTGACAGATCAGCCTAACGGCTAGTTTTTAGTTTGGCCTATATAAACCCCATTTCTCTAGGGTTTTGGCTAAGATTTTGAGAGCTGATTTTTTCCCATTCTCTGGTTTTAAAAATAAGTTTTCAAAAGAGTTTAAAGTGCCAAAAGGATTCATTTATTTGTTTTTAAGTGTTTTATTATTTTCAAAGAAAATAGGTTTTTGGGAATTAGTTTCTTGTTATTCATTTCTATATCAATTTGGTATTTTTCCCAAGAGATTTTCTTTGATCAAAACACTTGTTTTCCACACTTGAGCTATATCTTCTATCCTAATCTATTAGGATCTTTGTTTTGTGGAAAAGAAATAGAGTTTGTGGTCTTTGTAACCACTTGTTGTAAACCCTCATTGTATTTGTGAATCCCTCTTTGGTAGAGGTTGATCGGAGTGGTATTAGTTTGTATCCCTCTTCGGTAGAGGTGATTGAGTTTGGTTGTTGGCTACGGGCCTTATCCCTCTTCGGTAGAGGTGGATTGTGGTTGTATTGCCTCGGTGGCATTGTAAGGTTGAGAGAGGAGTTTGGTACTCCTATAGTGGATTAGAAATCCTTCACGGTGGTGAAGGCGGGGATGTAGAGCTGGGTGCTCGAACCTCGAAACATATCTTGTTGTTTGCGTTTGATCCACTTGTCTCTTTTACTCTCTCTCTTTCTTTAATTTTAGCAAAGCATCTTCAATCAGTACATTCATCTTGATTGCTTGCATTTGTACCTTGCATATTTCATATTGCTATATCTTGTATATGCTTGGTTGTTTGTATGTGCCTCACTTATACTTAACCAACAAGAGCTTCACATAGCACCTCAACCCATTTAAGGGGAATCAAGAGGAGTTAGTCCAGAGCCCTTCACGGGGAATTCGGCTACACTTGTTGTGTTGTATTAAGTGTGTTACAAAATTTGCATTAGCTTCCGCAATTAGTTTTCATTTAGTTATTAGATTAGCATTTACACCTATTCACCCCCCCTCTAGGTGTTTTACAATTGATATCAGAGCCTACGCTCCTGATATTAGGCTTAACATCCTAGGAGTGAGATCCTTTGTTTGCTAATCTATTGTTTGGATTTGCTTGTTTGCACACATATAGTTTATACCCATGGATTGCTTTTCACCTCCCATGTTCGATGTCTCCAACATTGACACATGGAAATATAGGATGTCCATGTACCTAAAGACCCTAGGTTTGCATGTCTTTCTTGCCGCTACCAAGAAATGCTATCTTGGTAATTGCATTCATACAGGGGCCAATGCACAAGCCCTTGAGGCTATTAGAAGCACATTATCAAAAGAATATCTTTTACATGTTTCTAATATTGATTCCGCCTTTGCAGTGTGAAATTTGTTGATAACCACAACCACCACCTCCGAGCTTCATTTGCCAATCCAAACGGAGGAGTCTAGTGGAGAATCCGATTCTCAATGCTCATGGTCCAAAGGAATGACTCCCTTGAGGTACAATCAGAAACCCACTTAGATAATGATGATTGTTCTAGTTCTTCATGTGATGATTATGATACCCATGCTTTAAATGAAGAACTTTCATTAGTTTGTGAAAAATTGATTGAAAAATATAAGAGTTTGAAAAAGAAAAGTCTGGGCATTAATAATGAGAATAAAAATTTGATTGCTAGACTTGATGTTGTTTTGCAAGAGAAAGAGGAGATTTCAAATGAAAGGGATTCATTAAAATCTCAACTTGATCTTGTACTTAAAGAAAATGAATTTTTAAAAAATAAAAATGATTGTGAAAATCTTTTGAATAAAAATGAAATCTTGTCTTCAAAAGTTGATTTTGTTTTAAAGGAGAATGTTGCTTTGAAAAATAAAATAATTTCTATTTCACATGATTTAAATGTTTGTTTAGGGAAAAACATTACTTTGCAACATAAAATTGATTTTCATGTTTGCCATGCTAGTGTAGCTTCTTCATCTAGTCTACCTATAGCATGTACATCTTCTTCTAGGATTAATGATGATATTAGTTTATTAAAGAAGAGAGTAGATTGTTTGGGCTCCACCTTGAGGCAATGTGTCATGAACCATACACATTTAGAATCCATATTTCGCAAGAAACAAATTCCATCTATTATGCATGCCCACCATACACGGCATACACATGCTCCTCACGGACACCATCACACGTATGCTCATGTGTACACTTGTGCACATTGTGGACGTATGGGCCACCTTGCTAAATTTTGCTTTGATAGATTACATACTTCTAATTTAGCAAGTAAATTTGTTTGGGTTAGAGAAGGTACTAACCCCCTTGGACCCAAGAAGATATGGGTAGTAAAGACTACCCCTCCTATTTGTGTTGTAGGTGTGGGCTCTCACATGACGTGAGAGTTGCCGTACCTTGGAGTGGATGCGTTCCGAGCTTCATGAAAATCTATTGGATGCATCACTTTCAAGGGAAGTTTGGTGGAGAAGACCACCATGTTTTGCAGAAAAGGAAAGTTGCCTTTTAGGTTTTGGTAACGATCCCTAACTCCTAGTTCTTGTTTACATGCTTTCATATTCATTTATTTGTAGCATGTCATGTTTTTTTGTTCATTATGCCTATGTCATGCTTATTAGATTAATGTTATACATGTTTAGTTATTTGAGGCACCCATATTTAATATGGATCTATTTATTTGTGTTCTCACCTTGTTTTTAACTAATATGTATAACCTAGATCTAATGCATATGCATATACATAGTGATCATATGAAGCTTATGATTTGAATTTCATATTTTTGATGTTTATAATTTATTGTGAAAATACCATGATTATTGAATTCTTGACATACATGAATAGCAATTTGAGACACCCATATTTAAAATGGATTATTATTTTGTGTTCTCATAGTTGTTTAATAACATGTGAATTTACATAATAATCATGTTTATATTTATCATGATGATTTTTATCATGTTTTGATGCTTCATGTCTTGAATATTTGTTTAGATGATAGTTTTCATTAAGACTAGGAATTATACTTGTGCATATAATGGGTCACAAATAGATCTATATATGTTTGGGTTTGAATGCTTCTTTGTACCCATTAGATGTGCTAGTATAGTCTAGTTTTGATGATTCATACATATTAAACTTGTATTTCCATTTTGTTTTGTTTTATAGATGATGTGTTTTTCATTTAATGTATATGTTTGGTTTGCCAAACTTTAAGATATACATGTATACCCCTTGAGTCATTTGCTTTTTATGCAAATCTATATATGGACTCAATTGTGTTTAGGGATATGTATGTATACTTATTGTGTTGACAATTCATACATATACATTGAAATGAAATTAGTTAATGAAAATTTAGTTCTTCATGTTTTCATGTTTGATGTTTAACTTTATGTATATGTCCATCTTATTCAAACTATTGATTATACATATACATCCTTTTTGAGCCACGTGCCTTCATGCATATATCTTTGTGGACTTGTTGTGTTTGGATATGTATGTATATTTTAGTTTGTATTAGACATAAATATGCCTTGAAGATTAAATAGTTTTATTAATTTTCATGATCAATTGTTTTAAGGAATATTGAGCTTAATTGCCACTTTCATAATGCCAAGTTCCACATAACACTTGTGTACTCACTTCATTTAAATGTTTTCTCATGAGTATGTTTTCATGAGTACTATATGAGCTTTATGGATTTAGAGTGTCTTAGTGTCATGTGACTTACATGTGTTATATGAAAAATTATTTGTTTTTATTCCTTACTTGAAGGATTTCGTACTAGTTAACAAAACTTTCATTTTAACTAGTTCGTTTTCTTCGTTGTGATATGAGTTATACCATGCTTCTATTGTTGTTTCAATTGGTATCATTGAACTCTTTCAATTGGTATCAATTTGATCATTTTTGTATACTCATATGTTTGTATGTATGTATGCTTTAAATTCTTATGGTATCAATTTCTATTGGTATCTAATTATTCACACACATATGTTTTTGTTGTGCCTACTATATTCTTATATATTAGAGCACAAGATATTGTTTATGCTTAGCTTGAAAAATTTATGATTATCCTATTTCAATTGACTTATTTTTCAATTGGTATCTTATTTCAAGCCTACGCTTGTTTTAGTTTGTATCTCATAAAGGGGGAGAAAACTTGATTTTGTCTTTCAATTGGTATTTGTTCCCCACTCCTACACTTTATGATGAAAAATGTTTATTTTGGTAACATACTTATTTGTTTTGATATCATATTTAAACAAATGTAAAATACTTTAAATTGGTATCATGATTTATTATTCACCCCTTATTTCCATCATTTGTGTTTTAGACAAAAAGGGGGAGAACATTGATTTGTTGTTTTTAACCATTTGTTGTTTCTTTTGATTAGAACAAAAAGGGGGAGAAGGATTTGGATTTATATGCATGTCCTTGTATGCATTTATTTTTTTGAAAATGAAAGAAAAAGAAAAAGTTTTATTTGTTTATTTAATTAGTATCTAGAGCACCTTTCACATTTCATTGGTGTCTAGATCATGTTTTGTTGATAGAAGAATTTGTTTATGTTTTGATTTTACTCTTACCCCTTTATTGATGATTGACAAAAAGGGGGATAAAGATTTTGAGTTTGAGTTTATAGAGTTTATATGCATGCTTACGTTTTTGCATATAGAATATCTCATTTGGTATTTAGAGCCTTTATCGTTTATGCATTATCATTCATGCATATTTATTGTTTATTTGTTTATGCATGAGTTAAGGGGGAGCTTCTTTGAAGATTAACTTTAATCCATGCATATATAACTCCATGAGTTTTGTCATCATCAAAAAGGGAGAGATTGTTGACCCAAAGGCCTTCCACTCTAGTTTTGATGATGATCAACTCATGTAGTTATGTTTACTAATATTCTTGTGATTTTAAGTTTCAGATCATTAACAAGATATTAGTTGGTGATAGCTTCAACAAGATGGTTTGGAAGCTTTCACATGGTGATTCCAGGGCTCAAGCTTCAAGATCTACCTTGCCTAGCTCATGGATCACGGTGTTTTGGATCGGGTCTACTTGAAGATGAAGATCGTCAAGAAGACTTAGGTATCCTATTTTAGTTTGTGTGTTTTAGATCCATTTGTAAAGTTTAGTATAATTGATATGCTCAAGTGCACAATACACACACGTTTTGATTTTGATAATGTGTTTTCATGAATAGTAGATCAAAACAAGTTTACATGTTTATATGTATATTAGATATGTTCTATTTATACATGCATGCTTAACTTCTTATACAAACTTTGTTTGACTTGCCTATTCTTGTATCTTTATGTTTTAGTATTCTTACAAAACATGTTTATGGATTTAAAGACAAAAATTATGATAAATCTTGTTTCATGTATATTGGACCTATGTCTATATGCAATATGCTTAAAAATGTTTAAAATATCATGTTTTTGTATTTAAACAAGTTTTAGGAAAAATCAGATTTCCTATTGAAAAATCAAGTTTGTTAAAATACATGTTTTGATTTTTGGTAAAAAATGTTAAGACACAAAAATGGTTTCATATGCTTGATATTTGAATAGAAATGTTTATCACATGCTTATATATCAATGCAATATGATAAAAAAACATTTTTGGGATTTTTATAAGTTCTTAAAAGAATTTTTCAAAATATGTTTAATCCAGATTCTGACCCAGACCTGTCTGTCAGGCCAGGCCGGTCGACCGAGAGATCGACCGAACCATGGGCCGGTCGATCTGTACGGTCGACCGACGTGCACAGAGCCGTGCACGTCTGGCAGCGCGTGGGACGATCGACCGGGCGGTCGACCGTAACTGAGAGCAGTGCTCTCTGTTGATTTCGGTCGACCGGGCGGTTGATCGGTTTGCTCCAATGGTCGGATTTTTGACCGTTGGCGGTCGACCGGCCGGTCGACCGAAGGTCTGTCAGACTGACAGATCAGCCTAACGGCTAGTTTCTAGTTTGGCCTATATAAACCCCATTTCTCTAAGGTTTTGGCTAAGATTTTGAGAGCTGATTTTCCCCCATTCTCTGGTTTTAAAAATAAGTTTTCAAAAGAGTTTAAAGTGCCAAAAGGATTCATTTATTTGTTTTTAAGTGTTTTGTTATTTTCAAAGAAAATAGGTTTTTGGGAATTAGTTTCTTGTTATTCATTTCTATATCAATTTGGTATTTTTCCCAAGAGATTTTCTTTGATCAAAACACTTGTTTTCCACACTTGAGCTATATCTTCTATCCTAATCTATTAGAATCTTTGTTTTGTGAAAAAGAGATAGAGTTTGTGGTCTTTGTAATCACTTGTTGTAAACCCTCATTGTATTTGTGAATCCCTCTTTGGTAGAGGTTGATCGGAGTGGTATTGGTTTGTATCCCTCTTCGGTAGAGGTGATTGAGTTTGGTTGTTGGCTACGGACCTTATCCCTCTTCGGTAGAGGTGGATTGTGGTTGTATTGCCTCGGTGGCATTGTAAGGTTGAGAGAGGAGTTTGGTACTCCTATAGTGGATTAGAAATCCTTCACGGTGGTGAAGGCGGGGATATAGAGCTGGGTGCTCGAACCTCGAAACATATCTTGTTGTTTGCGTTTGATCCACTTGTCTCTTTTACTCTCTCTTTCTTTAATTTTAGCAAAGCATCTTCAATCAGTACATTCATCTTGATTGCTTGCATTTGTACCTTGCATATTTCATATTGCTATATCTTGTATATGCTTGGTTGTTTGTGTGTGCCTCACTTATACTTAACCAACAAGAGCTTCACATAGCACCTCAACCCATTCAAGGAGAATCAAGAGGAGTTAGTCCAGAGCCCTTCATGGGAAATTCGGCTACACTTGTTGTGTTGTATTAAGTGTATTGCAAAATTTGCATTAGCTTCCGCATTTAGTTTTCATTTAGTTATTAGATTAGCATTTACACCTATTCACCCCCCTCTAGGTGTTTTACACTTGTACTTGACTGGGATCTGTTGGACAATAGCTCACTAATGTTAGTGATTAGAAAAACCTTTTTAGGCACATTTATCTTTCTTTTCTTGGTGCATATGTCCTTAAGGAATTTGACATAACTAGGGACCTGTTGGATTGCATCCAGAAGTGGGATGTTTTGAGCCTAACCTGATTGAACACCTAGAGTAGTTTCTCCATGTGTGCATTGTTGTTGCTCCTAAGCCTATTTGAAAATGGGGCTATAGGCTGGTGCACATGTCCTGCTGATTTCTCAACTTCAGTTTCTTTGGAGTTTTGTGGAGATGGAGTGGAACTAGATGGAATGGACAACTGAGATGGGTCCTGTGGCATGAACACTGATCGTACACATATTTTGCATTCTTTTCATTACACTCTTACATTTATCGTGTAATAAATATGCTAATTTTCTTGTCTTAAATATTTATTTTGCAGAAGATAATAATGAAGAGAAAGAGGATTAAACCAAATAAATATCAGTTAAAATCAGATTTAACTGGATCTATTTGGTTAGCTGAGGATGATCCCAGATCTAGTTAGAACAAATCAAAGATTTTGGCAAATGTTCAACTGAAGATCAGAGCAAATCAGACTGGATACAGTTTAGCATTTTAATCATATCTTTTGCTACCGAATCTCAAATCTGATGATTCAAGATGATCCAGAAAGAAGATTCAAAGGGCTACAACTTTTATGTGATCACTGTTTTGAATTCTATCATCTGTTTAGCAATATTCAGTACTCAACACGTCATCAAGCTGCAGAACAGAATTCTGAATAAATCCAGTATGGAGATAAGGGGAAGATTGAAATTCAAAAATAGCCAACTCTTCCTATCTCCCTACACTCTCACTTATCATTATTTTTCCTAAAATACCTGTATTCATTGAGAGATGAGAAGGGACGAGAGGGCTGAAAAGCTAGAAAAAGAAAGTTTTGAGCGTTGTAATGCGAGTTGGAAAGGTCAAGAGCTTTGTATTTAATTCTTATGGAATAAAATTCAGAATTCTTCTTCACAATCTTGCGGCGTTCAGTTTAAGTTTTCTTTAATTTTCTCTTTATTTTTATTGCTATTCTTTTCTTTCATATTTTATTTCATGAAGTCATCTCTTTTCTTTTATTAACTTCTTTTGTTTTCAGCATCGCTTGGAGGAGGGAGACAACAAGGTGACGACAAGAAATAAGTTCACTAGTTCATCTTCCTCTTCCCTTCGTACCAATCTTTTAATTTGTTTTTTTTCTCCTTCTTATTTTGGGTATTCAAATCTTCGCAAAAAGGTTAGTATTTCCTTCTTCTTTTGCTTTTTTCATATTTTTATTTTTCTTTTGGTTTCTTCTACAAGATCTTCATTTATTTATTTATTTAAAAAAACAAAATTTCAACCTTCATTCAAGGGATTTCTCAACTAGAATAAGATAAAATTGAGATTTTTAATAACTAAAATTTCAAGAACAAGTCTCTGTGGATTCGATCCTATACTTGCCACTACACACTTTGCTAAAAAGATTTTAGTAAGTTTAGGTTTTATAACTTGTAGGTGATTCAATAATGATGGAGTTTTTCATGAATTTCAATCGCGAACAGTTTTTGGCGCCGTTGCTGGGGACTTGTGAAAATTTTTGGTTTTGAAAAAATCAACATCTAATCTTTTTCTAGTTTAATATTAAAAAAATTAGAAAAAATTTTTTTAAAAAAATTAGAAAAAAATTCAGATTTCTTTTTGTTACTTTTCTTTTCATCCCTAAGATTTAATTTCAAATTTTCTTTTGCAGGAATATTGCATGAACAAAAGAAGACTTGCACAACAAGAAGAAGTTTGCTTGCTTATGACATATTGCTTTGCTAAAATAAAAATAAATAAAAACTTGCTTGCTTCAGAGTCGCCGGAAAGGTTAGTATTTTCTAACTCTACCCACGAATCTCTTATCAGTGGGATTTTGGAGGTGCTTATTGATTGAATTTTGTGCTGCATTAGTGCATATTTGCATAAAAAAATCTTAAGAGCTGTCCCCCCTCACATAAGATCGGGATTTCATCACCCGTTCCTTGGCTCAAAAATCACAACCGCATATAAGTTTTTTTCCCAAGCTTGAACTAATTTAAAATCAATTAGAACTCAGTCACTAGGATTTCAAGCTCATTTAAGTGGAACTATTTGGGAAGACTCCGGTGAACACTTTCAAGCTCGCGAAAGAGGGCTTTCTTATCTAGAAAGGGTGACTTAGCCATTGTGGCTGTGCCTGGCCTAGAAGAAGGACCGAGGAACTTTCCTGTCTAAGAAAGGGTGGCTGAATTTAGTAAGTACCCAGCCTGGGGGGAGAGCCGAATCGCTTGTTTGACGGGTTTAACCGGTAAACCCATTATCCTTCCAACCCAGTTAGGAACTGTCTAATTAGGGAGAATTCTATTCTCTCAAGATTAGTGAAAAATTGATTACCTTTAAATTAAATTCAAGATAAAAAAAATACTTGATTGCAATTGATTGGTTGAGTCATCTTGTGCGTAATGATATCTAGGATTTAGAAAATCCTTCATCAGGGCAGTACCCTGGTTCATGCGAAAGTGGGTTTGTATTAAGGGTTGATTAGAATCCATTATTGTTTCTGACCCTACTGCAATAATGGGTGACACTAATGAAACCAAACAAATGACCTTAAAGGATTACATGTATCCTACAAGGTCCACCCAACCTTCCTGTATCACTTGCCAGCCCTTACGGCAAATTTCGAGATTAAATCTGGGATGATACAGATGCTTTCAGTCTTTCGGGGATTGGCAAATGAGAACCCATATCAACACGTTAGGGAATTTGAGGATATTTGTGGGACCATGATGTATCATCAAATGACAGAAGAATCCCTAAAACTTAGGCTATTCCCATTTTCTCTAAAAGAAAGAGCCAAATCTTGGCTTCTTTCTCTCCAACCGGGTTCAATTTCTACTTGGGTAGGATTAGCTGAAGCCTTCTATAGGAAGTTCTATTCTAAGCAGAAAACTGCTACCATACATCAAACCCTCAACACCTTCCATCAACTACAAGGGGAGACGTTCTTCACATATTTTGAAAGATTCGAGGATCTTTTACTTTAGTGTTCCCATTACGGATTCGAAAAGATCCGTTTGATTCAAATTCTTTACGAAGGGTTAGACTACTCGAATAAGACCATGATTGAATCCCTTTGCAATGGAACATTCACGAGCAAAACGGCTGATGATGCATGGCAATTCTTTGAAGAGGTAGCAGAAAATACTCTAGAATGGGAGCCTGTTAGTGTTGATAATAAGCAATTTATCACCTCAACTGCCACTAACAAGGGTGGTATACATAAAGTCAACCCTAATTTTAAGAGTGATGCCAAATTGACATCAGTAATACGAATACTTGAAGCATTAGAATTGAGCAAGGGAGCACAATCTTCAGCTCCCGAACATCCAAGCCAGTGATGTCTCCCATTTGTGTGCTTTGTGACAGCCAAGACCACTCAGTTGAACAATGTCCCGGGTTGCCAATTATCAAAGCGGAGCAAGCAAATGTACTCAATACATTTTGCAAGCCCAATCCCAATAACAACCCATTTAGTGAAACATACAATTCGGGATGGCAGAATCATCCCAACCTTTCATGGAAGTCTCCTCAAAGACAAGGTTATGGTGGATCATCATCATTTCAAGGACCATCTTCTAATAATCAATTTCTCAAGGGAAATCAATTCAGCACAACACCATCTGTTCCTCCATATGTCCCTCCCAATCAAAGAAAACTATCTTTAGAGGACACTCTCCAACAATTCATGCAGAGCCAACTAATAACTAATCAAACTCAAGCCCAAATGTGTCACAATCAGGATCAGATGATAGTCAGGATCGAGGTTCAGATAGAACAGTTAGCTGCAACTGTTAGGGGGAGAGAGAAAGGACATTTCCCTAGTCAAACTGTGCCCAACCCGAGAGGACAACCTACTCCTCAAAATACCCCAATAGGCCAATTTAAAATTAGTTCTGATTCAAACCGTCTAGTCCAATCCACCCACACTTTACGGTCAGGCAAGAGAGTGGACAACCAAGTCCAAGATCCACCAAACAATCCTAATATTGTAAAAGAAAAAGAAAAAAAGGAACCAAAGGAGTCAACAAAGAAAGATGATCAAGTTATTATTGACAATCAAGATAAATCTTTGGTGCCCAAAGCCCCATTTCCTCAACGTCTTCAACCAACTAGGAAGAAAAATCACTGCGAGGGAATTTTGGAAGTTTTCAAAAACATTCAAATCAATATTCCATTCTTGGATGCCATTAATCAGATACCTTCATATGCTAAATTTCTAAAAGACCTAACCACGGTCAAGAGGAAAAGTTCTGTGCCTCGTGAAGCTGCATTTGCTACACAAGCATCATGTCTCATCCAGTAACCCATTGCACCTAAATATGAGGATCCAGGGAGTCCAACTATTTCTATTAGGATAGGAGATCAGGTTATGGATTGGTGTCTACTAGATTTAGGGGCAAGTGTAAACCTTTTACCCTATTCCGTGTACAAACAATTAAGTTTAGGGGAGTTATAACCTACTAACCTTACATTGCTTCTAGCAGATAGGTCAGTTAAGGTCCCAAAGGGAATTATTGAGGATGTTATTTTGAAGGTCGACAAATTCTATTTTCTTGCTGACTTTGTGGTCTTAGACACTGAACCAGTTAGAGATCCAAGCAATCACTCCCCTGTGATTCTAGGGAGACCATTCCTTGCTACTGCCGATGCTGTTATTAGATGTAGGAATGGAGTCATGACCTTGTTATTTGGGAATATGACAGTTGAGCTAAACGTTTTCCATACTAGTTCCGAACCACTTGTAATGGACGATCATGAGGAGATCAACATGATTGATGTGTCGGTCAATCACACCTTTGAGGAGTCTTGCTATGAAGACCCCTTGGAGAAATGCTTGGCCCATTTTGGAATGAATTTTGATATTGAGGAGTCTATAGAAGAGGTGAACACATTGTTAGATTCTGTCCCCATCATGGACACCAATCTATGGAGACCTAAGGTAGAACTCTCACCACTGTCAACATCTGTTCCTGTTCCATCAATCGTTGAGCCTCCTAAGTTGGAGCTCAAACCTTTACCTGACACATTGAAGTATGCTTTCCTAGGTAAGTCAGAAACCTTGCCTGTAATCATATCCTTGAAAATACACCTAGAGGGGGGTGAATAGGTGTAATTGCTAATCTAATGCTCTTTTTAAATTTTACTTAAGTGAGTGATGCAACGATCTCTCAAAACACGACTAAGAGCCGAATACCCCTTGCGAGGTTCTGAACTCCTTCCTCCCAATTCCCCTTAAATGGGTTAGAGGTGCGCAATGCAACCGTGTTGTATGAGATATGATCGAACAAGTAAAGAATGAAATGCTATGATGAAACACACACACAACCAATCCAAGCAACCAAGGATATAGCAATATCAAGCACACACAATCAAGCCAAGCATATAATAATGAATTGCAATATAAAGATGCAAGGCAACACAAGCAAGTATATAATAAGTATGAAATGAATGATGCTTGTAAGAAATGAATGCTTGCACAAATATAAATAGAGTAGAGTTGAGAGAAATTGGATCAAACGCAAAGACCAAGATGTGTTTCGAGGTTCGAGCCCCTAGCTCTACATCCCCGCCTACACCACCGTGTAGGATTTCCCAATCCACTATAGGAGTACCAAACTCCTCTCTCAACCGTACAAAGCCACCGAGGCTATACAACCACAATCCACCTCTACCGAAGAGGGATACGGCCCGTAGCCAACTACAACACACACCTCTACCGAAGAGGCTCACAAACCAATCACCCGATCACCTCTACCGAAGAGGGATTCACAAATAAAAGGGTGTTTACAACAAGTGGTTCCAAAAACCACAAACTCTCTTTTCTTTCTCTTTTCTTTTCTCTTTTTCTTTTCCACAAAAACAAAGATCCTAATAGTTTAGGATAGAAGATAGCTCAAGTGTGGAAACTAGGTGTTTTTGGAAAACAAGCAACAAAGAAAACACTTGGGAAATTCTTGTAAAAGATGGAGAATGAAAACCAATACAAATATCCCAAATTCTAATTTCTTTGATTTTTCCAAAACCCAAAAACACAAAGAATAAATCTTGTTAGCACTTAAAACTCTTTTAAAACTCTTTTAAACTCTTCAGAAAACCAGAATTTTTCTCTTGAAAAACCTTGGCCAAAATCCCAAAGGAATGGGGTTTATATAGGCCAAAAATCAAAACTAGCCGTTAGGCTGATGTGGCAATTCTGACAGGCGCCGGTCGACCGGCCAACGGCTATTTTTGACCGTTGACAGCGGCCGGTCGACTGGTCGGTCGACCCGAAAAAACCCGAGAGCAATCTGCTCTCAGTCGGTCGACCGCACGGTCGACCGTCTACAAAACAGCCAACGTGCACAGTTTTGTGCACGTCCGGTCGACTGGCCGGTCGACTGGCCGCTTGGCCCAGTCGACCGTGCAGTCGACTGGCTCAACCTGGCAGACAGCAAAATAGGTCATATTGGAACACATTTTTGAGGTCTAAAACGTTCGAATTTGGGAATAAGTATATAGGATGAAGTTGTAGATATTGAAGTCTACTTTCTAATGCAACTTAAATCAAATCAATATCAATTCAGAATTAAAAGTTATCAATAAAATACTAAAAGGTGTCAAAACAGAAACTGTAAACTGTTTTCAGAACAAGAATAGATTTCAACCAAATATTTGACAACTTTAAAATTAGAATCAGGAAATGGTTATTAAATAAGAAATTTAGATCTGAAAGTTATCTTTGAGATGAAAGTTAAATCATATTATTTGAATATAAAAATAAAAAGTTATGATAATAACTATAGAAGGGTGTCAAGCCTTGAAATCCAAAACCGATTCAATCAAAAACCAAACATGTATTTTTATCAAACATGATTTTCAAACATGAATAGAAATATCAAAATAAGTTTATCTTGAAGGTTAACGCATGTATGTATAGAAAGAAATCATCTACTATACATATAGAATATGAAAACTTGTTTTGATCAAACTATTCATGAAAACCAAATATCAAAACATAAAACTTGTGTGTTGTGCACTTGAGCATATCAACTAAACTAAGCTTTACAAATGGATCTAAAAACTCTATCTAAACTAGGATACCTAAGTCTTCCTTGAGGAACTCCATCTTCAAGTAGACTTGCTCCCAAACGCGATCTACCGAGTGCAAAGGATATGGTCTTTAAGCTTTGGCACCGGAATCACCATGATAAGCTTCCAAACACCTCTTGTTGAAGCTAATCACCAAAACTAATAACTTGCTAATGATCTGAAACTTAGAAACACAAGATTATTAGTGAACATAACTACATGAGTGAGTCATCATCAAAACTAGAGTGGAAGGCCTTTGGGCCAACAATCTCCCCCTTTTTGATGATGACAAAACTCATGGAGTTATATATGCATGGATTAAAGTTAAGCTTCAAAGAAGCTCCCCCTTAACTCATGCATAAACAAATAAACAATAAATATGCAATGCATGAAAATGCATATAAACATGGTGCTCTAGATACTAATGGAATATTCAACATAAAGCATGTTCTAGATACCAATTAAAATAAGCAAACAACCAAACATATATGCAAACACAAGGAAGACATGCATATATAAAACACAAAACACAAATTCTTCTCCCCCTTTTTGTCAATCATCAACAAAGGGGTAAAAACATAAAAACAATTTTTCTCCCCCTTTTTGTTAAAAACAAAAAAATCAAGAAGGGGTAATCAAAACATTCGAAACAATACAAAATCTTCTCCCCCTTTTTGTTCTAAACCAAGAATCAATAAAGGGTTAAAAATCAAAACATTGATATCAGTTAAAAATATGTCAATAAAGTGCATCTAGATACCAATAGAAACAAAGTCATGTAATCATAAAAGAGAGTCAAAAATACATATCATAATTTTTTTATTGATTGTTACATGTTTTAACATATTAAAACATTTTGATACTAATTGATAAGCAAGCATACCAATGATACCAAATTGAAAATATATTTCATTCAAATTCAATTTTTAAAGTCATAAAGTGTGGGAGTGGAAATCAAATACCAATTGAAATAAGAAATTCAAATTTTCTCCCCCTTTATGAAATACTAACTAAAAACATGCTTAGGCTTGATTAAGGTATCAATTGAAAGACTAAATCAATTGAAATAAAAATTAAGTCACAAGCACTAGCATAAACAATATTTGTGCTTAAGATATAGAAATATAATAGCACAAATAAAACATGTAAATGTGTATGAAGATAAAATGAGTACCAATCACTAATAGATGATACCAAGTTGTAAGCATACATACACAAATCAACAAATATGAGTATACATAAAGAAATCAAATTGATACCAATTGAAAGAGTTCAATGATACCAATTGAATTAACAATAATAAGTATGGTATATCTCATATCACAAAGAAGAATCCGAACTAGTTAAAATGAAAAGTTTTGTAAACTAGTATGAAATCCTTCAAGCAAGGAATAAAATAAGATTATTTTTCATAGAAATGAAAATCACATAATAATTATTACTCTAATCAATTAAGCACAACTCATGAGAAACAAAACATGAGTAATAGATATGAGTGTACAAATAAAATGTGAAGATCATAATCATGAAAAATATTTCATTAAACTCAATTATTCCTTTAAACATAAAAATTAGAAAATCATAAAACTAACTAGTTTAATCTTCAATGGCATACGTATGTCTGATGCAAACTAAAATATACATACATATCCAAAACTCAACGAGTCCACTAAAGTATATGCATGAAGGCACGTGGCTCAAAAAGGATGTATATGTATAAGATTAGTTTGAACTAGAAAGACATATACATGAGGTTAAACTTATAATACATGAAACATGAAAAACTAAATTTTCATCCAAAATCAATTTCATTTCAAGGTATATGTATGAATTGTCACTACACTAAGTATACATACATATCCCTAAACACAATTGAGTCCATAAATAGATTTTGCATTGAAGGCAAATGACTCAAGAGGTATACATGTATTTCTTAAGGTTTGGCAAGCTAAACATATACATGAAATGGAAAACTCACAAACATGAATCAACAATGAGAATACAAGTCTAAAACGTATGAATCATCAAAACTAGACTATATTCACACATCTAATGGGAACAAATAAGCATTCAACCCAAAACATATATAGATTTATTTGTGTCCCACTATATGTACAAATATATACCTAGTCTTAATGAAAACTAACATCTAAATAAGTAATCAAATCATTAAGCACAAGACAAACACGAATATCATTTTGTTAAACCGAAACTCACACGAATTCATCAAAAATCTTTTATTTTTAACACAACTTCTAGGTATATGTATGATTCATCCAAATCTAACAATGTACATACATATCCCAATCATAAACGAGTCTATTTAAAAGTAATTGCATGAAGGCAAAAGACTCGATGGGTATACATGTATATTTATTAGTTTTGAATTCAAAAATACATATACATGAAGTAAAATCAAGAAAATAAGTATGACAAGTTTAAATGGAAGAATCCTCAAAACTAGCTTATACACGTGCATATAGTGGGTACAAATGAGCATGAGGTACAAAACATATATAAGTCAATTTGTTCTCACTATGTGTACATGTATATATGCAAGTTTTGATAATATCTACATTTAAACTAGTTTATACCACATGAAGTACAAAACCAAACTAAAAATCATCATGATAAAATTAAAACATGATTAATATGTCAAATACACATGTATTAGATTCATGATGTACATTATAGTTTAAACAAACATGAGAACACTAATTATGGATTCATATAAGCATGTGTCTCAAATACTATACATGTATGTCAAGGATCTAATAAGCATGGCATTTACACACTAATCCAAAGACAATAAAACATGTCATAAATCAAACAATAAAACATGCTATCAATACATGCTAAGAATGATAAAAATGTAAAGCATGTAGTAAATGGGAGTTTAGGAATTTGTTACCAAAGCCAAGAGGGCAACTTTCCTTGTCTCCAAAACATGGTGGTCCTCTCCACCAAATCTTCCCTTGAGAGTGATGCATCCAATTGATTTCCTTTAAGTACGGAACGCATCCACTCCAAGGTGTCATCACTCTCACGTCATGTGAGAGCCCACACCTACATCAAAAATTGGAGGGGTGGTCTTTGGTACCCATACTCTTTTGGGTCCATGGGGGTTAGTCCCTTCTCTAACCCAAACAAATTTATTTTTATTTGCTAAATTATTAACATGTAGTCTATCAAAGCAAAATTTAGCAAGGTGGCCTTTTCGACCACAATGTGTACAAGTGTACACATGAGCATACGTGTGATGGTGTCCGTGAGGAGCATGTGTATGCAGTGGAGGGTGTGCATGCATAAAAGATGGAACTTGTTTCTTTCGAAGCAAATTTTCCAACCGTGTATGGTTCATGGCACATTGGCTCATAGTGGAGCCCAAACAATCTACTCTCTTCTTTAACATACAAATATCATCATTAATCATAGAAGAAGAGGTACATGCATTAGGTAGACTAGATGATGAGGCTACACTAGCATGGCAAACATGTGTATCAATTTTATTTTTCAAAGAATTATTTTTATTTAAACAATTTCTAATTCTTTTGAAATAAACTCAATTTCTCTTTTTAAAGAATCATTGTCTTTAAAACAAAATCTACTTTAGAAGACAAAACATCATTATTTTTCAAAACCTCATTGCAATCATCTTTAGATTTTAAAAGGTTATTTTCTTTAAGTGCAAGACTTAGTTGAGATCTAAGTGAGTCACATTCACTAGAAACCTCATCCTTCTCTTGCAACACATAATCAAGTCTAGAATGCAAATTCTTATTTTCTTTTTCAATTTCTAGACTTTTCTTTTTCAAAATCTTATATTTTTCTATTAATTTTTCACAAACTATTGAAAGTTCTTCATTTAAAGCATGGGGATCAACAATATCATCATGTGAAGAACTAGAACAATCATCATTGCTATCTAAGTGGGGTTCCGATTGTACCTCAAGGGAGTCATTCCTTGGACCATGAAGCATTGTGGTTCAGATTCTCCACTAGATTCCTCTTCTTGGATTTGTACTTGAAGCTCGGAGGTGGCGGTTGTGGTTGTCAATTTGTTCCACACTACAAAAGCGGAATCAATATTAGAAACATGTAAAAGATAATCTTTTGAAAGTGTGCTTCTAATAGCCTCAAGGGCTAGTGCATTGGCCCCTATATGATCACCATTACCAAGATAGCATTTCTTGGTAGTGGCAAGATAAGCATGTATGCCTAGGGTTTTCAAGTACATGGACATCCTAAGCTTCCATACAACAATGTTGGAAGGGTCATAGCTAGGTGGGGTCATGAAGTCCATGGGTACAAACTATATGTGTGCAATCAAACAAATGCAAACAAGATTAGCAAGCAAATGGATCTCACTCCTAGGATGTTAAGCCTAATATCAGGAGCACTAGCTCTGATACCAATTGAAAATACACCTAGAGGGGGGTGAATAGGTGTAATTGCTAATCTAATGCTCTTTTTAAATTTTACTTAAGTGAGTGATGCAACGATCTCTCAAAACACGACTAAGAGCCGAATACCCCTTGCGAGGTTCTGAACTCCTTCCTCCCAATTCCCCTTAAATGGGTTAGAGGTGCGCAATGCAACCGTGTTGTATGAGATATGATCGAACAAGTAAAGAATGAAATGCTATGATGAAACACACACACAACCAATCCAAGCAACCAAGGATATAGCAATATCAAGCACACACAATCAAGCCAAGCATATAATAATGAATTGCAATATAAAGATGCAAGGCAACACAAGCAAGTATATAATAAGTATGAAATGAATGATGCTTGTAAGAAATGAATGCTTGCACAAATATAAATAGAGTAGAGTTGAGAGAAATTGGATCAAACGCAAAGACCAAGATGTGTTTCGAGGTTCGAGCCCCTAGCTCTACATCCCCGCCTACACCACCGTGTAGGATTTCCCAATCCACTATAGGAGTACCAAACTCCTCTCTCAACCGTACAAAGCCACCGAGGCTATACAACCACAATCTACCTCTACCGAAGAGGGATACGGCCCGTAGCCAACTACAACACACACCTCTACCGAAGAGGCTCACAAACCAATCACCCGATCACCTCTACCGAAGAGGGATTCACAAATAAAAGGGTGTTTACAACAAGTGGTTCCAAAAACCACAAACTCTCTTTTCTTTCTCTTTTCTTTTCTCTTTTTCTTTTCCACAAAAACAAAGATCCTAATAGTTTAGGATAGAAGATAGCTCAAGTGTGGAAACTAGGTGTTTTTGGAAAACAAGCAACAAAGAAAACACTTGGGAAATTCTTGTAAAAGATGGAGAATGAAAACCAATACAAATATCCCAAATTCTAATTTCTTTGATTTTTCCAAAACCCAAAAACACAAAGAATAAATCTTGTTAGCACTTAAAACTCTTTTAAAACTCTTTTAAACTCTTCAGAAAACCAGAATTTTTCTCTTGAAAAACCTTGGCCAAAATCCCAAAGGAATGGGGTTTATATAGGCCAAAAATCAAAACTAGCCGTTGGCTGATGTGGCAATTCTGACAGGCGCCGGTCGACTGGCCGGTCGACCGGCCAACGGCTATTTTTGACCGTTGACAGCGGCCGGTCGACTGGTCGGTCGACCCGAAAAAACCCGAGAGCAATCTGCTCTCAGTCGGTCGACCGCACGGTCGACCGTCTACAAAACAGCCAACGTGCACAGTTTTGTGCACGTCCGGTCGACTGGCCGGTCGACTGGCCGCTTGGCCCAGTCGACCGTGCAGTCGACTGGCTCAACCTGGCAGACAGCAAAATAGGTCATATTGGAACACATTTTTGAGGTCTAAAATGTTCAAATTTGGGAATAAGTATATATGATGAAGTTGTATATATTGAAGTCTACTTTCTAATGCAACTTAAATCAAATCAATATCAATTCAGAATTAAAAGTTATCAATAAAATACTAAAAGGTGTCAAAACAGAAACTGTAAACTGTTTTCAGAACAAGAACAGATTTCAACCAAATATTTGACAACTTTAAAATTAGAATCAGGAAATGGTTATTAAATAAGAAATTTAGATCTGAAAGTTATCGTTGAGATGAAAGTTAAATCATATTATTTGAATATAAAAATAAAAAGTTATGATAATAACTATAGAAGGGTGTCAAGCCTTGAAATCCAAAACCGATTCAATCAAAAACCAAACATGTATTTTTATCAAACATGATTTTCCAAACATGAATAGAAATATCAAAATAAGTTTATCTTGAAGGTTAACGCATGTATGTATAGAAAGAAATCATCTACTATACATATAGAATATGAAAACTTGTTTTGATCAAACTATTCATGAAAACCAAATATCAAAACATAAAACTTGTGTGTTGTGCACTTGAGCATATCAACTAAACTAAGCTTTACAAATGGATCTAAAAACTCTATCTAAACTAGGATACCTAAGTCTTCCTTGAGGAACTCCATCTTCAAGTAGACTTGCTCCCAAACGCGATCTACCGAGTGCAAAGGATATGGTCTTTAAGCTTTGGCACCGGAATCACCATGATAAGCTTCCAAACACCTCTTGTTGAAGCTAATCACCAAAACTAATAACTTGCTAATGATCTGAAACTTAGAAACACAAGATTATTAGTGAACATAACTACATGAGTGAGTCATCATCAAAACTAGAGTGGAAGGCCTTTGGGCCAACAATCCTCTCATTTAGATAAGGACCAAGAAGAAAAGTTGCTAGATGTTCTTGAGGAACATAAGGAAGCCATAGGATGGACCATAGCAGACATCAAGGGAATTAGCCCCTCTGTGGTAATGCACTAAATTCATCTTGAAGAGAATGCCAAGACCTCGAGAGAACCACTGAGGCGTTTAAACCCTGTTTTGAAAGAGGTGGTGAGAGCGGAGATAATAAAATTATTAGATGCGGGTATCATTTACCCTATCTCTGACAGTCAGTGGGTTAGTCTAATACAAGTTGTACGCAAAAATTCCGGAGTCACAGTTATTACTAATGAGAACAATGAGTTGGTTCCAACTCGTGTTCAAACTGGTTGGCGAGTGTGCATAGACTATAGAAAACTCAACTCCATGACTAGGAAAGATCATTTTCCTCTGCCTTTCATTGACCAAATGTTAGAATGTATCGCCAGTCACGCATACTATTCCTTTCTCGATGATTATTCAGGATATAACCAAATCCACATTGCTCGTGAAGACCAAGAGAAAACGACATTCACATGTCCGTTTGGCACATTTGCATATCGTCGCATGCCCTTTGGGCTACGCAATGCACCAGCTACTTGATCGGCAAAAAGCAAGTACTAAAATGAGCGACGGAAGTGTGGGTTGATGTTACTACTTTTGCGATTCTTCCG
Source organism: Agave tequilana (assembly GCA_038442645.1). NCBI lineage: Eukaryota > Viridiplantae > Streptophyta > Magnoliopsida > Asparagales > Asparagaceae > Agave > Agave tequilana. The sequence continues at coordinate 118,745 of JAVJIF010005998.1, forward strand.
TAGTAGCGAAGTGGCTATACGGGTCGTATCCACAAGGACGGAGAGCGTTAGAAGCTTGATGCGGCTTTAAAAGTTCAAGAAGAAAAAAAGTTCTTATTGTAAAATCACCTAGAGGGGGGTGAATAGATGATGTCTAATCTAATGGTCACTTAATGCCAAATGATGCGGAAGCTAAAAACAATTATGACCTAATATAACTTATTACACTAAACACTATGTATAACACAAGAGTGTAGCTGAATTCCCCGTGAAGGGCTCTGGACTAACTCCTCTAGATTCCCCTTGAATGGGTTGAGGTGCCGCGTTGGCATTCTTGGTTGAATACAACTGTTAGCAAACAATCCCAAGCAAGTATATCAATTATGCACACAATATATCAAGCATATAAATGATAAAGACAATAATTAAATGCAAGATATAATAAGAGACAAAGAGAGAGAGAGAGAGAAAGAGCAATCACAAACACAAAGGGTTTGTTTCGAGGTTCGAGCACACTTGCTCTACATCCCCGCCTTCGACACACGAAGGATTTTCACTATGCACGATCCCAATGGATCTCTCCTTGGTGCCACAACACCTACAATCCCTCGGACTCCCCAGTCCCGTACATACGCAAGCTCCCACAAGCTTGCCGAGGCCGCACCTCAAACCAAGAGTTCACAACCGAACTCTAAACCACCGCGAGCACACTTGCCCACCTCCTCAAAGTACAAAGAAAAGATCTTTGGTGATCACAACACTTTGATCACCTAAAAGCACTCTCACTACAACACTCCTATAGAATGAATAATCAATGGATGATCAAGTGTAGTGTGAGAAAAACAAGGATGAGAAAGGTGGAGGAAAACTCAAAGAATCACTTTAAACACTCTTGATAAAATCTTCCCTTTAGATAGGAAATATTTGCTCTCAAATATGTGGAGAAAACTCTTTTAAAAAGATAAGAAAAACTGCCCAAAGCTCTCCTAAAATCTTGGCTCAAAACAATGACCAAACCCCCAAATTTATAGGCTAGGAAAAACTAGCCGTTGGGGTCTGTCAGACCTAACGGTCGACCGGCCGGTCGACCGCCAACAGTCAAAAATCTGACCGTTGGAGCCTCCGGTCGACCGCCCGGTCGACCGAAAAGAACAGAGAGCATTGCTGTCAGTTCCGGTCGATCGCCCGGTCGACCGGCCCACTGAACTGCCAGACGTGCACGGTTCTGTGCACGTCGGTTGATCGTGTGGTCGATCGGCCCTTGGTTCGGTCGACCGTGCGGTCGACCGACCTGGCCTGTCAGCCAGTTCTGGGTCAGCACTTGGGAGAAAAATAGTTAGAAAATAATCTTTAAATCTAAAACTTGTTTTTCCAAAACTTTACCAAATACAAAAACAAGATATTTTGAACTTATTAAAGCATAGTGTGTATGGATATGATCCACTACACAATTAAGATGAAATATCTATGTTTTTGACATTAAGCATTAAACTTGGTTTTGATTAAGGACATGTATATAGAAAACACCAAAAACCAAAATGATATTTTTCTAAAATGAAAGTCTTTTCTAAACTGAAATTTCTTTTATGAAAAGACAACTAAATCAAGAGTGTGTGTGTGATATATACTTGAGCAATCCACCAACTATTCTATCCTATACATTTTAACTAAAAACAAAAATCTTATACCTAGACACAAGTCTTGATCGTGGAGTCTTCCCTTGAAGTCTTCTCATTTTCTTAACTTGGTCCAAAAGCAATCCAATGAGCTCGACTCCTCTTGAGTACTTGATGTGATCTTGATGCATAGACTCGTGAATCAACTGGTGCTAGCTCCAAAATATGTCTTTAAATCCTTTGTTGAAGCTCCACACCTACTAAGATCTTGATCATAAATCTGTCACTAATTAAGCACAAGATCATTAGTAATATAACTACATGAGTTGATCATCATCAAAACTAGAGTGATGGGCCTTTGAGCCAACACTTATTTTCAAATAAAGAATTAAAAAGTGAAGAAAAATTGTTTTTAAGAATGGATGGAAAATGTTTTGGTGGTTTGTAAAAAGTGAATTCTTTAGTTGTAAAAATGCATGGCTAACTTTCTACTAAGTGCTCCCACTAATTTCTAACTTCTTGAAGATAGCCTCACGATGGATCATAGGCAAACACAACCCTTGTGCATTGGAACTATTCACGTGGAAATTGAGTGAAAGTTCATCCTAAAACTTAGCCTTACACGGCAAAAACTCAGACATTCCCATATCAAGATCCGATAGAAGGCGAGAATAAGGGAAGACTCGAGTGCACTATTGGTATCGGCAAAGTTAAAAGGAAAAGTCTCTAATTTACAATAACAAGTAAAATACACAACTCATAGATCATCAAAACACATTAAGCATGAAGTATAAGAAAGTAGATACTTGTAGGTAAATTAGAGTTAGAACCCTCGTCTTAAGATGCCATAGCTCTCATTTGCACAAGGCTTGTTTGGCACTATTGACTCATGCGGGTTATCAAACAAGTGTTAGAAATTAGTGGGTTAGTAGTTAGTTAGCCATGCTAATGAGAAAGTTAGTTAGCCATAAAAATAAAAGAAACAACAAAGGAAAAGAAGTGGAAAGAGGGAGTTGCACTACAAGAAAACAAAAGAAAAGAAAGGTTAAAGAGGAGAAGTTACAATACAACAAAGTAAAAGAAGAGAGGTGAAGAAGAAAGAAGTTACACTACAACAAGGAAGTAAAAGTAAATGCAAAGACAAGTAAATGGAAAGAAGGAAGAGAAGTAGTACTTGTATTATCTTGTCACCCTTCAAATACAACACTTTACACACACTCTCTCTTTCACTTTAATGGCTAAAACCTAAAACTAGAAGAAGAACAATAACATAACTATAAACTAAAAACAAGATTATAAAATTTGCTCTAACTCTGATCTGCTTGCACTGAAGATCCCTAGGGTCTTTTATAGACACCAGGGTAAAGGGGGCCACGTGAACAACACGTGGCCCAAAACCCAAGCGCGCACGCCCAGTTTTGGGCAGCGCGTCGCCCACTCTGTCTTCTGACTGTCTGGATCCTTAGATTTCCATTTTGATGCCCTGGAATGATGAAATCTTCACTCTAAAGTCAATGGCTAATTGGTAGGCCTTTAATCACCAATTAAATGGTGATTTAGGTCTTCTTCTTCATTGGCACACCATGGATCTAGAATCAAGCAAGCAAGGTATTATTAACAGGATTTTTTTATCAAATAAATGTGAGAATATGATAAAAATTATGCAAAATTAGAGACTAATCACACCCCCACACTTATCTTTTTGCTCGTCCTGAGCAAAACAAAAATAAAAAAAATTATTATACCACTTTCGCAGGTAACGCGATTGCACTGAGCATGTGCAACAAGCCTTTAAACCTCTAGGTTTCCCCTAGAGGAGGAGTGTAGTCTCCTGAGGGTTTTCAGCGGATTGCACCCACAAAATCCATTAAGTAAAGAAAAGAAATTAGTTGTTAAATTTTTTTTAAATATATATGAAAAAGAACTTTCAATCATCTAAGTAAAAATGACCGAATGATGTAAGAATTAGGTTTAACCCTCATAAGTCCTCTTGTATTTTAGCCTTCATAAAAGAAGAAACTATGGTTTTTCTTTAAATTTAGAAAGGATCTTGTACTTCTAACTCATTCTTTTATTTTTCTTTAGATAGATAGGCATACTGTGTAAGTGTGATGTGCTTGGGATTTTTCAACTCAACTTTGAATAGTATTTTATTAATATTTACTTATTATTCCTGGTTCCATTAGGCTTTCTACTTCACTTATGTAGCACAAATCAAACCGATGACTCTCAAACCAGATGGTCTTAGGGCACTAGGTGGAAAAACACCCTTCAAGTCAAATATGCAAGTGGAGTAGGCCACGAAATCAAGATTATTTATATAATTTTTGGCATGAATAATCATGCTTCTTGAGGCACAATTATCCAGCTTGTTTTTTTTTTTGGCGTGAGTAATCATGCTTCCTGAGGCACAATTATCCAGCTCTTTTTTTTCTTCAAGAGTTGTGTCTCTAAATCTCAAGCATGTGTATGTGAATTATGCATATTCTATTAAGGCTAAATAAAAGGTATGAGTTATTTTCCTTATCCCTCCTATCTTTTAGTCAAACCATTCGTTCTTGTTTACTTAGGCAAAAATAAAGATTATTACTAAGGTTCTCGTAATTCCTACAGTTTTTTGGTATTTTTATAAAGAGTATGAAATTTCTTTTCAATCTGAGATTTTTCTTTTCTTTTTTTTTTTGGAAAGAAAAAGAAAGAAGAAAAAGAAAAAGTGTTAGCACCCCCACACCTATCTAACGCATTGTCCTCAATGAATGCATATGGAAATACATATGCAATAAATACGGGGAAGGAATGAGGTCACCGTCTTCATGGACTCGGGCCGGCCAAGTGCGAATAGGCGAAAGAAATGTCAAAAAGAATGTACACGGGGTAAGCATATAAACAGTGTTTTTTTCGTTTTGTTTTTTTTTGTTTTTTTTTTGGTTGTTTGTTGGGGTTAGGTGTATGACGGGGCAAAAAGAGTCAGCACACTATCATCTGGAATCATCGGCTCAGTAGTCAAGAAGGGTTTCAGTCTTTACCCATTCACTTTAAATTCCGTGTTATTTTTAGGGTCTGCAATAAGCACAGCACCGTATGGGAAAACAGTGCGCACAATGAACTGTCCCGACCAACGAGTTTTCAGCTTCCCCACAAAAATATGAAGCCTAGAGTTATACACCAGAACCCTATCTCCCGGTGCAAAGGATTTCTGGGTTATGATTTGGTCATGAAAAAGTTTTGTCCTGCTCTTGGTGATTCGTGCATTCTTATAAGCTTCATTCCGTATCTCCTCTAATTCTGAAATCTGCAGTTTCCTAAGTTCATCGGTCTTAGTCAAATCAAAGTTGAGTAGCTTAATTGCCCAGAGGGCCCGGTGTTCTAACTCTACTGGCAGATGACAGGCCTTGCCAAACACGATTCTATAAGGAGACATCCCCAGAACTGTCTTAAATGCGGTGCGGTAAGCCCACAATGCATCATTGAGCTTAACCAACCAATCCTTTCGGTTTTGTCCGACAGTCTTTTCCAGAATGAGCTTGATCAGTCGGTTGGTGACTTCGACCTGCCCATTTGTCTGGGGATGATACGGGGTTGATAACTTGTGATTGATGGAATATTTTCGCATTAGAGCTTCAAAAACTCAGTTGCAAAAATATGATCCATTATCACTAATTATCGCTCTCGGGTGCCAAACCGGGAGAAGATGTTCTCTTTGAGAAATTTGACAACCACTTTGTTGTTATTCGTCTTTGTTGGCACATTTTCTACCCACTTAGAGATATAATCTACAGCAACCAAAATGAATTGGTTGCTGAAGGAGTTGGGGAATGGCCCCATGAAATTGATACCCAAACATCAAAAATTTCAACTTCAAGGATCGGGTTCAGGGACATCATGTCTCTTCTAGAAATTTTTCCTATTTTCTGACAATTTGCACATGACTTGCAAAAATGATATGAATCCTTGAACAAAGTGGGCCAGTAGAACCCACTTTGTAGAACCTTCTCTGCAGTCTTGCGATGACCGAAGTGTCCTCCGCATGCAAGGTCATGGCAAAAGCTGAGCACACTCCTCTGTTCCTCCTCGGGTATGCATCGTCTAATTATTTGGTCGGGACAATATTTAAAAAGATACGGTTCTTCCCAGAAGAAGTACCGTACTTGGGCAAAGAAGCGGTATGGTCTTGCTTTGTCCAGTCAGCGGGTAATTGTCCCGTGGCCAAGAATTAATGATGTCAGCATACCAGGGTTCCTTAAGAATGGCTAGGATGTGCTCATCAGGGAAATCTTCATTGATCGGAGCTTGGATGGTTGGTGCATTTAGAATTCGCGAGAGATGATCAGCGACCACGTTTTCTATACCTCTTTTATCCCGAATTTCTAAGTCAAATTCTTGAAGAAAAGGATCCACCGAATCAGTCAGGCTTTTGCTTCCTTCTTGGTCATGAGGTATTTCAGAGCCGAGTGATCCGTTAAAATCACCGTTTTCGAACCTAACAAGTAGGGCCAAAATTTTTCTAACGCAAAGACAACGGCCAAGAATTCCTTCTCAGTTGTTGTATAGTTTTGTTAGGCGTCATTCAAGGTCCTACTCGAATAGTAAATCACGTGCCGCCTATTATCGATGCGCTGTCCTAGAACAGCGCCAATAGCAGAATCAGATGCATCACACATGATTTCGAATGGCTGGGCCCAATTAGGAGCAGAAATGATAGGTGCAGAAATCAGTTCTTGCTTAAGCTTCCCCCTGTAGGCTGTCTAAAAATGACTAACAGACCAGCCATTAAGGAAGCAGAGTCTCAAGCTCTAGACGCGAGAAATCGATGCTAGCGTCTCAGCATTAAGACGCGTTGGCTCTACACCCGCGTCTCAACGTTCAGACGCGTCGGCCCGCAGCCTGCGTCTCAGCATCAAGACGCGTCGGCCCGAAGCCCGCGTCTCAGCATCAAGGCGCATCGGCCCGACGCCCGCGCCTCAGCATCCAGACGTGAAGGCCCGAAGCCCGCGTCTCAAGGCGCGTTTGGCTCGACGCCCGCGTCTCAAACTCCAAGGCGCGTTTGGCCCAACGCCCGCGTCTCAGTTGCAACTGCCCTGATTGCGGGGCCAGTCACCGCGCATGTAGCGGGTAGTGGCCCCTCATTCGGGAGCGTTTTCAGGAGGCACCTTCACCCCCTGAGACCCCTATAAATAGCCTTGTTTGCTATGAAGGGGGAGACAGACAGAGAGGCTTTTTGAGAGATCGAAGTTTTGGCAAGGATCGGAGTTTTTGGAGAAGGGAGAGAACTTTGAGAAGATCGAAGCTTGGCAGAAGATTGAAGTTTTGAAGAGAGAGAGCTTTGAGATAAGGCATCATCAAAAATCGATCGAATCCAGGCAGGAGGATCATCAAGAGAGAAGCACGACTCTTCAGCAAGCTTACTGAGTACTAGCCGCTCTTCGCCTACCTCCTCTTTGAGAGTTTTGGTAGACGGAGCTGAGTTACTCTTTCTACCGACCGAAGAGAAGACCCCCGACGGTCCAGGACGGTCATCTGGTCAACGGAGAACAAGATTCACTCTCCATCGCCACACGAAGAACCCAGCTTTAAACAAAGGGAAGATTCAGACATCCTCCCTCCCTTGTAACTGGAAAAGAGGGAAGAGTAGTTCTTTTGGTTGTAATCGTTTCGCTTGAATCAAGGAAATCTTTTACAGCTAAAACCACTTTCTCCGACCACCAAATTTTCCGGCCCCCTACAAGAGATGGCGACTCCGCTGGGGAATACCTTCGTTACTGACGAGCGCACCGTGGTGCAAGATGACGTTCTCCGTAAGGGGAAAATGGTCGAATCCCTCGTCGTCGAGTTCGACCAGGCGAAGTATGAAGAGTTCCTCTCTTCTGGCTCCAAGAGCCCAAAGACCCGCGTCTGCCGCAGGGTCTCAAGTGGACAGCCCCCTGAAGCCCAATCTGAGGCTCTGTCGAATACTCCTGCTGCCCACTGTGCCAAGTTTGGTTCACGCGCCGACGCCTCCCAGAAGGCCCGCGTAACCTCAGACACCTCTACTGCGATCAACCGCGTCGCGCAGAGCACACGCGCCAACGCCTCTCTGAAGGCCCGCGTGGTCCCTGGCACATCTACTAGTGCGATCGACCGTGTCGCACAGAACGCCTGCGTCAGCGTCTCTCAGGAGACCCGCGTGGCAAACACCCCTGGTTCTACAAACCAGGAAGTTGTTGGCTTCTCTCTTCCTCCACGACGCAATCGGAATGCCGAGCGTCGACAGAGAAGACGCGCGCGTCAACACTCGATCGGAACCGTTGGTTTTCTGACTGGGGTTGAACGCAGCGTACGATCCGATGCCTTGCCCGCACCTCGGCCAGTGCGAGAGGTCCGCGTTTGGCGACCCAAACGCGAGACTCCTCAAGTTGAGCCTTCTGGAGACCAACTTGCCAAACGCCAAAGCGAAGCTTCTGCGTCTCGTCAAACGCAGGAAGCACGCGCCCATAGGCGTGGGGCCCAGCAGCCCACTCTCTCCCAAGTCTCTCTGCTCCAACGCAGCAGACAGCAACGCGAAAGTCGCGTCTCATGTCAACAGAGACGCCAGACGCGCGTAACGCAGCCGCGACGCGACAGCCGCGTTTCTGAAACCTGTGTCCAGGCTGAACAGCACATGACTGTCTCCCGTCGTCGACGTTGCGAGACCAGCCTCTTTAATCCCCCTCCCACAGATTTGAGGGATTATTTGACAAGGAAAAGGAGTGCCAATCAGGCCACTTCTCCATGCTGCTGTCAACAGCTCATCCAGATGCTTACTGGATGCCATTGCGAGTCAGGCGTGCACCAGTCGTCTTTAATTAGACAGCTGACCCTGATTCCCCGTCAGCCAAAAGAAGACGCTCCCACAGGAGGAGAACCTTCTCTGATGTCGAGTACCCGGAGCTCACTGCCAATATGACAAGCAGGAGTAAGGGGAAACAAATTGCAGTCAGCCCAGATGACTCCGAGTCTGACTCTGTACCAGAAGGAGTGTATCAACACACTCGCACCCGGACGGGGGCCATTCCCCCAATTGACTATAATGCCTTAGCCCGCGGCATTAGAACGGGTGATTCTCACTCTGCTGTAGTGGGGTCGCAAGCTTCAAACTCTTCCGTCGAGAAGGAGGCTTCCGCCTACATGGCAGACACTCCTGAGGAGACGGCCAGGCGTTTAGAACAGACGCAGAAGCACCAGATGGATATAATCGCCTCTCAACAGAGATCCATTGACTCCCTCAAGCATATGCTCGAGAAATTGCTTAAAGAAAGAGCGAGGTCTCCTCCTAGACGACCGAAGGGCAAAGGGAGAAAAGGAGGAAGCCCACCCTCCGAATCTTCTGACGAGACACGACGATCTACCTCGGATGTGTCCAAGCCCTCGTCGCAGGCAAGAAGCGACCAGACCCCGGGAAAGGCTCATGCTAAAAGAATGAGTCAACTGGAGCAGCGCCTCGAGGCCCTTACCAACCGTAAAGGCCTCCAAGAAGCTGGAGTAGTCCGGCCCTATCCGGCCGAGTGGGACTTAGTCCCGTACCCTCCTAAGTTCAAGGCTCCAACTCTCCAAGCATTTGACGGGAAGGGGTCACCCAACCAGCACATCTACTACTTCAAATCCCAGACCGGGAACGTGGTAGATAATGACGCCATCCTGGCGCGACTGTTCATCGGCACCCTGAAAGGGTTGGCCTTTGAATGGTTTATGAAGCTCCCGGAAGGTTCCATCAAGAACTGGGGCGACTTGGAGAAGCTGTTTCTAACACGCTTCTTCGAAGATGATTCGGAGGTCACAATGCCTACTCTTTTAGCTACAAAACAGCGAAAGGGAGAGTCCGTCAAGTCTTTCGTAGAAAGATTTCGGAACATGGCACTCCGATGTCCAAGCGGCATGACCCAGGCCACCCTGGTGGAAACATGTCGCCATAATCTCCAAACCTCACTCCTTGCTCAAATAGGAGTTGCTGAAAGCCGCACCTGGAAACAATTAGTCCAGCAAGGTGAACAGGCTGAGGAGATTGTTGCCCGCGTCAGAGCGGAGGAAGGCAGGCCCAGGCCAGAGAGGTCAACAAGGCGTGCACCAGACTCCTCCCTCCAGACGAAGCGGAAGGATAATTTGGCAACGGAGACCAAATCTCCCACCAAACCTCAAACAGGCAGGGCAAGTGGCTCTTCAAGCCAGCCGCGCCCCAACAAGCAGTATTCCTTCAAGGAGGAACACGTCGATTCGCTCTTCAAGCTACTCAACAAGAGCAATCGACTGAAGCTCCCTGAAATTAGGCGCCCGGAGGAAGTCGGCAAGACCGACAATCCCACCTACTGCTTATACCACAGGATGCTCGGACATCCTACCAAAAGCTGCTACGTCTTTAAGGACATCCTTCAAGCTCTGATTGACGCGGAGGTATTAAAACTCCGACCGGAGCAGAAGAAGATGACGGCCAACATGACGTCGATTCTCCAGTTTGGGACACGACCCCCGACACCCGTGGGGGTGATCTCTGTCCCGAAAGGAGAACTGAGGGTGGTCAACACAGACCCTCATCAGCAGCAGGAGAAAGGCTTGGTACCCGTCCCTACACCTCGAGGGGAAATCATGTGGGTCCACCCTGACCTCGTCGACGAGCAACAATGGACGACTGTGACCAACAAGAAGTCAAAGGCAAAGGGAAGGCTTCATCTTGCCATGTGATATGCGCCTCCTCTCGAGAAGCGGACACTGATGTTCCCTCGCTGACTGACTCAGAAGAGGAAACAATAGTCCTGGCCGCAGAGCCCAGCCAACCTACGGCGGGGACCCGTTCAGGACAGGCATACTTGAAGCAGTACGGCGAGACAGCAGCGGCTTCTCCGCAACCAGCCGTGGAACCAGCCAAGCCCTCCTCTAAACAGCCTGGGGAGAAGCAGAAAGAAACTCGGTTTTCTCGAGTTCTTGCGAAAGGTGTAACGGAAGGATCCTCGACACCTTACAGTTTTGATGTCTTGGCTCAATTAGCCAACATCCCGGCACGCATTACCTTGTATGAGCTCCTGAGGCTATCAAAGTCAACCAGAGAGGCTCTACAAGAAGCTTTGGCCAATGCTGAGGTCTTCATGACTCGTGTGCCAAGGGAGGAAGATGTAGAGGATTGCCTCCACGCCTCCCCAAATGCTCCCTGCATCACCTTCACAACAGACGACATGCAGGTTAAAGGGAAGCATGACCGACCCCTATACTTCACAGGGTATATTGGGTCATCCGAGGTGAACCGCATCCAGGTAGACCCAGGGTCTGCGCTAAGCATCATACCTCGCCGGGTTATGCAATTTCTAGGCATTCCTACCCATCGTCTGAGCCCTACCCAGACGACTATTTACGGGTTCAATGCCAACAGCTCCCGCCCAATGGGGAAGATCAAGCTCAAATGCCAGATCGGGAGCCTCAAGTCAGAAGTGACGTGTTACGTCATTGACGCGGACACTTCCTACAACCTGTTGCTGGGACGACCATGGATTCACCGCAATTCCATCGTTCCCTCTACTCTCCACCAAGTCATGAAATACATTGACGAGAGTGGACAGGTCCGAACGTTGATTGCCGAAAGGCATCCGTTTAAAGGGGTTGAAAATTATTTCACGGACTCCCTCTTATATCAGGATCCGGAGGAGACTAATGAAACCCCACAACCAGAGGAGCCAGACTCTGGTAATGAAGCTGACATTGAGCCTGAGAAAGAAGAGTGCCTGTGGGAGTTGGAGCCCATTGTAAAGAGCACTAATAAGCTCGATGTTGATACCACCGACGATGCGGGTGGTTGGTACATTAATGAAGATTTAGACTTTGCGTATTTTCCTGTGTATGTTTCCGATTCAATACCGTCGGATACCACTACCGACGTGGACGATGACCTCTGGTCGGCAATAGATGCTTTGACATCTTTGCATGTACCGGTGAAATCATCCTTCGGGACATACCAAGATAATGGTGACGCGCAAGAGTCTGTATTCATGGTTCCAGCCAGACGAAAAGGCCAAAGACCAATACTTTTGGGCGAATCGCGTCTGAACCAATGCCCCACGAAGAATCGGAAGGTGAGGATGAATCCCCTCAGTTCGATCATTATGAACCGAGAACGCTCAAGATGATGAAGCGCATGGGGTATGATCTAACCAACAGGCCAGGATTGAACTTCGGAAAAGGAAGAAGAACACTGCTTCGATCCTTTGTACCGAAGGGAAAAAACCCTGATTACTATCATCAGACGCGCCGGGGGTTGGGCTATATATCAACTCCAGTGCCATCAGCCTCTGATTCGGAGAGACTGTCAAGCCATGACTGCTCATTAGACACGTCGTCATGGGAATCAGATGTCAGTGTCGGCAACATCTTCAAAGGGCTTTCAGTAAACATGGTTTCGACAAGCCATATGGAGGATGAAGATGAAGAAATGATCCAATCTGATACAGACCCTTGGATCAGACATTTGAATGCTCTTTGGGACATCCGCTTTGAACAGCGTGAGCCACCCACAGAAGACAAGGTTGTTCAAGTCAACCTAGGAGATGAAGACAATCCTAAACCCATCTTCATAAGTGACGGCCTGTCGCCTCCAGAGAAGAAGGATTTAATATCTCTTGTACAAGAGTATATAGATGTCTTCGCCTGGAATTATGAGGACATGCCTGGACTTGATCCTCAAGTGGCTATGCATCGCCTCAACATCAATCCGGACATGAAGCCTGTTAAACAACAGCAGCGACGGTTCCGTCCATAGATAATGGAGGCAATCCAATCAGAAGTCAGGAAGCTTATTGACTCCGGCTTTATCAGGGAGGAACAGCATCCCGACTGGGTAGCCAACATCGTCCCCGTCGCCAAGAAGAACGGGAAGATCCGGATCTGCATCGACTTCCGTGATCTAAACGAGGCCTGCCCAAAGACGAATTCCCATTGCCAATCACAGATGTCATGATTGACAATACTTGTGGATTCGAGCGAATGTCCTTTATGGACGGGTTCTCAGGATATAATCAAATCAAGATGTATCCCGATGACGAAAAGCACACCTCCTTCAGGACACCTCTAGGGGTATATTGCTACACCGTCATGCCCTTCGGTCTGAAAAATGCGGGGGCAACCTACCAAAGGGCCATGAATGCCATTTTCCATCGGCAGATACGCAAAACGGTGGAATGTTATGTCGACGACATCGCGGTGAAAAGCCGCACTAAAGGTGATCACATAGCAGACCTGAGGGTGGTCTTCGACATCATGCGGGCTCATCAATTGAAGATGACCCCACCAAGTCCTTCCTGGGGGTAGCCAGTGGCAAATTCCTAGGGTTTGTTGTGACTTCCACAGGAATCCATTTGGATCCGGAGAAAGTCCGTGCTATCCAAGAGATGCAACCCCCCAGAAGCCTCAAGGAGCTCAGAGGATTACAAGGACGATTGGCATACATCCGCAGATTCATTTCAAATCTCTCCGGGAGATGCCAACCCTTCGCTAAGCTGATGAAGAAGGGCGTTTCGTTCATTTGGGACGACGCTTGCCAGCAAGCATTTGAGGAGATCAAGCGCTACCTCACCCAACCACCAGTCCTTGCAGCTCCGGTATCCGGAAAGCCTTTCCTGGTGTACGTCCGATCAATGGATCATTCTTTGGGAGCTCTACTAGCTCAGAATGATGACCAAGGGCGAGAACAAGCAATCTACTACCTAAGTAGAACAATGATCGGAGCCGAACATCGGTACAACCCGATCGAGAAGGAATGTTTGGCACTGGTGTTCGCCATTCAGAAAATGCGACACTATCTGGTGGGCCAAACCATAAATGTCATATCCAAAGTCAACCCCTGAGGTTACTTATGACAAAGCCTTCTTCACTAAATGGCCGGCTGGCAAAATGGGCCATATTGCTATCACAATATGAGATGCATTTTCTGCCACAAAAGGCTATTAAGGGACAAGCGGTGGCGGACTTCCTAGCTGAACACCCAGATCCCAGGGCAGCCAAACTCTACGAGGATCTCCCAGATGAGGTCGCCGAAGTCTGCCTAGCTCAGACGTCGTTCGAAAGTCAAGTATGGCAACTTTTCTTCGACGGTGCATCAAGGGCAAGCTCGAAGGGACACACAGTAGCGGGGGTAGGAGTGGTACTCGTCTCCCCACAAAATTACGTGATTCCCCGAGCTATCTCGTTAACCGAGCCCTGTTCCAACAATGTGGCGGAATACAACGCTCTTTTGATTGGGATGCAATTCGCCGATGAGATTGGCGTTAAAAATCTCGAGGCATACGGTGATTCTAAACTCATCATCAGCCAAGTTCGCGGAGAGTATGAGGTCAGGCATGAAGATCTAGTACCCTACTACAACGCGACAATCCACATGGCCGAGAGGTTTTCAAACTTCTACATCGACCATGTACCGCGCAAGCAAAATGCAGCATGCAGATGCACTTGCATCCCTTGCTGCCTCTTAGCTCTTCCAGCTGGAGCAATGGAGAAGGTATTCGTCTATAGCCACGACCTATACTGCCAAAAAAGTCCCCTCGGAGACTACCAGAGGTCAACGGGAGATCGTCACGGTAAGGAAACACTTGAAGTGTCGACCGATCCAGAGCTTAAAGACTGGCGATTCCCCTACATTGATTTTGTCTTATACGGCATCTTGCCGAAGACACCAGGGAGGCGGCTGCCATCGAAGGAAAGCCTCCAAATTCTACTACAATGCGATTTCGCGAACATTGTCGTAGATCGCATGATGGGATCCTGCTCCGGTGCCTCTCATCAAAAGAAGCCCACGAAGTGTTGAAAGAAGCCCACGATGGTACGTGTGGAGCTCATCAACCTGGCCCGAAGCTGGCAAACCGACTCCAAAGATTGGGTTACTACTGGCCCAAGATGGTTGCCGATGCTGTTGCCTATGCCAAAAGATGTCACGCCTGTCAAATACATGGCGACTTCATCCATCAAGCACCAGGATACCTCCACTCTACGACCTCTACCTGGCCGTTCGAAATGTGGGGGATGGACGTGGTTGTCCTATCAGCCCACCATCATCAAAAGGGACATCGGTTCATCCTAGCAATAACCGAATTACTTCTCAAAAGTGGGCCGAATCTATCCCTTTGAAAGAGGTGAAATCTTCTAAACGTGATCAAGTTCGTGAAACATCACGTTATTTACCGCTTCGGTGTGCCTCGGCGGATTGTCCATGACAATGGACCCCAGTTCATCAGCCAGGCTTTTCAGAGATTCTGCGCCAAGTTCAGAATCCAGAGTGTGTCATCAACGGCATACTATCCGCCCGCTAACGGCCTCGCAGAAGCTTTCAATAAGACTATTGGCAAGCTTCTCAAGAAATTCGTCTCGAAAAGTCAACGAGACTGGGACGATAAGTTGGGCGAATGCTTATGGGCCTATCGCACGACTGTGCGAACCCCAACTAAAGCCACGCCATTTTCCTTGGTGTACGGATGCGAAGCCGTCCTTCCACTGGAATCCAAATTCCATCTCTTCGCGTCGCCTTGACAGCGGAAATGACAACAGAGGAGAAGCATCGACAGCGACTCCAAGAATTGGAAGCCTTGGACGACAAGCGTCTGCAGGCCCAACAACAAATCGAGCTTTACCAAGCTCGTATCACCAGAGCCTTCAACAAGAAAGTCAAATCGCGAACTTTCAGGAAAGGCGACCTCGTCTTAGCCGTCCGAAGACCCATGGTCATGACACACAAGACGAAGGAAAATTCCAACCCAATGGGAAGGACCATTTGTGGTAGAGTCAGTCTACTCAAATGGATCGTATCGCCTCATAACCTCAAATGGCGATACACTCATGTGCCAATCAATGGCAAATTCCTGAAGAAATACTATCCCTAGATGGCATTCTTCCCACCGATCAAGTTTAAAAATACACCTCTGATCAAACATCCGACGCCCTTGACGGCTAAGGATAGAAGAAAATGTTGGCTTTTAAGTCCAACATAAGTCTTCGACAACTCATCATGCTGAGGGGAATAGCATGGCTAGCCCGACTCAAACGGTAGTTGGTAAAGGCATGTCCAAACCCGTTGACAGCTGAGGATTTGCTAAAAATCCTAAGGGACACGTTCCCATTTGATCCGACGCCTCCGACGGCTAAGGATAGAGGAAAATGTTGGCCTTTAAGCCCAACATAAGTCCTCGACAACTCATCATGCTGAGGGGAATAGCATGGCTAGCCCAACTCAAACGGTAGTTGGTAAAGGCACCTCAATCCGTTGACAGCTGAGGGTTTGCTAAAAATCCTAAGTGAACTTGATTCCACTCTTCCCTCCAAAAATCCCTTACCAATTCTCATCCATAGAATGGTAGGACCACAAAATGCAATCATTACCATGTTAACACTATACCTCTGGTAATGAATACTCTTTGTCGAGTATAAACCTGGCTTGTTAACTCTGCATAGAGTAACAAACTCTCAAAATTGCCAAGTTAACACTATACCTCTGGCACCTCAAATTCCACTTGTCAATTCTCATCAATAGAATGACAGGTCCTCAAATTGCTCCTATCGCAAGCAAATTCTTGTTAAGTTAATATCACACCTCTGACAAACTACTGTTTAAGTTAACATTACACCTCTAAACAGTACATCGAGTGCCTGTCAAGTTAATATCACACCTCTGATAGTCACCTTTCTTCAGACTTTCATATCGAAGCTGAAATGGACGATGCCAAGTTAACACTACACTTCTAGCATCCGAGTCATTGCTAAGTTCAACAATATACCTATGGCTATGACCTTTCCTCGACTTCTTTAAGCCGAGACGACTAATGCCAAGTTCAACATTACACCTCTAGCATTACTATCACTGTTAAGTTAAACATCACACCTATGACAGTGACACCCTCAGTTTTCCCAAATAAAACTGAGATGCTGATGAGTTAGGTTAATATCACACCTCTAACTCACATCCTTGTCAAGTTAACATTACACTTCTGACAAGACTACTTCTAAACCGTTAAGTTAATATCACACCTCTAACGGTAAAAATCCTACTAGATTCCCCACGAGTCTAGTTCATTTGATATTCTCCCCAACCGAGTATCAAATTCATTTTAGAGGCAGTGTTGGTTAACATTACACCAATAAACAATGCTTCCATCAAAATCCCCAGCTGATCTTAAATCAAGTTAATCCCATATCCTTGATAAAAGTTCACCTTCTCTGGGGGTACGCGCTCCACTTGTCACTTTCTTTATAAAGTGGCAGGTCCACCAAAATCATTCTTTTGCTTCTAAAACAAAACGTTCAAGACAACAGAAAGAGGCAAAAAGAAAAGTGTCACTTTTATTCATATCCAAACACATGAAAGTGATACAAAACGCTCTCTTATACAATAAGATTGAGTGTTACAATTAAGGAGTACAAAGAAGTCCCTCTCTCTCTCTGAGGCCGTACTCACTCCTTGAAACTGCATCTGATCCCAGGTGCACAATTGGAACCGGTTGCACTTTGATGCATGACGCCAACTTCGAAAGCGCCCTAGCTGACCAAGCCAAGAGCAATGGTGTTCATGAGGTCCCGGTGGCAACAGAAGGTCCTGCATCCCTTCGTCAGGCGCGTCTCTTTCCCTAGCAGATCATCCAACAAACATGGAGTCACTCTTGGGGTGAGAGCAGAAGTTTCGGAGTCATCACAAAGGATGCCACCCTCCACTCGGTCCAGCGGCAGCAGAGAGTCCTGCATTCATCACCATCCCTTTCCCCAGCAGGCCATCCAACGGACTGTCCTCGATGTCACTTCTGGGGTAGGGAGAGGAAGAGGATCCCTCCGCCACCGCAACCGCCGGACCACCTCGCCGATACTCAGCCTATCCATCTCTTGCACCAGATCTGAAGAGATCTTGGCGAGGGTTGGGTCCTCGTCAGAGATATAATTTAATCTCTCACAAACGACGAGGACCATAATTTAATCTCTCACAAACGAATGTGGAGCAAGTTCGCCAGCCGGTATATTTCTTTCTGGGGCCCAGCAAACCTGAAAAAGGACAAGCAAGCCTACCTGCAAAGAATAAGCAAGAGAGTCAGAAAATCTGGAACTCAGTACATTTTTATAAAGGAAACTGAGTAACAGAACGCGGCAGCCATTCAAGACTTCAGACGCGGGAATGACCCGCACAGTCAAACAGACGCAAGTCAAACTGCGCCACGCATAGGATTCAAACGCGGCCTCAGTTTGTACCCGCGCCTAATGCACCAGACGCAGAGAATTTCAGAACGCCAAAAAAAATTGCCATCTCTCTGTTGGGTGAACAGGAGTTGCAAGATTCAGGTCTGAAACGCGCCAAGGCAGTAAAACGCAATGGGCAAAGCCAGCGTCAAGCGCCTGCATTCAGAGAAGTCAAGTCACTGGCACAAATTCCAGAGGAGGAATGCACCGGGACTTCATTCAGATCATCATGCCGAAGTTCAGGCTATACACATCATCGGGGGACATACCAGCAGAGACCTCTGGCCAGAGTGGCCTCTCTGCACCCAAACGCAGGCGTCCAAGATGATCCGAGAGGGGGTCTTCTTGAAGAGACCAAACCGAAGCGTGAGAGCTCTGGGTCATCTTCATCCTCGGAATTACCTTTGTCCATGGAGACGGAGTCCCTATCAAGAAACTCTTTTCTGAAGAAGGTGGGATTTCTCAGAGCAATCCAAAGAGAAATAATCCAAGCTTGGATTATAGAAGGGGAGCGCACCCTATTTATAGGCAGGCCCTAATAACTGCCATTAATGGGGCATTAATTGGAACCGTCACGCACGATTGTCAAAGCCCAGTGGAGGATTGACGCGTGGAACGACGCTTTGGGAAACATCACGCACGATTGTCAAAGCCCAGTGGAGGATTGACGCGTGGAACGCCGCTTTGGAAAACGTCGCAAGCACCGATTTTCAACCGCCCGCGTCGGTTTTGCCTTTAAGGGCAGTAACTCCTGAGTCCAATGAGGAGTTGACGCGTGGAACCTGCTTTGGGAATCAACGGATGACTCGGAATTCCAATCGACAGAGGAGACCTGACGAGCAAAGATCTCCTAAAATCTTGAGTCAGATCACATTAGACGCAGGTGGGAAAGCCGCGTCCCTTCAGCAGACAAGGCTGCATCTCTTGCGTCTGCCCGATCCGCGCAAGACAGATTTGCGTTATTCAGAGCTGCGTCTCACCTTGTGATTGACGCTGCGTCTCAGGGACTGACAGCCGCGTCTTACTTTACGGATCAATGCCGCGTCTCATCTTTTGATTGACGCCGCATCTCATCAAGAAGACCGCGTTCCGATTTGTGATTGACGCCGCGTCTCATCAAAAGGACTTAGTAGAATCTAAGTTCTTATGAAAATGATGACCGCGTCTCACTTTATGATTGACGCTGCGTCTCAGTAAAAGGACTTAGTGAAATCTAAGTTCCGGTAGACTGATGACCGCGTCTCACCCTGTGGGATCAATGCCGCGTCTCGCCAAGACCGCGTCTCATTAAAAGAACTTAGCCATACCTAAGTTCAGTAATCACAACTAGTGATCAAGAGTTGGACTCATCCACAACAGGACAAAGAAATTGGGACAAAAGCTTTAAAAGAAAACTTCTATTATATCAAAAAATGATAGAAGTGGATACAAACACTCTTAATAAATAGAGTGTCCCTTTTCTTTATAAAAAAAAAAAGAAGAAAAGAAGGCTAAATGTCCTGGCTCGCCAAGGAACGGATTTGTTCCCTAAGGCGGTGAATCTCATGCTGGCGCGTCCTCTCAGCCTCCATGATAGCCCGGTCCCGCAGCTCCGTCTCAGATAAGAAACTCCTGGCAGCCAGCTGCATCCGCAGAGATTCCACCCTGGAAGATTGCAGGGATAGACTCTCTTCAGCACGCGCCATAGCAGCCCGTTGCTCCTCAAGCTCCTTTTTGAGGGAAACAAGTTTCTCCTCATTTAGCGCAAGAACAGCTTCCGCCTTGGCGATAATGTCCCGAGTTCTGAGGATGACCTGCTCCGTGCTCTGCACACTGAGCTCAGATTCCCTCGAATCTCCGGCTAATTTTTGAAATTCAGCCTTGGAATATTCAAGGTCACGGACCTCGGCAGTGATCTGCGCCTCCGCCTCCTGTCGCTCCCGTTCCTGAGCAGCTAGGAGCCTAGTCAGGATGGCCTGGGCCTCACCGGAAGAACCAGCATCTTCCAAAGATTCCAGCTCCCGCAGGTTATCTCCAAGTTGCTCTACCACCTGCAGGCATGCCCTGGCAAGTGAAGGGCCTCCCGCAATTCGACGCTCACGGCCATATTTTCAAGAAGCCTCTGGGCGAACTGGAAGGTGCTGTGTCCACGGAAGATGAGATCAATACAGGATCCCATCGAGGTGAAGAATTGTTGCACCATCTGACGTGCCAGCTCCCCATGTCTTCACCACCTAAGAAGCTTCCCGACCCTTTTTCTGTCACGGGATAAGGGATATAGGGCGGGTCTTCTCGCACAAGAGCCGTGCCAGCCGTCGATGTGGCAAGAGCAAGACTACCCACTGGCGCTTTCTGGAGCGCCGCCTCTGCAGGAGCCTCCACGACCAAGGAAGGAGTGTAAGCACAACCTCTTCAGAAACTTTCCACCGAGGATTGAGCTGTGTGGCCTTCTGGAAGGGTGTCGATCGTCAGACTCCCCACCTGAGCCCCCTCAGTCAGAGCTGCCTTACTAGGTTCGAGGTCCAGAGGCGTCGAGTCCTGTAGAATGGGAGTCTCCCCCAGCTTCAGCAGTAGCCTTCTCCACCGGCGGAGGAGTGAGAGCCTCCTCAGCCTCAATGGTTGTTTCCCCTCCTGGCAAAGGGGAAGGCTCCCCAACTTCAACAGCTGCCCCACTGAGGTTGTCTCGGCAGCCGAGACCTCAATCCCCTTAGGCTGGGTCAACACTGTTTCCATCGCCTCGACATGCGAGGAAGTTGTACCTTCAGCAGGGATTATAGCCGGCGGTAACGCAGTCGATGATTCGCCCCCGTATATTTTCCCCTCCGAGATGCGTGAGAACTTACTCGGGTCAGGAAAAGCGGGTTCATGGCCGTAGTCGACTTTATCTTCAAAGTCGCTTTCCGTATCAGACGCGGAAGACGACAGTTCAACGCAAAGGTCCTCGGTGACCGGGGCCTTGCCACCAATCACCCCAGTGGTAGGACTAGGGTCGATTATCCGAGCGCTGGAGATGAAGACACTAGGAGGCCCTGACCGCTGTGCCTTGTCTCTCCCTTCACGAGCAGAAGAAGGCTCAGACCGAGCTGAGAACCCTGGAATTTGGACGTTCCCTCCCACGAGCTGTACTTCCTCGTCAGTTATAGTGAGTTTGTCAACCAACTCCCCCTCTCCCGCAATCTTACAGGTCCCTCTGTGCGACCTAGGAGCACGGATTAAACTGGGGAGATTTTTATCCTCTGGCGGTTCCTCAACCATGATAAAGAGGTCTTCAGGACAGTCCTCAACTCCAGCAGAAATGCCTTCCGAGGAGAGACTTCTGTTGCTAAATCCCTCCGAGCCCTCTTCGAAACAGGACCAACAGTGAGGTAGGATCCCGACGACGCTTACTCACCAATTCTTGAGCCTTGGTGGTAGAAGGCCCCTCCTGTGGCCCTAGCTTGGTTCTACTCCGGGTACTCGGAGCTCCTCTCTTGAGCCTCCCTCGGCTTCTCTCTGAGATGCTCTCTCCAGCTCTTTCTGGACCTTTAAATACTGGGTGATCATGTGCGAGCATTTGCCAGACTCCGACTGTATTTTGAGATAGGCATTAATGCCCTCAATACCTGTATACCCAGGAGCAAAATCCGGTGACTGGTTTACCCGAGAATATCAGGTGCAGAAAGTGAAGCTGTAAGGTTCTTCGGCTCCTCGACGGGCAAACGGAAAGTTGCCTCTGTCCCCAGCCACGCTATAATACCAGGCTCGAGCACCTTCGCACAGATTCCCGTCAAAGGCAAGTTGTGTATTCGGATTGCCGACATAAAGCTGAGCATAGCCAAACTGTCGGGCAAACGACTTGGCATATACGGTTCGATAGTGCAGGAAAGTCCCTTGGCGAAACAGCACATATCCTGGTCGTATATTGATCAACCACCGGAAGACTCCCGCAGACAGTTGGGTGAGGTCATCCCGACCTATAGAATCAGTGAATTGCTCACCAAAGGATGCACCAGGAATTCCAGGGAAGCAGCGGTTGAGCTGGTAATTGGCGGCATTTGAGAGACGTCTCCGAATATAATATATATAGGCGTCACTCCAATCCGAGTCTTCCAGCCGCCTCACAAAAGGGACAGGACTCGTACTCCCACGCGCCGTTGTCATCAGAGAAGGGCAATGCACACGTACCAGGCCATGAGATACGTGTAAGGCAACTCCATTCGGGGGTTGGGGCGCCTTACCGTCGGGTTTCCCTCTGAGTCGACATACGGCTTGCCTTGAGAGTCGACAGTCCTTGGAGCCTCGCATAGTCTCTTGGCTAGCACCGCAACCCGCTCTGAATGCCAGCCGCCACGGCCGGAAGAAGGGCTATAGGACGGCCATGGGCCAGGAGCACTGCTGGATACACCACGTCGGCAATAATGACTCATGTGGCCGTGTAGGTACCACGCAACGCTTCAACCACAGCATCAAGAAGCCCGCCAACAGCGCTCGACTAGAGATAGAGCCCGGGGCCCGGTGATGATAGCTTCGAAAAAGCGTATCAGGTTCGAAGCGTCCTCGTTCGACCCAGTGGTGTAAAAGCCCTCAGAAGCTTGTGCGACCATGTCGTCAACTCCCTGTTCAGAGAGGGGAGCCAGTCGAGTTATCGAATGATCCTTCTTGCTGACATTGCTGAATAAGTAATTGGCCCAGGATAGATGCCTGACTCCATGCGTCCTCCAACGGTTACCTGACCACAAATATGGAAGTGGCACATCACTTCCCAATAGGTCTCATACACCTCAGGGGAATCCTTCTTTATAAGGTCAAGCTCCCTAGCAGTCGGGACATATTCTTCATAAGGGAACTCCCCATCACCAGCCCCGAGACCTCATGCAACTCATGCAGTGCAAGGCCCATTTCTCCAACCGGGGTAAAGAATGTCCCCGTCTGAGGGTTGTAGCGCTCCAAGATCCCGAAGAAGTTGTGAGAGCTCATTGGGATACCCCATTGTACGGCCCTGACTGCTGAGTATAATCCCACATGCTCAAGCAGATCTCCAAGATCGGAGAGGGCAAAACCCACCATCCTGCCCCACCAAGAATTCTCCGTGGAGTGGACCCATCCTGGCAAATGAAACTTGGCCGGATAATCACCCTCTGCTTCTATGAACGAGTTGAGGAAGGTGGT
>JAVJIF010005999.1:0-208740 GCA_038442645.1 Agave tequilana
CCTTCAAGATCTTAAATAAGTTGAATTGCAATGCCTATGTTATAAATAATCCTAGAGATTATGACATTAGTTATACTTTCAATGTTAATGATCTAGTGAATTACAAGGGTTTTTAATTATAGCACATTGATTGAGAAGTCTTCACTTAAATTATTTTTTGAGAGCTCCTCACTTAGTTCACTCTCAAATACTCATCCCATTACAGCAGAGAGAGTTAATAAAATTTTAGAGAATGAGACTATCACCCAATTGGTAAAACTCACATATACTTGATTCGCTGAAAAAAAAAAGCACCAACTGTTGATTCATAATTAGATCGAGGTGATCTACAGCGAAATGATCCAGTACAGCAGGGGCACTATTACGCCTAACTCGACAGGGTCAAGTTCTCTCTCACCAGTGAGAATGATACAGATATATAATCCTCGCGCGCGTGCACCGAAGAAGACGATGACACCTCACATTGATTTGGTTCGAGTAGAGACTGAATAAGAGTTGTATTTTTCATTTTTTTATTTTGGTTATTTTAGATTTTTTTGTTTTTATTTTAGTTTGCTTTAGTTTAGTACCACATTGGTTTGTGGACTGAAAGTTAGATATTGTAAAGCCTATTTAAAGACTCCTATATTATTAATAAATTAATGTTGAAATTTGAGAACAAATTGTTTATGATAATTCGTGTTTTAGAATTAATTCATACTATTCCTTATTGAAATCTAACCCTAATCTATTTTCTCCCTCTTCCCTATCATCTCTCTCACGCAACTCTCTATCTCACCCAACCGCCCTTCTTCCCTTCTCTCCCTCTGCCGTCGAGATCAACCCAAGATCTCGTAGCAACACAAACATCTAACTCCTTCACAAATCTCAACCATGTCGAGCCACATCACATCGTCGCGCTGATGAAAGCCTGCCATTGCCACGCTGCCGTGCTCGAGTCGATGAACCGCACCTGTGCGTGAACTAGGCTCCGCTGACAGCTCCTTTCCCTGTCCTCACGTCTCTGATATCATGCTCCGGCTAAGGACCGCTGTGGTTCGACGCAAATTTGGCCGCCATGACCACCATTGTCGCCGCCTGCACCTCCATCTCCCATCGTAGTCGTCGCCACCACTGCCCTCTCATATTCTTCACTGCCTGCGAAAAGATCAACCTCTTGAGTACTTTGGGGCAGAATAGAAATTGACCAGAACCCGTATCAACAACAACTTGGATTTAAATTATCTTACACATGCTACAGTTAACCCGTCCCGCACCCGTTTGTTACAGCACTGAAGCGAATCCATTAGACCAACAAACTCGATAAGCATCTAATTCATTTGGGCTCTAACACATTCGGATTCTGATCCAGTTCTTCGAGGCATTACGAATCGTGACAAGCTTGCATCGGCATCCACTACAGGTCACTGATATCCTTTCTCAGTAGGTAATTTTCTTAACCCGTCTTTTATTTGTTTGTTAATATGTCTCTATTATTTTATCTACTTATCTACTACCACTTAAAATTGTGAGGCGAGAGCATCTGTTTCACTCTGAGTCCATTGATCATATTACAATCTTGTGCCATTGCAACTTAGTAATTGCTTTAGTTTTTCAAATTGAGAACGATACAATTGCGACTGTTGCATATTGTAAAACATTGTTTGTATATTACTTTTAATAGTATTCATACCGAAGATCATACAATTGGTGAAACGTAACAAGTTTATTAAATCACTGACTAATTTGCACACTTCACCGTTCACCGTTCACATCAATAACTCCATTTTATCACACCTCTGACATCTAAAATTGAACTATATGTTTTTTAGCGGAGTGTCATTACTCTCCTATGTACTAATTTTCACGCTTTACCTTGTCAACATATATGTTTCTATGTATATAAAGTTCTGGGTCTAAGTCACCATATCTAGAAATTTGGGTGTCATATTCAGCATATCTACAAGTATCATATTGTTTATCATAGTCATTGCTATACCGAATTTTAAGCCTCCTGTTTAGTAAATTTCTGAATTATAGCATCATTCCAGCGTTTGTTGCTAATATTTATTCACCAGAACATAGTACCACAGAACAATATTTGATTGCTAAAATACTAGAAAACAGTTTGGTAATAACACAGAAAGCAGATATGTATATATACCTGAAACAGGGTTTCAAACTCTTTCCGACCGAATCATGGTTTTCTTACCTCTCCATTTCTTTGGCGTATAATGTGTTTTGTTGAACAACAAGAGACATTGCCACCCTGTGGATCTAGGACTTGAAGCTCATCAGTCACAGCAGCTCGACTTATAGCAGTCATGTCCAAAGACTGCAGCATACCAGAACAAATTACGACCAAAGATCTGTAATTCAATTGCAATGCAAAGTCAGGCCTACATATATCCAAATACAAATTGTAAAATACAAGTTAAAGTGACCTTATTGACAGCCTTACATGACCCTCAAGTAGAGATTCATCAAGAAAAGCTATGATGATCAATATTGCAGCAAAGCCACCAGAAACAAAAGAAATGAACTGGCAATTATGGAGATAAGAGGTGCTGGAAACTGCTTCAGGTAATCTGAGGCATGGACCACACTATTGTTCATTCGATGCTTGAACAAATGGTCAACCTGAATGTACAGGGAAAACAACAGAAATAAAAGATCAGTAATTGTAAAAGACCATGGTAAAATAGAATGACAGGGAAAGAACATATCAGATTCCTGAAAAGTAGCAGATTATGAGAAGTCTGTTCTGAAGGTCATTTCAACAAGTCCAGATCTTCATACAAAACATTTGCATTTAGATGGAGATGATGCAAACAAGCAGCTGTACTGCAATTGTCCTGATAGTAGGATCCTACATATTGTACGGTTTGTACCAAGAGGGTTTCAGCATGAATAAGATAACAAATTACAAGAAATGAACAATTGCAATCATACAGAGAAAAACCAAGTAGATATCAGCGAGCCAAGCAGCTCAATTGACACTGTATTAAAAGGTAGTACACTGAATCAGTGTACATGTACACAAGAATTCAAAACAAATGTGGCACAAGTTGATTTAGAAGCAACGAAGGGATGTTAACTGATCAAAATGTACAAACCCATACGTCTCAAGTCTAAGGGGCTACCACAAATTTTTTTTATTTTTAAAGAAGTGGTCCTTCAGTTTAAATGACAAAGCAGGATAACAATAGCTGCTGCATATGGAGAAACATCTACTACCGTATTAATGCGGCACCCAAAGAAGTACACTTCCAGAATGAGTATTATAGTTTGACCAAAAACTGCAAATTTATACACACCAAAATATGCTACTTAATTACAACTCTGGGTTTTCAGAGACAATGAGGAATCTTGGTCAAATAGTCAGGACAGACAACATTAGGGAAAAAAAAATTTACTACATAATTTCCAGATTATACAAATATTTCCAACCCGAAGTATACCGAAAATGTGTAATAGTTTTGCAAATCAGATGACTAGCATAATGTATATCCACTGTGATTTGTCAGATTTGCAAAGAATGATGAATGCTTAAGGTCCCTTAATTGATCATCCATGTCGAAATATAGAATATAGTAATTATGCTAAATATGAAACTGACACCAGTTTGGTGGCAATTACAATATACTAACAAAAAGTCATAATTAAAATTCAGATGAATTAATAATGACTTAAACAAAAGAAAATGTTAAAAGAAGTACATATAGAATTTACAATTAGCCTGGTAAAATATCTCAAGATAAAATTGGCAATATTTTTAGTTCATAAAGAAGATAATAGATACCTCATTGAACTCCCTGAAAATCCACTTGGATAAGTTAGACCACCTCCGAGACGATGCTGTGCTTGGATGATTGTAAAATTGTTCAGCATGCCTTAAGAAAAGGTATACCATCATAAAGATGACAAGGCACGGTGATAAGAGAAACATCCCAATACCAACAACTGCTAGCCTCTTTTTGAGTAATGAAGGATTTGTAATGAAGTCCCTCTGAATACAGAACTTACTGCCAGAAAAAGGAAGATAAAACAACAATTAAGAATTTAACTAACTGTAACCTTCCAATCTATATTAATTAAGTGTAATATTCTAAATACAGAGATCTCATCTAATTAACATAGCGGTTTACTGCTGCAAAAAAGCAAGCCTGGATGTGCATTACATCCACAACAGAATCCAAGCTTCAAAAAACGTTTCAAGGATTCAAGCCATTGTCCTATAAGTCTATAACCGATTTCTATGTTTAACTGACTAGTAGTATAAACCCGTGATTAGAAGAATTATGAATTATAATTTTGTACCTTTCATTCATCCCTCAATAAGCATAATTAAACAGATGCACTCATACCCCTATCTCTATTTTCTATATCTATTTATGTGAACATTTACTGACACATGATGCCACTAGATGTCACACTTTTTAAATAGTTTATCCCTTGTCACAAATAAAAGCAAACTATGAAAACCATTCGATTATTCTAAGAGCTAATCAATTATAAGCATATTAATACATATAATAACAAGGAAAATATGAATGTCAAAAGGCAAACATCTCAAAGAAGCTAAACCCATAATAAAAGAAATTGTATTAATAGCAATTCTACCGTAAAAAACAAGGTCAAATTCTCCAAAACTACCATGAACTATTAGGGTATTGCTTACCATCAATTTTTTTTTGTTCTCGGAACTACCACGGACTTTGACATTTGCTGAAAACTCCCTAACATTGTTAACAGCGTAAGTAAAAAGTCCTAAATTGCCTTCCTTTTTAAAAGAATTTTATATTTTCAAATTTTCAAATTTTTTTGCAAAACACTTTCCATGTCAAATAAAATTACTACAATGGTTTGTTACAAAGAAATTCATCTTCTTTTCCAAAATGATTTTTTTTGTATTTATGAAATTTCTGTAATTTTTTAAATTTTTTTAATAAAACTTTATATATGGTTTCATGCAGGGTATTTTTGTCCTAAAAATGACACGTCCTAGGAACATGGCATGATTTAGACGAAGGAGCTACGGAAGGTAGTTTTGAGCAAATACGTGCAGGGAAGTTCTTGGAGTTTCGAGAACAAAATAAAGTTGAGGGTAGTTTGAACAAAACCCTAATAGATCATGGTAGTTTCAGAGAATTTAGTCTTGGAAACAACATGCATTTGTGAAAGTTAGATCAATTTTTAAAGAAGCCTTGTCCTCTTTAAGTTCTGCTCCATGGTAAATCCCAATTTAATTATCATTGTCATTTCGTATCAAAATAGGATCGTAGAGCACATAATCTATAAAAAAGAAGGATCAAAGTATATATGACTAACCATCATTTTAATGTCGACCCACTCAGTATCAAATTCATAGAAAGGTCAGCTGGTGCTGTGGAAACCAATCTTATTTGTCTTGTGGTCTAATCTCATCAACCAAGGAACAACCTCTATTCTTTTAGGCTATGAACAAGTCTAGAAGATGCACAAAGATGATAGGTTTGTTTGCGAGGCATTGCATTCAACTCGAAGGAACCTTACCTAGTCAACTCTAGCAAGAAAAACTAAAATAGTACAAAAAAAATTTAGTACCAGTATTATTAAAATTTAAATACATTTAAAAAAAGGTTGCTCAATTCTACAATGGATTTTTCTTTGAATTCTACTTTCTAGTTAACCAGAAGTAAAAGTATTAAAAGTTTAAGAAACTCCATTTTGGTATAACTTATAGTTTTAATATCCGATTTTGATATATATTGCCAAAATTGTATTAGGTTTTAAGGTATTGGTACAATGTTATCCCTAAAATATCAACTGATATCATGGTTCAAAGTCTCGGTCTCAGTCGCCGACTCGGCCGGCACCGAGACGGATCGGTCTCGACGACTCGGATCGGACTCGGACGATACGCGCAAAACGCTACATAGAACGCCAAAAAAATTATGAAAAATCATGACAAATCGTAAAAAAATGTATACATCAAAATTCATGTATCGCATATTCAAAACATATCACCTAATACTCAAAACAGGAGTATCATGTTCCCATCCAATATTGCGTTGCTTTGGAGCCATACTGAAATTTAAAAAATTATCTATTACATTAACTTAAAACTAAAATTAACTAAATTAAAACTATATTAAATTAAACTAAAATTAAATTAAATTAAACTAAACTAATTTATAATAAATTAAACTAAATTAATTAATTATCTAACTTCAATAAAATTATTAAATTACCTAACTTAAATAAAATCACAAAATTGTATTAAATTAAATTAAACTAAATTAAGTTAAATTAAACTAATTTAAACTAAATTAAATAGAGAGACTGAGGGGGAGAAAGGAACAAAGGGGGAGAGAGAGAGAGAGAGGGGGAGAGAACAGACAGGGAGAGAGGACAGAGAGACTAAGGGAGGGGAGAGAGAGGACAGAGGGAGAGAGATGGAAAGAGAGAGAGATCGATGGAGAGAGAGAGAGGCAGAGGAGACAGAGAAGACAAAGAGACTAAAGGAGAGAGGGAGAGAGGGTCAGGGACAGAAGAGAGACGGAGAGGAGAGAGATCAACGCAGAGATCGACGAAGAGAGAAGACAGAGAGACTAAGGGGGGACAGAGGGAGAGAGAGAGAGAGATCGACAGAGAGAGGGGGAGAGAGAAGACAGAGAGACTGAGGGAGAGAAAAGGTCAGAGAGAGGGAGAGACAGAGAGAGATCGACGGAGAAGACGGAGAGACTGAGGGAGAGAGAAGGTCAGAGGGAGAGAGAGACGGAGAGAGATCGACGAGGAGAGAGGGAGAGAGAGAAGACAGAGAGACTGCGGGGGGGAGAGAGGGACCGAGGAAGAGACAGAGAGAGTTGGGAGAGGGCAAAGGAAGAGAGACGGAGATAGAAAGAGATCGACGGAGAGAGAGGGGGGAGAGAGAGAAGATAGAGAGACCAAGGGGGAGAGAGAGCTCAGAGAGAGTACCAACGGAGCAACGGCAGAGCGACGACGGCGGCGGAGCAATGGCGACGACGGAGCCCTCAGTCGGCGACAACGGAGCCCTCGAGGAGAGGTGAGTTTTTGTTTTTTTGCCCCTTTTTCGTTTTATAGGCGACAAACCACGGGCGCATTGAGCAGATCCGAGTCGAAACGATCCGTGTCCGACTCGGATTTGCTCAATGACTCGGGCATCCGAGTTATCTCAGACCACGCCGAGTCAGATACGACTCGGCCGACTCGTATCCGACTCGGCCGAGATTGCGAACACTGACTGATACGGGGCCGATATTATTAATAGGCCAATATCAACAGCCAACTTTGATGATAATGATACTAAAAAACATTGGCTTTGAACCATGGTATTACTGAAATGAACTTTTAAACATGGTCTTATTGATAATAATACCAATACCGAGACTTTAAACCATGGTTTTACTGAAATGAACATATTAAGCACTAGCGTTCTTGCAACCACACCAAAATTCTCAAGTAGTGGTGAGGACTGAGGGATTTATAATCGTAACACTTTAGTTGAAACATGAGCTTTTCTACAACTTTATTTCTTTAGTTAAATCCACTACAAGTACGAGCCTAGCTAGATTTGAACTAGGTGGCTCTGATACTGTGTTGGAGCCCTTGGATTGCACCAAAACTCCGAATGTATTATGAAGGTTGACGGACATGTTTTTATACTCTAAACATAAAGTTTACAACCACCGGATAGAGGCTTTTTTGAAATAGCTCCATAGCCGAACCTCATCTTGATGAGAAAATGACTTAGCCAATGAAGGTGCTGAAAGTTCCAAGAATGAACATAATTCAAGCATACTGACTAAAATGTGAAATTAAGTAACAAGCATCATCGCAAATATTAAGTTATGCTATATTAGTTAAGTAGAAGGTGAGTGAGTAAATGATGTTTTAAATTGATGAAAGTAGATGGTGATCAAGTCTTGCATAGAAGAGCTAAGAGAAGCCCTTAATGCAAAGGATTTTAAATGAATAAGATAAAGGCAAATATTATAAACACAAAATTAGCTAGAGCCAAGACTTCAACAATAAATATGGGCATAGTCACTGACAGAAAAGTACCTAAGAGTGATTACTTACATTATTTAAAGATCAATCATACGCCACAGGCAAGAGACTGAAGATGTTGCCCATAAAATAGAGACGGGTGGTTATTGGTTAATACTTTTAGAGTATTGTGTAGTTGACAACTACCAATGAAGTGAAGGAATCATAACATGGCTAAAGACAAACAATGCTATATGGATAATGGTGGTCTCTCAAACAAAAAAGAAAAAAAGGAAAGGAAAAGGTGAAAAAAAGAAAAGAAAAACATGCTGCAAAGATGAGTCTATCTGAATTGAGAAAATAAAGATGCATGATTGACACAAGATAAGGTAGAGTACTTGACTATGAAGCCATAAATCCAGACATACTAGGCTCATTACAATTTCAAGTTTCTGATTCCTAGGCTTGGTGGGTTTGGCTAGGGAATGACATATATTGCAAAGATTAGATTTTGGCTAGCTATTAACCAAATCCAATCTTACTAAATTTCACTTCCACATGATATTTAAACCCAGCTCTCTGCTGATGATAGACACCCAATCTTATCTTTCCCTAACCATTAGAAACTAGAATTGAAGGAGAAGAATGTAACCTAGAGGTCAAATCAGAGTGCATTCCTCATGGATGAAGTATGATAAAGAAATCCGTATAGAGTGTGTGGTCAATGTTAGTGATGAACAAATCCATATAGAGGATATGGTCAATGTTAGTCTTACTTTATTTTTTGATGAGTTAAATGATGAAGAATTGTGTTATCATGTAATAACTGTTTTCCACTTAATTGATTTTGATGCATACATTGTTAGCAAATAAAATTATTTAACTGAAGAAGAATATAATATCGCTTTTTTATATGACTCCAGTTCATTTAAGGTCATATATGTAGATAATCCATACTTTTCTTCATAGCGGAAAAAAGGATATCAAATCAAGAGTAGAAAATAAAGGTGACAGAAAGAGAGGGAAATATGGTGTGGGCAAGGACTGCAGGAGTATACGACATGTGTGTGCATGAAGGATGGATACACATGGTATGCAATCCCAATAATTTGAAATGACTGCATAATAGAGAACAAATAAGCATCCGTCAAAGTGATTCATTCCATATATGTCATTTGCTAATCTGATGCACGCATTATATCATATTATTTAACCAATTCTCACAATCTAAAATGTCAAATGAACAATCAGTTAAAGATACAATAAAAATAGAATCATACCTATCAAACATGCTCTGAAATATGCACCAATTTAGGGTCCATTCAAGAGTCTTTGGTAGTATTAAATGATTCCTCCTTCCATTTGCTCTAGAATTGACAGTTGGACCAGCTCCAGGTACCCATTGAGGAATTGGGAAAGAAAGAATACCTTTGTTGAGCATACCAATCAAGTAGTTCTCCTTGCGCATTAGTCGCATCACCACTTCATGGGCAGAGAGATCCTTCACCACACAAAGTTGATGCGACTTCTGTAGTTGAACAACCTTTTCTAGAATTGCAGGCCAAGGTGTTGTTTGAATTTCCCTATCTGTAACATTAAGGCTGAAAAAACCAAAGCAAGATGAACAAAAATGCAGGCCATCAATGATCCAAGAACAAAGTCTTGCTCCAACATGAAATGTCAAGTTACCTATAATAATAGAAGCGGCGGATCTTCAGAGTGTTTTTGAACTGTACAAAGAACTTCAAAAAGTTGAAAAGTCCATAGACAGTCAAAAGAACCATGGACCCAACAATAATTACTTTAGAAAAGTTAAGGGAACTAATGGGTGATGGTTAATCGCCTCCTTTGCCAGATCACAAGGCTTTTGACCTGACTCAACTGCTTCCATGCCACACTTTGCATTGCGTAGGGCGTGCCAATCAACAACCAATAAGAAAACCCAAATAAAGGCTAGCACAAAAGTTACAGTTAAGAGCTCCACTATCCAATTGATCACAATGCATAGGAGTCCTTTCTCACGATAATAATTATACAACCTATCGAAGAACAGGTCTAAATCAGCAATTGGTTCTGCCTTCAGGCCTTCGTCATTGAGAAGTCCAGATGGGCTCTCACTACCACCACTTGACAACCTCCGGTAAGCAGACAATTCTATTTCAGGAGGCTCATCATTAAGCAACTGAGTGGTCAGTGAAGACTTATTTCGCCGCTGCCATTTGAATATGCTGGAAGCAAAAGCACCATTTGGAGCACTGGACATCATTCATGAATATTCAGATCAAGAAATGTAGCCAACTCCATGACACTATCTAGTCATCTGAATTACAAAGCAAAGAGGAACAAAGGTAAGACATAATAATAAATTGCATGCTAAAGCTTGTCGACTCATGCAAAACAAAGGCTAACAGAAAGAAGAGAACTATAACGTTAGGAAGGATTGTCAAGATAATGCTTATTAATAATGGGTTAGGTCATATTTTAGGAAAAAGGCAAAACTCATAGAGAAACTAAACAAATATCAAGTTCAAATTTTAAATAGACAAAAGTTATTGGAAAAAGAAAGAGGAACTTAGTGGTCCAAAGTACAAAATGAAACAATAATGTGGGTTAAACACTATGTTTACAACACAGTCATATATTTGATTGGTTCAGATATCTTAAAATGAGCAGAAATGCTTTGCTTATATTTGGTAGGATTATCACATTGTGAGGTTGGGCATATACGAGTGCAAATATCAAACATGATACAGTACAGACACATGGATGTGCAAAATCTCAAAAACCAGGGATACGTATTCTCCAAGGATTTAGAAATCAAATAATATTTTTTATTATATATGTAGTATGATAGAATATCTCTTGATTTTGCCTTTCACTTGACCAACTCTTATCCATCTCTACTACATAACTCCAGTCAGCATAGATTTCAACTCAAAAAAATTTAAAGTTGCAACTGGAAGATAATCTTTGCATTTTTTTTAAACTTCGTGTGATAAGCACGGAGATAAAGGGTTCTAGTTACAATAGAAAAGATTATGAAAATTTCTCTCTTAATTTTGGATCTCTCTTGATCCACTCTTATCCATCCATCTCTCAACTGGTGCTGGTGGTGGCTTCTAAGCAGCATAGATGTCAGCTCAAATATGCATAAAAATTGCAACTTGGGAGGCTGTGCATTTTTATTGCATACAAAGTAAACTAGGTACAATAAGCATGGAAATAGAGAGTTCGAGTTACAATAAAGTAGAAAATAAATCTGAAAAAAATCAACTTCGGCAGAAAACTACTTGGTTACAATAATCTGCCTTTTCCCAATCAGTTCATGACCTTAAATACTAACAGTGACCAGAATTAATCTTGTAAAATGATAAATGTTCATCAACTTACCCCAATTTCCCAATTCCGCAACTAAGTCTCAACCCAGAACAAGTAACAGCTCAAAGAAAATTATTCCAGAGAACCATTAGAAACCCAAAAAGTTACTCTAAATTGGCAGAAAATAAACAATTACCTCATGCCCAAGAAATCCAAACTGGCACCGCCGAAGAAAAAAAGGACCAAACTTTGAGCAATCGGAGACGAGAAAGAAACGAACAAGGGCGAGGTTAACCAAGGGAGAGAAACTAATAATAAGGAACAGAAAAATTGAAAGAATATTGAAGGGGGTGAATCGAAGGTGAAGCGGTCGATTGCGTAGAAAACGAAGAGACTTTTGTTTGGGGTTTTTCTCCTCTTATAAATTTATTGTACGTGTCCCAGTTTTTCTCTTTGCAGAGGAGCTACCCTTTTCTCTCTTTTCTTTTATTTAAATTTTTATTTAGGTCTCGGAGACGGCTAGCTATACTATACTATAATAATAATATATAATATAATCTCCATCGCTTTCGTGTGGGGGAGGCAACGGGTTGGATTCCGAATTTTCTATCGGATCCTCTAAAAAACCCGAAAGCGAGCCCAACCCGAGAGATTGATTAGCTTGAGGTTTGGGATTTAGGGCTTGTTATCCGGTTGGACCCGGATTACTTAATACAAACCGATTGTCTATTGGATAGCTTAACCCGCTTAAGCAGGCCCGAAACTTTAAGTGGGCCGCTTAAAGCGGGTGGCGGACAATTTTGGGCCGCATGAGCAGCCTGGCTTCTCCTTAGGCCGAGAGTAACGCCTAGTCGGGCCCAGGCAGCTATAGAGAGTGTGTTACTGTTACATTGTGACAGAGACCGTGGCCCATGGTGTCGGGACCTGAACCTAATAAACATTAATAGTATGTTGCACGTGCATGTACAACTCTTAGGTTCAGAACTGCATGTGCAACCCCCGGCTAAGGTCCTTATCTTTTATAGTTATTAATATGACAAATAAAACTATGAAAAGAAAACTAGTTAGATTAGAGTTTCAATTTAAGCAAAAGTAAAAAGAAGTTAGAGTCTCTATCTCAAATATAAACTAGGCTGATATCACCTCGGATCTTATTAACCTAATATAGAGCTCAAAACTTTGTGTGGGTTTTTGCGCCCCGAAATGCCAATAAGCTTATATCAAAAAACATAGGTGACTGGAAAGAAGACATCCCAGAAGAGAAGGGACAAAAAAAGGAGGCCCTATATTAAGAGGAAGAGGCACGCCAAAATAAAGAAAAAAGAGTGATGTATAACTAGAGAGAGAAGAGAAAAGAGAATGAGACAAAATGTAGAGAGAGATAGAGACGAATTAGAGAGAGAAAGGAGAATACTCAGAAAGAGGAAGTCTGATAATCTGCATTTCATAAAACAAATTTCTTCCCCAATGAAAACAAAGAAGCATATTTATAGATATGCATTTAACACAAATTAGAAAATTAAACAAAACATGATAATCAAGAAACTCTAATCACCTAAAATTAAATAACACATAATAAAATAATAAATAAATAACATAATAATTAATTTTTAATCATGATCTCCGTCATTTCCCCCCGGCTGAAAAGAACTCATCTCTGATAAATAAAGCGTAAATAACCCTCTAAGAGGCCAGGATCAAGATGATAGAATTCTTCTTCAGTGATTCAAGCGTCATCAGTAGAGGGACAATCTTTCCATCGAATAAGAAAGTGACGATAACCACCAGAATGTAAAGTAATAAACTCATCATTCAAGACATCAAGAATCTTATCTAGCGGTTCTAAAATAGTGGAAGGAGTTGTTAATCTCACATTAAAGGTGGACCAATAACCTTGGTTATTTGTTGGATTCCTAATTAAGGTTAACTGATATTAAGGGTGCCCATATTAAAGTCACATTTATATAGCTAATATAATCTTTTGAGATATAAGGGTACCATGATGGATGGTATTATTTCAAGGGTTTATTTGCAAATGTGCGACCCACTTTTCTCCTCCTGCAAAGAATTACAATCTCTTCTCTCATAATTTTTGAGAACCCATCAGTAAAAGAAAAACTAAGAGTTTTGTGTAAGGAAAAGGAGATAGAGAAAAGAGGTTATTTGCATTAGGGTTTGCAGGATCAAAAGGAAGGAATCAAGGTCTTCTTCAACCTTCATCTAATCTTCTCCAATGGCTTCAGGTATGGGGATTTAATGTATATGTATTTTAATGACGTATTCAATTCTTGAGATGATATTGATTCTTGATTCATGGCTGTTAATCCGCATAATAGTTGCTTTTATTTCTTACATTTGGTATCAGAGCCGTGTTAAGAATCAATACATCTTGGATTAAAGATTATGGTAAATTAGGGTTTTGATTAATGTTTCATAAAATCAAATTTTTGATCTTTTAATTGTGGAATTAATAGAGGATTACATAACCCTAATATCATGTTCATACTCCTCTAATTATGCAATTAATAGGGATCAAAATTTAGGATTAAGAAACCCTAATTTTCCCTAATTTTTGATTAAGTCATCGGAACAGGAACTGCCATTTGATAACTATTTCGTCGACTATTAGTCGACTAATCATATGTTATAGTCGACTAATTTATTTTCCCGAAAGTTGAGAACTCTCTGTTTCTAACAGGAGTCGACTTATATTTTTGATTAGTCGACTAGTAAAGTGTATAGTCGACTAACCATTTTTGCCAAGTCGACTAATATTTAACCGAGAGTTTGCCTTCCAACAGGAGTCGACTAATAATATGTGTAGTCGACTGATAAAATTTGTAGTCGACTAATTATAGGGTATAGTCGACTAACTTTTCCTTACCCTAGTCGACTAGACCTAAATGTGTAGTCGACTTGACTTGACTCAAGTCGACTAGTCTTTCCTTATAGTCGACTTGACTTGACCCAAGTCGACTAGTCTTTCCTTGTAGTCGACTAATGGTTGTTTATAATCAATCATTAAAGTATGTTACACATTTAAGTTATTGTGTTAATATTGATTGATGTTGGTCAAGTAATAGAATTGAAGTATTATGACATTTCTCAAATAAAATTAGAGAATATTATTGGTTAGTTTTTGTATTCATAAGGCTTATTGATCTAGTAGTTGCCAAAGTGACCTATGTTAGTAAACCTTATGAATATACAACTACATAAAAGACTTGTCAATGTAAGTGACATTAAAGACAATAATACTCTCGATGGCGGTTTCTAGTTAGGAGATTGGGACTGGCCCAAAGGAAAGTCTCTTTCAAATAATTATGAACCGGGGTAGGGTAGTGTAATTTATGTAACTTAGTGGTGTGGAATTGGATACCCAAAGGTAACATGACTTACTATCTAAGTGACATAGATTATATTAGACCTACGTAGGTGATAAAAGTTCTCACCTAAAGAGTGAACACTAGATATGCTTAGGTTTCGCCCAAAGGAGAAATCAAAGTGATATCAATAGTTCATCTTAATTAAATTTAAGGTTATTGTATTGATTCGTGGCCTAATGTGAGCAATGTCCTATTATGTTTCAGTGAACGTCCCTACTTCCCTTCACACTCATGCCACTAGCATTCCAGCCCTGGATGGTACAAATTTCTCTGAGTGGTTTGAGCATGTACAGTTTACACTGGGTGTCCTGGACCTAGACATGGCCCTTTTGGTAGAGAAACCTGATGAAGTGACTACTGAAAGTACAGCAGAGGAGGTTAGCCATGCCAAAGCTTGGGAAAGGTCGAATAGACTCAGTCTCATGTTCATAAAGATGACCATAGCCAATAACATCAAGACTTCCCTCCCACATACTACTAGTGCATCTGAACTTTTATCTGCTGTAAAAGACCGATTTAAGTCTGCAGATAAGTCATTAGCTGGCACCCTTATGGCTGAACTTACCACCATGAAATATGATGGTAATAGAGGAGTTCAACAACACATTCTAAATATGACTGATAAGGCTGCTAAGTTAGGATCACTGGGTATGAAAGTGGATGAATCCTTCTTGGTACAGTTCATCCTCAACTCACTTCCTCCTCAGTTTGGGCCATTCAAGATTCACTACAACACTCATAAAGATAAGTGGAATTTGAATGAGCTAACTGGTATGTGTGTACAAGAGGAAGTGAGACTGAGGCAAGAAGGGCATCACTCAGTATTGGCAGTAACTCAAGGAGGTATCCATAAGAAAGGTAAATATGGAAGAGGTAAGAGATTTCCATCAAAGAAAGGGCATGACCATGGGGAAAGTAGCCAAGGTCATGGAAAGGTCTTCACTGTCAAGTGCTACTTCTGTGGCAGAAAGGGACATGTGAAGAAGGACTGCAACAAGAGGAAAGCTTGGTTCGAAAAGAAAGATATAAATCTTTCTTTTGTATGTTATGAATCAAATCTTGCTGAAGTACCTTCTAATACTTGGTGGATTGACTCTGGA
This sequence comes from Agave tequilana, assembly GCA_038442645.1. Lineage (NCBI taxonomy): Eukaryota > Viridiplantae > Streptophyta > Magnoliopsida > Asparagales > Asparagaceae > Agave > Agave tequilana. Next base: position 15,776 of record JAVJIF010005999.1, read on the forward strand.
GCCACAACTCACATAACTAATTCAATGCAGGGATTCCTTACAACCCGGAAACCGAAGGAAAGTGAGAGATTCGTCTTTATGGGGAACCGTCTCAAAGTGGAGGTCGAATATGTTGGTACTTATCGATTACTCTTGGAGACGGGACATCAGATGGATCTTGAAGATACTTTTTATGTACCTTCGATTTCTAGGAACTTAATGTCAATATCCAAATTAGATGTTTTTGGATATTCTGTTTTATTCAGTTGTGGAAAACTCAGTTTAATGTATAATTCAATTCCGGTTGGACATGGAATTTTATGTGATGGTTTATATAAAATTTCATTGAATGATGAGTTTGCACAATCTTTATTATCTCTGCATTCGAATGTTGGTATTAAACGTGGCTTAATAAATGAAAAATCCTCTATCTTGTGGCATAGGAGACTGGGGCATATCTCCAGGGATAGAATAATAAAATTAGTGAAGAATGGGATTTTGGATAACTTAGATTTCACTGATTTTGATGTGTGTGTGGATTGCATAAAAGGAAAGCAAACCAAACACACTAAGAAAGGTGCCACAAGAAGTAAAGAACTCCTTGAAATAATTCATACAGATATTTGCGGACCACTCTCAATTCCATGTTTTACGGGAGAGAGATATTTCATTACCTTTATAGATGATCTGTCACGTTATGGTTATGTGTATCTAATTAATGAAAAGTCTCAGGCTGTTGACATCCTTGAGGTGTTCATTACAGAAGTCGAGAGACAATTAGATAGAAAGGTTAAAATCATAAGATCATATCGAGGTGGTGAATTTTATGGTAGATATGATGAGTCAGGACAACATCCTGGCCCATTTGCCAAATTTCTAGAAAAGCGTGGTATTTGTGCTCAATACACAATGCCAGGTACGCCTCAGCAGAATGGTGTTGCTGAAAGGCAAAACCGAACACTTATGGATATGATTAGGAGCATGATGAGCTTCTCTAATGTACCCATTTCATTGTGAAATGAAGCCTTAAAGACTGCTATGTATATCTTAAACAGGGTTCCTAGTAAGGCAGTCCCAACAACTCCTTTCGAGTCGTGGACTGGTAGGAAACCTAGTTTAAGACATTTACATGTTTGGGGTTGTCCAGCAGAGGCTAGAATATATAATCCACAAGAAAAGAAATTAGACTTAAAAACAATATCTGGGTATTTCATTGGTTATCCAGATAAGTCTAAGGGATACAAATTTTATTGCCCTAACCATAGTACAAGAATAGTTGAAACTGGTAATGCCAGATTCCTGGAGAATGGTGAATTTAGTGGGAGTGATGAACCAAGAAAGGTAGATCTTGAAGTAGTAAGGGTAAATATCCCAATTACCTTTCCTTCAAGAGAAATTGTTGTCCCTCAGCTTGATCATCAAGTTGAGATACCAGAACAACATATTGATATTGGTTCACCACTCCATGAGGATATCGCCATTGAAAATATTGTAGAACCACCACAACCGGCAGCTTTGAGAAGATCTCAAAGGGAAAGAAGATCTGCCATTTCAGATGATTATGTGGTGTATCTACAGGAATCTGATTATGATATTGGGATAAATAAAGATCCAGTTTCATTTTCACAAGCCATAGAATGCAATGATTCTAGTAAATGGATTAATGCTATGAATGATGAGTTGAAATCTATGGACCAAAACCAAGTCTGGGATCTCGTTGAATTGCCTGATAACTGTAAGAAAGTCGGGTGTAAATGGGTCTTTAAGACCAAGCGCGACTCTAAAGGCAATATCGAACGATATAAGGCCAGACTTGTGGCTAAAGGTTTCACTCAGAAGGAAGGCATTGATTATAGAGAAACCTTCTCTCCAGTATCAAAGAAGGACTCTCTTAGAATCATTATGGCACTTGTAGCTCATTATGATTTGGAGTTACATCAAATGGATGTGAAAACTGCTTTTCTGAATGGAGATTTGGATGAAGTAATTTACATGGAGCAACCTGAAGGGTTCGCAAATGAAGGTAAAGAACACTTGGCTTGCAAATTAAAGAAATCCATATACGGACTTAAACAAGCTTCCAGGTAATGGTATATAAAGTTTAATGATACCATTACATCTTTTGGATTTATAGAAAACACTGTTGATCAGTGTATATATCTAAAGATCAGTGGGAGCAAGTTTATATTTTTGGTTCTGTATGTGGATGATATCTTGTTAGCCAGTAGTGATATTGGTCTGCTGTATGAAACTAAAAGCTATCTTACCAAGAATTTTCAGATGGTTGATATGGGTAAGGCAACTTATGTCATTGGCATAGAGATCTTCAGGGATAGATCTCGAGGATTGCTAGGACTGTCTCAGAAAGGTTATATCAACCGAGTCTTGGAAAGATTTCATATGGAAATGTGTTCAGTCAGTCCTGCACCCATTCAGAAGGGTGACAAATTAGTGGGAGCCAGTGTCCCAGAAATGACTTAGAAAAGGGTCAAATGCAGAAAGTTCCGTATGCATCAGCTGTTGGGAGCTTGATGTATGCAAGCACTTGTACCAGGCCAGATATCAGTTTTGTTGTTGGGATGTTGGGAAGATACCAGAGCAATCCAGGAATGGAGCACTGGAAGTTGGCTAAGAAGGTTATGCGGTATCTTCAAGGGACGAAGGACCATATGCTCACATACAGGAGATCAGATCAGTTGGAGATGATCGGCTATTCGGATTCAGATTTTGGTGGTTGCCCAGATAGCAGGAAGTCTACCTCAGGATTTATTTTCTTGCTAGCAGGTGGGCAATCTCGTGGAAGAGTGTAAAGCAGTCTATCATTGCTTCATCCACGATGGAGGCTGAGTTCATAGCTTGTTTTGAGGCCACAAATCATGCATTATGGTTAAGGAATTTTATCTCAGCACTTGGTGTAGTTGACTCTATTGCCAGGCCGCTGAAGATATATTGTGACAATACAGCAGCCGTTTTCTTCTCTAAGAATGGTAAGTACTCTAATGGTTCTAGACACATAGAACTGAAGTACTTGGTGGTTAGAGAAAGAGTTGAGAAACAGAAAGTGTCAATTGAAAGTATAAGTATCACTTTAATGGTTGCTGATCCAATGACAAAAGGATTGCCTCCAAAGACATTTAAGGAACATGTTGTTAGAATGGGTCTTTTGGACAATCTGTAAATGTATATTTTGGTACTTATGTAATTGACATTATTGCGCAATAAAAGGTTGTTTCTGTGTTTCCTGTTATCCAATTATGTGTGCACATATTTTGTATGGATGTATGTTAAACAGGAAATGTCTTTACAAGACAATTACAGGGGTCATTATAGTTATGGACTCAATTAGTAAGGCTTATCAATGTTGTGGTACATAGAAGGGAGTATGACGTGGATGTTGTATAACCGCTATGACTCGCATTGGTGGTCCAAGCTAATTGCAGTATTACAGTATTTCATATTTGGGCTTATCAGTTGTTGTTTTTTTTTTTTAATTCGTGATCACGTGTCAAGGTTTTTCGGTATGGAATCCAATAGAGTCAAAAATGATTTACAAATGAGTCTTTTCTTTTATTTGTTTTCTAAAGTTTTAACCTAATCGGTTAATGGTCCAAGTGGGAGAATGTTAATCTCACATTAAAGGTGGACCAAAAACCTTGGTTATTTGTTGGATTCCTAATTAAGGTTAACTGATATTAAGGGTGCCCATATTAAAGTCACATTTATATAGTTTATATAATCTTTTGAGATATAAGGGTACCATGATGGATGGTATTATTTCAAGGGTTTATTTGCAAATGTGCGACCCACTTTTCTCCTCCTGCAAAGAATTACAATCTCTTCTCTCATAATTTTTGAGAACCCATCAGTAAAAGAAAAACTAAGAGTTTTGTGCAAGGAAAAGGAGATAGAGAAAAGAGGTTATTGTTGGCCCAATGGCCTTCCACTCTAGTTTTGATGATGATCAACACTCATGTAGTTATGTTTACTAATATTCTTGTATTTCTAAGTTTCAGATCATTAACAGGATATTAGTTGGTGATTAGCTTCAACAAGGAGTTTAGAAGCTTTTCATGTTGATTCCGGTGCCAAAGCTTAAAGATCATACCTTTGCACTTGGAGAATCACGCATTTGGGATCGAGTCTACTTGAAGATGGAAGATCGACAAGAAGACTTAGGTATCCTAGTTTAGATAGAGTTTTAGATCCATTTGTAAAGCTTAGTTTAGTAGATATGCTCAAGTGCACAAACCACACACGTTTTATGATTGAGTTTTGGTTTTCATGAATAGTTTATCAAAACAAGTTTACATATGGTATATGTATAGTAGATGTTTTCTATTTATACATACATGCTTTATCTTGGTAAACAAACTTATCTTGATATCCCTATTCATGTTTTGGAAAAATCAAGTTTGATAAAAATACAAGTTTTGTTTTTTATAAAATTTGCAAGACACAAAAATAAATTGATATGTTGATATATTGTCTTGAAATTTTTATCACATGTTTATGTTTTAACATAAAATGATAAAACAAGTTTTATGGAATTTTCAGAAATGATAAAAGATTTTTGTAAAATATTTTTTCTAAAATTTCTGACCTGGTTTTGGGCTGACAGGCTGGTCGGTCGACCGTGCCGGTCGACCGCACCAAAGGGCCGGTCGACCGATCCGGTCGACCGACGTGCACGGGCGTGCACGTCTGTTAGGCACAGAGCCGGTCGACCGGGCCGGTCGACCGGGATGAGAGCTCTGCTCTCGGGATTTTTCGGTCGACCGGGCCGGTCGACCGATAGTGCCCAACGGTCATATTTTTGACCGTTGGCGGTCGACCGGGCCGGTCGACCGGTGGCTGTCAGAACTGCCACATCAGCCTAACGGCTAGTTTTCTGGTTTGGCCTATATAAACCCTATTCATTTGGGATTTTGGCCAAGGTTTTTACAAGAGAAAAATCCCAGGTTTTCAGAAGTTTAAAACAAGTTTTTAAAAGAGTTTTTGGGCTTTAAACTTCTCATCTTTATTTGTTTTGGGTTTTTGGAAAATCAAAGAAAACTAGGTTTTGGGATTTTGATTTGGTATTTCATTTTCTATCATATACAAGAGATTTCCCAAGTAGTTTTTCTTTGTTGCTTGTTTCCAAAAACACTTTGATTCCACACTTGAGCTATATCATACTATCCTAAACTATTTAGGATCTTGTTTTTGTGGAAAGAGAAAAAAAAGGAAAGAGGTTTGTGGTTGAGATATACCACTTGTAAAAACTCTTGATTTCTTGTGTTGCTCCCTCTTTGGTAGAGGTGGAGAGTGTTGTATTGGGTTTTTGGTTTGCTCCCTCTTAGGTAGAGGTGGAGTTTGGTTGTGAGCCTCTTCGGTAGAGGTGTGTGGATTGGTTGTTGTATTGGCTACGGGCTTAACCCCTCGGTTGTGAGGAGGTTGTATTGAGAGAGGAGTTAGGTACTCCTAGAGTTGTAAGAAATCCTCTTCGGTAGAGGTTCCCTCGGTGGGAGTTGAGATAGTGGAAATCCTACACGGTGGTGTAGGCGGGGATGTAGAGCAAGGTGCTCGAACCTCGAAACAAATCTCGTTGTTTGCGATTGCTCCCATTGTCTCTCTAACTCTCTCTCATTTACTTTGTGCAAAGCATCATATACATATCATATCATAATTGCTTGTGTTGTGCATATTTCATATTGCCTTGCATTTATTCATATTGTTATTCACTCTTATGCTTGGTTGTTTGTGTGTACACATTGCTTGGATTGCTTGTGTGTGTGTGCCTAACTTATACTCATCCAACAAGAGCTTCACATAGCGCCTCAACCCATTTCAAGGGGAATCAAGAGGAGTTAGTCCAGAGCCTCGCAAGGGGAATTCGGCTACACTTGTTGTATTGTATTAGTTTGTGCATAATTTGCATTAGCTTCCGCATTTAGCGCACTTAGTTTGCATTAAGTTTCTTAGATTAGCATTCACACCTATTCACCCCCCCTCTAGGTGTTTTTCAATTGGTATCAGAGCTAGTGCTCCTGATACTTAGGCTTAACATCCTAGGAGTGATCCATTTGCTTGCTAATCTCATTTGCATTTGTTTGCACATTCATATATAGTTTACCATGGACTTCATGACCCCACCTAGCTTTGACCCTTCTAACATTGATGTTTGAAGTATAGGATGTCCATGTACCTAAAAACCCTAGGTTTGCATGTCTTTCTTGCCGCTACCAAGAAATGCTATCTTGGTAATGGTGATCATATAAGGGCCAATGCACTAGCCCTAGAGGCTATTAGAAGCACTTTGCCTAAAGAATATCTTTTATGTGTTTCTAACCTTGATTCCGCCTTTGCAGTGTGGAACAAATTGATAACAACCAACACCTCCAAGCTTCAAGTCCAAATCCAACAAGAAGAGGAATCTAGTGGAGAATCCGAGCCACAACAATGCTATATGGTCCAAGGGAATGACTCCCTTGAGGTACATTCGGAACCCCACTTAGATAGTGATGATGATGCTAGTTCTTCTAGTAATGATATTGTTGATCCCCATGCTCTAAATGAAGAACTTTCAATAGTTTGTGAAAAACTAATAGAAAAATATAACTTGTTGAAAAAGAAGAGTCTAGGCATTAATAATGAAAATAAAAATTTGATTGCTAGACTTGATGTTGTTTTGCAAGAGAAAGAGGAGATTGCTAATGAAAGGGATTCATTAAAATCTCAACTTGGTCTTGCACTTAAAGAAAATGAGTTTTTGAAAATAAAAATGATTGCCATGTTCTTTTGAAGAAAAATGAAAACTTGTCTTCAAAAATTGATTTTGTTTTAAAAGAGAATGTTGATTTGAAAAATAAAATTATCTCTATTTCAAATGATTTAGATGTGTGTTTAAAGAAAAACATTATTTTGCAAAATAAGTTTGATGCACATGTTTGCCATGCTAGTGTAGCTTCTTCATCTAGTCTACCTAATGCATGTACCTCTTCTTCTAGGATTAATGATGATATTTGTATGCTAAAGAAGAGAGTAGATTGTTTGGGCTCCACTATGAGCCAATGTGCTAAGAACCATACACGCTTGGAATCCTTGGTTCGAAAGAAACAAGTTCCATCTTCTATGCATGCACACCCTCCACGGCATACACATGCTCCTCACGGACACCATCACACGTATGCTCATGTGTACACATGTACACATTGTGGCCGAAAAGGTCATCTTGCTAAATTTTGCTATAATAGATTAAATAATGTAAATTTAGCAAAGAAGTTTGTTTGGGTTAGAGAAGGGACTAACCCCCATGGACCCAACAAGATGTGGGTACCAAAGACCACCCCTCCTATTGTTTTTGATGTAGGTGTGGGCTCTCACATGACGTGAGAGTGATGACACCTTGGAGTGGATGCGTTCCGGACTTAAAGGAAATCTATTGGATGCATCACTTTCAAGGAAAGAGATGGTGGAGAGGACCACCAAGTTTTGGAGACAAGGAGAGTTGCCCTCTAGGTTTTGGTAACAATTCCTAACTCCGTATTATTTATTACATGCTTTTAATATTCTTTGTTTGTAGCATGTTTTTGATGTCTATGGATTAGTATGTTCATTCCATGTTTATTAGATCCTTGACATACATATATAGTATTTGAGACACATATGCTTATATGAACCCATATCTAGTGTTCTCACTTTTGTTTAAGCTATAATGTACATCATGAATCTAATACATGTGAATTTACATAGTAATCATGTTTTAGTTTTATCATGATGACTTTTATATTTGTTTTGATGCTTCATGTTTTGAATATATGTTTAGATGTTTGTTTTCATTAAGACTAGTTATATACTTGTACATAGAGTGGGCTACAAATAAATCTATATATGTTTGGGCTTGAATGCATATTTGTACCCATTAGATGTGCTAGTATAGTCTAGTTTTGATGATCCATACATTTTAGACTTGTATTCATATTCTTGGATTTATATGAGTTTTGATTTCATGTATATGTTTATTTTGCCAAACTTGAAGATATACATGTATACCCCTTGAGTCATTTGCCCTTTCATGCAAATCTATATTTGGACTCAATTGTGTTTAGGGATATGTATGTATACTTCATGTTTGACAATTCATACATATACCTTGAAATGAAATTTGTTGTGATGAAAATTTAGTTTTTCATGTTTCATGTATTTATGTTTAACTTCATGTATATGTCTACCTAGTTCAAACTAATCTTATACATATACATCTTTTTGAGCCACGTGCCTTAATGCATATATCTAGTGGACTCGTTGAGTTTTGGATATGTATGTATATTTTAGCTTGTATTAGACATACATATGCCTTGAAGATTAAATAAGTAGTTTTATATGATTTTTCATGTTTTTGATGGAATTATGTTTTAAGGAATAATTAAGCTTAATGAAATATTTTTCATGATTATGATCTTCACATATTATTTGTACACTCATATCTATTGCTCATGTTTTTGTTTCTCATGACTTATGCTTTATTGGTTAGAGTGATGACTATCATGTGAATTTCATTTTTGTTTTATTCCTTGCTTGAAGGATTTCGTGCTAGTTAACAAGTTTTCCATTTAACTAGTTGCGGTGTTCTTCATTTTGGTAGTGATTTTCAAACAAAACAACATTTTCAAATCTATCTTTGAAAACCCCTACCATCAAAGGGCGGTAGGATGGGAGATCATGTTCATGTATGCCCTAAATTGAAAATCTTTAAAACTTGAATTATGATTGGGTGGTAGATAATATGATGTATACACTTGAACTTATTGTTATGTCAATTGGTATCATTGAACTCTTTCAATTGATATCATTTTGATCTTCTTGTATACTCATATATGTTTTGTATGTATGTATGCTTTAAATTCCAAGTATATCAATTTCTATTGGTATCTATCTTTCATACATATATATGTTTGTGTTTATGCTAGTGCTTGAGTTTCAATTTTGTTTAAATTGATTACTTTTAAATTGTTATCAAGACTATGCATGACTTTAGTTTGTATTTCATAAAGGGGGAGAAAATATGATTTTGTATTTCAATTGGTATTTGTACTCCCACACTTTATGATTAAAAGTTGTTTATATGTTTTAAAATGAACAATTCTTACAATTGGTATCAATGTTTCTATGTAAAATCTTTTCAATTGGTAAAATATTTACAATTGGTATCATATTTAAGAAATTCAAAATTTGTTTTCAAGATTCATGTTTAAGAATTTAAGATTTATGTTTAATTACAATTGGTATCTCATATGTTGTTTAAAGAATATATTCAAAGTTTTGATTTGTATTTCCTATATGCAAGGAGAGCTTAACATCTCTCTTACATATAAATTCATGTTGAGTATATTATAAATTGAGGAGCTTGACAACTCTTCTTTATATGATATACGTGTGTAGGGGAGCTTCACATCTCCTCTTATGCATTACATAATATGTGTTATGTGAATTGGGGCTTGTCATCCCTTCTTCATGTAATGCATATGTGTAGGGAAGCTAACTTAACGTCTTCCTCTTCATGAATGTATATAGCATATAACATATATTGATTCTTGTTTATTGGTATCAAGATGCTTCATTGACATATTTATCTATTGGTATCATGTTGTTTATGGTCACCCCTTATTGACCTTGTTTTTGTTTTAGACAAAAGGGGGAGAACATTGTTTGCATTGTTTTGATTGACATAAAGGGGAAGAAAGATTTTTACCCCTCGTTTTATCTATGGTTTTGGTTACCCCTTTGTTGATGATTGACAAAAAGGGGGAGAAGAATTTGAGTTTTGTTTTTATATATGCATGATTGTGTTTTTGCATATACCAAGTTCATGCATAGGGATAAATAATAAGATATGATGCATGCTTTTGTTTAGTATCATGTGCTTTCATTGCATATCTATTATGTTTATTGTGATGCATGAGTTAAGGGGGAGCTTCTTTGAAGCTTAACTTTAATCCATGCATATATAACTCCATGAGTTTTGTCATCATCAAAAAGGGGGAGATTGTTGGCCCAATGGCCTTCCACTCTAGTTTTGATGATGATCAACACTCATGTAGTTATGTTTACTAATATTCTTGTGTTTCTAAGTTTCAGATCATTAACAGGATATTAGTTGGTGATTAGCTTCAACAAGGAGTTTAGAAGCTTTTCAAGTTGATTCCGGTGCCAAAGCTTAAAGATCATACCTTTGCACTTGGAGAATCACGCGTTTGGGATCGAGTCTACTTGAAAATGGAAGATCGACAAGAAGACTTAGGTATCCTAATTTAGATAGAGTTTTAGATCCATTTGTAAAGCTTAGTTTAGTAGATATGCTCAAGTGCACAAACCACACACGTTTTATGATTGAGTTTTAGTTTTCATGAATAGTTTATCAAAACAAGTTTACATATGGTATATGTATAGTAGATGTTTTCTATTTATACATACATGCTTTATCTTGATAAACAAACTTATCTTAATATCCCTATTCATGTTTTGGAAAAATCAAGTTTGATAAAAATACAAGTTTTGTTTTTGATAAAATTTGCAAGACACAAAAATAAATTGATATGTTGATATATTGTCTTGAAATTTTTATCACATGTTTATGTTTTAACATAAAATGATAAAACAAGTTTTATGGAATTTTCAGAAATGATAAAAGATTTTTGTAAAATATTTTTTTCAAAATTTCTGACCTGGTTTTGGGCTGACAGGCTGGTCGGTCGACCGTGCCGGTCGACCGCACCAAAGGGCCGGTCGACCGATCTGGTCGACCGACGTGCACGGGCGTGCACGTCTGTTAGGCACAGAGCCGATCGACCGGGCCGGTCGACCGGGATGAGAGCTCTGCTCTCGGGATTTTTCGGTCGACCGGGCCGGTCGACCGATAGTGCCCAACGGTCATATTTTTGACCGTTGGCGGTCGACCGGGCCGGTCGACCGGTGGCTGTCAGAACTGCCACATCAGCCTAACGGCTAGTTTTCTGGTTTGGCCTATATAAACCCTATTCATTTGGGATTTTGGCCAAGGTTTTTACAAGAGAAAAATCCCAGGTTTTCAGAAGTTTAAAACAAGTTTTTAAAAGAGTTTTTGGGCTTTAAACTTCTCATCTTTATTTGTTTTGGGTTTTTGAAAAATCAAAGAAAACTAGGTTTTGGGATTTTGATTTGGTATTTCATTTTCTATCATATACAAGAGATTTCCCAAGTAGTTTTTCTTTGTTGCTTGTTTCCAAAAACACTTTGATTCCACACTTGAGCTATATCATACTATCCTAAACTATTTAGGATCTTGTTTTTGTGGAAAGAGAAAAAAAGGAAAGAGGTTTGTGGTTGAGATATACCACTTGTAAAAACTCTTGATTTCTTGTGTTGCTCCCTCTTTGGTAGAGGTGGAGAGTGTTGTATTGGGTTATTGGTTTGCTCCCTCTTAGGTAGAGGTGGAGTTTGGTTGTGAGCCTCTTCGGTAGAGGTGTGTGGATTGGTTGTTGTATTGGCTACGGGCTTAACCCCTCGGTTGTGAGGAGGTTGTATTGAGAGAGGAGTTAGGTACTCCTAGAGTTGTAAGAAATCCTCTTCGGTAGAGGTTCCCTCGGTGGGAGTTGAGATAGTGGAAATCCTACACGGTGGTGTAGGCGGGGATGTAGAGCAAGGTGCTCGAACCTCGAAACAAATCTCGTTGTTTGCGATTGCTCCCATTGTCTCTCTAACTCTCTCTCATTTACTTTGTGCAAAGCATCATATACATATCATATCATAATTGCTTGTGTTGTGCATATTTCATATTGCCTTGCATTTATTCATATTGTTATTCACTCTTATGCTTGGTTGTTTGTGTGTACACATTGCTTGGATTGCTTGTGTGTGTGTGCCTAACTTATACTCATCCAACAAGAGCTTCACATAGCGCCTCAACCCATTTCAAGGGGAATCAAGAGGAGTTAGTCCAGAGCCTCGCAAGGGGAATTCGGCTACACTTGTTGTATTGTATTAGTTTGTGCATAATTTGCATTAGCTTCCGCATTTAGCGCACTTAGTTTGCATTAAGTTTCTTAGATTAGCATTCACACCTATTCACCCCCCCCCTCTAGGTGTTTTTCAGTTATTTGCATTAGGGTTTGCAGGATCAAAAGGAAGGAATCAAGGTCTTCTTCAACCTTCATCTAATCTTCTCCAATGGCTTCAGGTATGGGGATTTAATGTATATGTATTTTAATGACGTATTCAATTCTTGAGATGATATTGATTCTTGATTCATGGCTGTTAATCCGCATAATAGTTGCTTTTATTTCTTACAGGAGTACGAGGTACTAGAATGCAAGACATGCCTGCATAAATAAAAGAAGGAAAAACTAGAGGCTCAACTGTGCATCGATAAAGAGAATAAATCGGCGATATTGAAAATTGGACTAACAGGCGTATTTGATGACAAATCGATTAAATAAGCATGGAATCCGAGCCTACGAAGAATGAGATAAAGCTCAATGGTTCGAATATGTAACTTTTTAATTGTATGTTTAAGGATGGCATTCGGGACAAGCGTGAGCCATAACATAATCTCCTTCATTAAGTTATCTATGCCTACGATGTGTTTTAGCAACAAGTTTATAAGTATCATTACTCAAAATAATTTTTTCCTAATCTCAGTATGCAAATTATGGATGTATTTTGCAAAAGCTTGGGTATAATCAGACGGGCATTAATCAGTAGGTAAAGGAAGAAAATCAATAGATTGGCTAGAAGAAAAAAACATGAATAATCTCAAAAGGACTCTTACTTGTCGATCTGTTAACAAAATTATTGTACACAAAAGTAGCATGTGACAAAATAAGGTCCCAATTTTCAGGCTTTTCTCTAACCAAACATCGAAACAAATTACTTAAACTACGATTAATTGTTGGCTCAAGAGTACAATCATTGTAACCTCCTGCTCTAGATGTACGTGTCACAGTATCAGTACTCGATACGGCGTATGTATTTGATTTGACCTCACAGTAGTCAGACTGAACTGGTTTCAGCTCTAGATATTATTTTTCAATATTTTGATTTTTTTCAAAATTTTCTGAAATTTTTCTGGAATATTTTAGAACATTCCCAAGTTCGGTGTTGACCGATACCAATAATCGACTTCATGATTTTTAATTTACAAACAGGGTTGAATATCAAGAATTTACTTTCAAATTATTTTTTAACATCATATTTTCTATTTGAGCATAATTTTGAGGATTTTCTAAATTAATCAAAAATCTGACTAATCCGGTGTCGACCAGATCGCCGGTCGATTTCAAGATTTTGAATTTGCAAATCAGACTGTTCTTGAATTTAATTTCACATTGTTCCTTTGAATAATATTTTCCTATTTTATAAAAATTTTGAGAACCATTTGAACTAGTCATTTTGACCCAATTAAATAATATAATTAATTATTTTTTCTTTCTTTTCTTCTTCTTCAATTCTTTTCTTTTCTTTCCCCATAAGCCACTGACTGCCTCCACCTCCTCTTCTCTCTCTTCCTTATTAAATTTTTTGTAATGCCTCGTTCTCACGGTACGGAGACGTTACTGCGACGTATAGACGTAGGTCGAAAATACCCTCACATATATACGCTAAACATCAGTATAGGAAAGAATCAGAGTACGAAAGTATGTGGTGCATTATACATTCTAATAAATGAGTACAATTACAAAGTTATCACAAGATGTGACACTATATTACAAAAATATTAAATCACCGATAGGCGCAAATGTAAGAATACAAAGAGATATACAATAATGAACTATATAAAAGACGCTCACGAATCGCAAAGGGAGTTCGCAGGGGGCCTGAAAGGATAGGGTCTCAGACGGTCTGTCGATAATCCACGCTTTCGCTGCGCATCTCTGATCACCAACTGGGAGAATCCACAAGCTCCAAGCTCCAGGATTTAGACATGAGGATCCAAGGGAGTCAGAATTTCCCAACGAATAGTGTGGTGAATGGCAAGTGGCGTGCATAGATAAGCACATGTGTATCGATAAATCTGAGTCAAAGAGCATATATTAAAAATCATGTCATGAGCACAGGCATACAAAAGCAGGTAAGGAGGTAGCAAATAAAGTAAATATGGTAAAACTAGTTATATAAGTACAACTTACCAATCCGTAAGGTTAGTAGGTTGAAAGAATAATCCAAACAAGGAAATCCTTATATATATAACATATATACCTCACGTCACTGTATCCTGAGTTCATATAGCCTGGCTTGACTCCTAAACTACGAAAACATCATAAAACTGATAGAAAACCGATAAAACTTATCGAATACAGGCAAACCAGCTGTATAAGCTCAGATTACGACTTTATGAGACCAGTACATCAAAGGATTAATCCAAATAAGGAAATCCTCATCTATATACCTTTATCTTATGCTACAGAAATCTGAGTGTATACAACCCGAATTATAAAGCAACACTACGAGTTATTGATTAGCATCTTATTATTATTACTCGTCCTACCCATATATCTAGATATGTGCCCTAGATCCCAACACGCATACATCATATATGAGTAAGCAAAGGTTATTATTGGAAACTGATGATGAAACAAAGGGTTATGTTTATAGTGGGTCCCGTACATACCCGGGACCATGACTCAGGATGTTCCGGTGCTAACCCAGAACTTGCCGCTAGGCAAACAGGAAGGTGGGTCTTATATTATGCCCATTTAGGAATATAACATGAGGTAGGGAGTCAATGCTCCCCTCGGACACCTGGAGGCCCTCAGGTAGATCCGGGAATTAGAGTTGCACATCATACCTAATATTACTATTAACATATTCGCTGCTTGAAGTCAATCAGTTTCCCCCCATACCCGATGTAAGCTCTCCTTTTTATAGTTTATTATGTAATTATCAATTTACGGGAATGACAAGAGCAGGACAGGTTTGAAAGTACACCTAGAGGGGGGTAAATAAGTGTAAGGCTAATCTAATGTCAAATAATGCGGAATTAAAAACTAATTGCAACACACTTAGTGTAACCAAAGAGTGCAGCTGAATTCTCAGTGAAGGACTCTGGACTATCTCCTCTAAATTCCTCTAAATAAGAGTTGAGGTGCTATTTGAAGCTCTCCTGGTTGAACATAAGTATGGGCACACACAATCAATACCAAGCATATAAAAATGATATGAACAATATAAAATGATGCAAGGCACAATATAAGAGAGAGAGTTAAAGATAGTAGATCAAACGCAAACATAAAGATACGTTTCGAGGTTCGAGCACCCAGCTCTATGTCCCTGCCTTCACACAGAAGGATTTTCACTAACTCGTCCACACAGGACTTCCCACACAGGGAACCTCCACTGAGGATTTGGGTAAATACAATTTGGGAGTACACAATTTCTCTCTCAATAATACAACCTCTCACTAGAGGCAAGGCACTAAGCCAAACAAGATCAACCTCACAATTGAGGGATAGGTACTTAGCCAAACAACAATCAACCTCTCAGTAGAGGGATTAGGCTCAAAGCCAACACTAACAACAATCACCTCACACTTGAGGGATTCCAACACAACCTCCACAATTACCTCTCACTGGAGGGATATCAACACAATCACCTCTCACTAGAGGGATGTCACAAAGTAAGGAGGGTTACAACACTTGGTGGTCTCTCTCAACCACAAACCAATTTTCTTTCTCACAAAATAATGATCCTATAGATAGGATAGATAGATAGCTCAAGTATGAGAAAAACAAAGAGCTTGAAAATTAAAATCACAAGGAAAAACTCTTGGGAAAACTTCTAGAATAGATATAAAAATGAAGATCAAAAATAAATCTCAAAGACTTCTCCTTTTCTTGATTTTTCCAACCCTTTTAAAAACAGATAAAGATCAAATCTTTTAACACAAAAACTCTTTTAAAAACTTGCTGAAAGATGAAAAATTTTGCTCTTAAAATTCTTGTTAAAAACCAACTCAAATATGGGGTATTTATAGACCCATAACAATCTGCCCGTTGGCAGCAGGCAAAGGGCAAAATTGCCCTTCCGGTCGACCGGACGGTCGACCGGCCAAAGGTCAAATTTATGACCATTGAGCCCACTGGTTGACCGCTCGGTCGACCGGGCCTGGATCCAGAGAGCAACGGCTCTCTGGCCGGTCGACCGCTCGGTCGACTAGAGCTAGATACAGAGAGCAGAACTCTCTGCCGGTCGACCGGTCGGTCGACCAGGGCCTTTTCCAGAGAGCAGAAGCTCTTTGGCAGTCGACCGACCCGGTCGACCGGCCCACCAGCCTGGCTGCGTGCACGTCCTGTGCACGTCGGTCGACCGGACCGGTCGACCGACTTCTGCCTCGGTCGACCGGCTCGGTCGACCGGCAGGCAGCCATTCCAGCCATTTTAGGATTTAAAAACTTGAGTTTTTATCTTTAATTAAATCCCATAAAATCACATAAATTTCACAAAAATCAATTCTTATTAGATCTTTGAAATACAAATATGTGTGATAAAAATTCAACACATATTACAAACTATTTGAACCATTTTTGTGTTCTTGAAAATTTACCTTAAACCAAAAATCGTATTTTCCGAAACTTGGATTTTTGAAATGGAAAACATTTTTCTTAAAAACTCATATAAATACAGAAACATGATATTGAAATAACTTTGAAGATTATTATTGTATATAAATAGAATCCAATATACATGAAAGATATTATTTTTATGTTTTTGACATTAAATCCAAAAATAAGTTTTGTTTAAATACAAAACTCCAAATACATGAATAGGCTTATCAAAATAAGTTTTTCTAAGCATATGAAGTATAGATGTATATAGATCAAATCTAATATACATTAAATCATGTAAACTTGTTTTGATTCTATCTATTCATGAAAACCAAGATCGGTTAAACCGAAAACTAAAACCAAAACATGAAACTTGTGTGTGTATTGTGAACTTGAGCATATCACACTATCTAATCTTTACAATGAGATCTAAACAAACTTAAACTAAACAAACCGAGGTCTTCTTGTAGAACTCCGCCTCCAAGTTGACTCGATCCAAACACGATCCAACGAGCTTGACTCCAACCAAGTGCTAGATGTGAACTTGACGCTCGAGTTCTTGAATCACCATGTGAAAGCTCCAAAACACCTTTGTTGAAGCTAATCACCTACTAATATCTTGATCAAATATCTGAAACTAAATATCACAAGATTATTAGTAAACTATAACTACATGAGTTAATCATCATCAAAACTAGAGTGAAAGGCCTCTGGACCAACAAGATTCAAGTTACAGAAGTACATAAGTATTATAAATTCTGATAACTATATATAATACGGGATATCGAGACAGGATTCACGTAAATGTGATAATCACAGGTGAAGCAGTCAGGTCTCAGGTGGCATGTGATAAGTGATATCAAACATGTGTCAAGTGGTAACATGTCAAGTAATAAGCATAATAGATATCACTATTCATGAAAACAGTACCACAGGGGATTGGTACGAATACTGAAAAGTGGTACATTTTTTGGAAAACGGTATAAGTAAAGATTTCAAACTCTTCACAACCATCAATAAAAGAATAGTAGTTAGATTATCAAGCAGGTAAGCGGCAAGCAAGCAAGCGAAGCTAAACAAGCTAGGGACAAGATCAGCGAACAGTGTTTTATCACCAAAACGCTAGTAGAACTCAGGAACGACTCGATTTAAGATGCGAGTCTAAAATCCGTCAGAGTTTCGCCTAGGCGTGTTTAGTGGTAAAACGTTAAGCGCTAAGCTGCCTTTTCAAGCGTAGTTAGAAAGTCCAGAGGACTTTAATAAACCTCAGAGAGGTTAAACCCAGATGCTATTTATGTACGTGCAGGAGATGTTAGTACCAACAATATATATGCAAATATGGCTAGCAAGTAAGGGAACAATCAGGTGGAGCTAAGCAAGTTGGAGGTACGGACAGCGAACAGTGCTTAATCACTAAAATGCTTGGCGGAGTTACAGGGATGACTCGGCTTAAGATGCAAGTAGAAAATCAGGCAACAACCCGCCTTGGCGAATCTAGTGAATAAAGCGTTGGGTGCTAAACATGTCTATCAGGCGGTGCTAAACATGTCTATCAGGCGATGCTAAAAAACGAAACTAGCCGTTAATAAACCTCAGAGAGGTTAAGCCCAGGGCTGAGCAATGCGAGGGTGTAGCTAAACCGTACCTGAAGAGGCTTATTCAATTAAGCTCGGCTCACAGCCACACAATGTAGCTAATAAATCCCAGGGGTTCGAGCAAAGCGGTAACGTAGTAAGCCGTGTCTGACGAGGCTACGCAATGAAGCTCGGCTCGCAACCACACGACTGAGCTAGACTCCTGGTGAAGCTAGAAAACCCAGAGTTTTAAGCCCGAAAGCTAAAGTGAAACCACAGAGCGGTTAAACCTGGAGGCTGTATAGGTACATACAGTAGGTGTTAGTGTCGAACACACACATATAATAAAATAGTAATAGACAACATCACAGCCATGACGTATGTACAGGAAGTAAACTACATTAGTACAAGTATTTGTCACAAGCATGGTAAATGTACAATCCTGGGCACTTGGCCACATATAAATACAAGGGCGCGGCCCAATACAAAATATGAATACAACTCAAATATAGAATAAATACAAGTCGACCTGATGAAGCGGGAAAACCCAAAACGAGGCGAGTACACTCGCCTAAAAAGTCTTCAAAAAATCGCCGTAAAATCCAGAATTCCAGGAACACGTGCACGGCTCCAAAATATTAAAATATAAATATTTATATTTTAGTGAGAGCTAGAGAGTGAAAGACCTAGAGAGAAAGAGAGAGCTAGAGAGAGAAAGACATAGAGAGAGAAAGAGAAAGCTAGAGAGAAAGAGGATAGGGAAGAGAGAGAAATAGTGGGGAGAGAGAAAGAGACTGAGAGAGAGAGAGGGAGAGAAATGAGAAAGCATAAGAGAGAAAGAAGGGAGGGGGCTGCTGCCCCCTGGCTCTCAGCCCACGGCCAAGCCCGGGTTGCGCTCGAGGCGACGCCCAGGGTGTCGCTGGCCAGGCCACCCCAAGAAGGAGAGAGAGGAGAAGGGTGTAAGGTTTTTGGGGGATTTTGATGGTGATGATGGTGTTGTTTAGTATTTAGTACGGGAGTTGAAATTGAAGGAGATGGAAGGAGTTGAAGGAGTAGAAAGTTATGGTGGTAGAGTTGGAGGATGAGAGGAGGTGGAGAGGTGGTGGAAGTGGTGGATTTTAAGGAGTAGGAGGATGATGGTTTTGAAAAAGAAAAAGAAGGGGGAGATGGTGCTGGTGATGAAGGAGATGGACTTAGAGAGGAAGGAGGAGGATTTGGGGAAGTGGTTGAAGCTCGGAGCCGCCGCCGGCAATGGGCATCACCAGCGTGGTGGTCGGCGTGGGCTCGAGGTGGTCATCGCCCAAGCAGAGAAGAGAGAGGGAGAGAGGAAGGAGAAGGAAAAGAAAAGGAAAAAGAAAAAGAAAAGGGAAAGGAAAACGATAGAGAGAAAGAGAGAGATTTAAAGGGAGCGATGGGAGGGGGAATTAATGAAGGGAGTGGGTCGGTTGGTGGAGGGGGGAAAGAAAAGAAAAAGAAAAGAAGGAAAGAAAGGAATGAGAAGATTCTTTAAATAATAATATTTTAATAATGTCAGGAAATATCGACTTTTTCGAAACAAATCCCCAAAAATACCCAGAGGTAGAAAGTATCATTTTGAGAAATAATATGAAATTGGTTTTCAGAAATAAAATTCCATTTTCAAAATAAAATTCCTGAAATCAACCAACGATACTGCCCGACACCAAATCCGGCGAAGTTCTGATAAATTCAGAAATTCACCAAAAATACATTAAAATAGAAAATATAATTTTAAGAGATAATGTGAAAGTAAATTTTAGAAATTTGACTCGGTTTGGAAATTAAAAATCCTGAAATCTTCTTGCGATACCGGTCGACACCAAATCCAGCCGAATTTTGATAAATTTAGAAAAATCTTAGAAAATATATTAAAATAGAAAATGTGATTCTAAGAAGCATTGTGAAAGCAGAATTCAAAAATTCAACTCCGATTGTAAACTAAAAGTCCTGAAATCGATCAGTGATACGGCTGACACTGATTTTGAAGATTTTATAATTTAATTCAGAAAAATTTCAGAAAATCATAAAAAATTTAAAATATTAGAAAATGATGTTTAAAATTGAGATCAATCAAATCTGACTATCAGAAAGAGCAAATTGAGTAATACACTAGGATCAGGTCCCGGTTCAGAGTAGGGATAACTCCAAGTCCACGAATCCGAATCTAATGCAAAATGATCGCATAAATATTCATGAAATAAAAAGAAATATAGGAAGTAAATCAAAAAAAATATGATCAAGAATCTGAATATATAACTAGTACGTATTTCGAGAACGGGGTAATGCATTCCATCCACCTTATAAAAATTTCGTCCTCAAAATTTTGATAAGGAGAAAATGAACACAGAAAGGATAAGGACGAGAATTATACCAATTAAGATATGACTAGCTAAAGGTATCTCACAACCGTCTGATCAATAACTCTAGACCTAGACGTCTTCTGCACTTCCTACTATATAATTCTTCGGACGGTGCCATATCAATACAGATCTGATAACTGTTAATAAGAGAATTCTGTTAGAAGAAGATAATTAAGATTTTGAATGGTCTGATTTGACTACCCGATCTTTTTGAGGGTGATAAGATAAACTGAATATAAGAAGAGTCTCTAAACTTTTCTGAAGACTTTTAACAAGATTGCGATTTGAATCCTGAGTATATGCCTGACATAATAATAACTAGAATACCGTGTAGCTGAAACATCTCTCTCATATAATTATCTGCCAAGACTTCATAGACTGACTCACTCTGGATAATATGAAATGAGCTGACTTAAGAACTGGCCAAACTTTCACTGCTTGAATTCTGCTAGAATCGACGGAGATTACTCTCTTCAAATAGGCGAGACCCAAAAAATATGATACTTACCTGTTCAGAACTCGTACTACTCTACGTGGCAAGAAGTTGTTCCCGACGAAGAGTCTTTAATAAGGTTATGGATATTCTACCTATTCTACGTTACTCTGAAAATAGATTATAATACCATAGGTAAAAAGAAAGCCCGATAAAATGATCATAGATAAATGAAGAAGAATTGATAATAATAATGACTCTGAATGTTGGTTACTGATTACTCTAGAAGGCATAACTAAAAACTTATAATAATGGTGAAGAATTCTAAATACTGGCCCCTGGATGATGACCCATCTGTAAATTAAATATTTAAAGCATACTCAAGTCCTGCGAAGTTGGCCAAATAGATCGTCAACAAAGATTACGGCCAATTTATTCAGATACAACAAGAAAACTAGCTCATTAAGTCTATGAAAATACATTAGGCGGGAAAGATCTGGGGAACAAGATTAGAGTGATAAACACTATCAAACTAGCCACGAGCGAAGCGAAACCTAGGTGGGGCCATTGTAACACAACGTCAGGTGCTTAGCACTAGGGTGTGGCAGAGCTAACGATATACGAGGCTCACACTTGCATAACTCACGTAGCGAAGTCAGCATGTAACACAGCGCTAAATGCTAAGCATCTGGGTGCAGTAATGCCCATGCCTGATTTAGCTCGCATGGTTAGAACACGACTCTCGCTTGGCGAGGCCAGCGGGGTCCGTGGTTCATCAAATCCATAAAAGACGGTTGGATGTTGTGACTGAGCTTAGTGGCGGCGATATAAGAGATTATGACCACACTTGAATACTATAGAAAATACCACAACTCTGTCTGACAGAAGTTCTGAATCTAGAAAATCGTTCTACAGATACTCCTAGTGTAGTGATATAGTCTATCTGATTAAATGAGTGATGACTACCTAACTTTCTGTACTGATCCCACTTTTTGTGTTAATCGCCATAGAATACCCATATATATAGAATACAAAGTCGAAGAATTGCCCGGTATAAGATGACACGATGCCCCAGAACCAAAGAATACCAGAATAAGGTGAGAATAAACCACATATGCTCTGCTGTTACCATACTAGTCTACTCATATCTTAAGTTGATATAAAACTACAAAAATGCCGGAATAGTGAAAAATGAAAGATATACGGGAATCAAAAGAAGGTCGATCAAGAAGAAATAGATAATTCTTATTTGTAATTGAATTGTATAATCAGGACTCACGCATACCAGTTGCAAATTTCATTACTATTAATTTGCCGACTGGTTGTACTGAGGATGTGAGAGCCTAGACTCTGATATTACCCTGTAACACCCCGATTCCGTGGGTGCGGAGATGTTACTGCGACGTATATACCTTGGTCAAAAATGCCCTCATATATATTGCTATGCATCAGTACAGGAAAGAATCAGAGTACGAAAGTACGTGGTGCATTATATATTCTAACAAATGAGTACAATTACAAAGTTATCATAGAATGTGACACAATATTATAAGAATATTACATCACCGATAGACACAAATGCAAGAATATAAAGAGATATACAATAATGAACTATAGAAAAAGATGCCCACGAGTCGCAAAGGGAAAACTCGAGAGCCGAGTAGGGGCCTGGAAGGATAGAGCCTCAGACGGTCTGCCGATGATCCACGCTTCCGCTGCGCATCTCTGATCAGCAACTGGGAGAATCCACAAGCTCCAAGTTCTGAGATCTAGATATGAGGATCTAGGAGAGTCAAAACTCCCCAACGAGTGGTGTGGCAAGTGCCAAAGGCGTGCATAGGTAAGCACACGTGTATCGATAAATCTGAGTCAAAAGAGCATGTATTGAAAATCGTGTCATGAGCACAGACATACAAAAGAAGGTAAGGAGGTAGTAAATAAAGTAAATGTGACAAAACTAGTTATATAAGCCCAAATTATCGATCCGTGAGATTAGTACGTCGAAGAAATAATTCATACAAGGAAACCCTTATACACATGCGCGCGCGCGCGCACACATACACACCATATATACCTCACGTCACCATATCCTGAGTTCATATAGCCTGGGTAAACTCCTAAACTACAAAAACATCATAAAACTGATAAAACTGATAACACTGAATACAGGCAAAACCAGATGTACAAGCTCAGATTACGGCTTCATGAGACCAGTACATTGAAGGAATTATCCAAACAAGAAAACTCTCATCTATATATATTTATCTCATGTTACCGTAATTCGAGTGTATACAACCCGAATTGTAAAATAACACTACGAGTTATTGATTAACATATTATTATTATTACTACTCATCCTACCCATATATCTAGGTATGTGCCCTAGATCCCAACATGCATACATCCATATATGAGTAAGTCGAGGTTATTATTAGAAACCAATGATGAAACAATGTGTTATGTGTACAGTGGATCCCTTACATATCCGGGACCACATCCAGGATGTTCCGGTGCTGACCCAGAACCTGTCGCTAGGCAAACAGGAAGGTGGGTCTTATATTATGCCCATTCAAGAATATAACAGGAGGTAGGGAGTGAGTGCTTCCCTCGGACACCTGGAGGCCTTCAGGTAGATCCGGGAGTTGGTATTGCACAATATACCTAATACCACTGTAAACATATTCGCCACTTGAAGTCCATCAGTTTCCTCCTTACCCGATGTAAGTTATCCTTTTTATAATTTATTATGTAATTATCAATTTACGGGAATGGCAGGAGCATGACAGGTTCAATTTACATGAGTACATAAGTATTATAGATTCAGATTACTGTATATAATACAGGATATTAAGAAAGGATTCTCGTAAATGTGATAATCACAGGTGAATCAGTCAGGTATCAGGTGGCAGGTAATAAGTGGTATCAAACATATGTCAAGTGGTAACATGTCAAGTAATAAGCATAATAGATGTCATTGTTAAGGAAAACAGTACCGATACAGGGTATTGGTACGAATACTGAAAAATGATAAAGTTTTTGAAAAACATTATAAGTAAAGATTTCAAACTCTTCATAACCATCAATAAAAGAATAATAGTTGGATTATCAAACAGATAAGCGGCAAGCAAGCAAGCGAAGCTAAACAAGCTGGGGACAAGATCAACGAATATTGTTTTATCACCAAAACACCGTAGAACTGAGGAACGACTCGGCCTAAGATGAGAGTCTAAAATCCATCAGAGTTCCGCCTAGGCATGTTTAGTGGTAAAATACTGAGTGCTAAGCTGCCTTTTTAGGCGTAGTTAGAAAGTCCAAAACACTTTAATAAATCTCGGACAGGTTAAGCCCAGAGGCTATGTATGTACCTGCAGGAGATTTAGTACCAACAATACACATACAAATATGGCTAGCAAGTAAGGAACAATTAGGCGGAGCTAAGCAAGCTGGAGGCACAGACAGCGAACAGTATTTAATCACTAAAGTGCATGGCGGAGTTACCTGGATGACTCGGCTTAGGATTCGAGTAGAAAATCTGGCAGCATCCCACTTAGGCGAATCTAGTGAATAAAGTGTTCGGCTCTAAACATGTCATCAGGTGATGCTAAAAATGAAACTAGCTGTTAATAAGCCTCAGAAAGGTTAAGCCTGAAGGTTAAGCAATACGGGGGTGTAGTTAAACCGTGCCTGAACAGGCTTATACAATTAAGCTCGGCTCGCAGCCACAC
The DNA here is from genome assembly GCA_038442645.1 of Agave tequilana. Taxonomy (NCBI): domain Eukaryota; kingdom Viridiplantae; phylum Streptophyta; class Magnoliopsida; order Asparagales; family Asparagaceae; genus Agave; species Agave tequilana. The sequence continues at coordinate 40,420 of JAVJIF010005999.1, forward strand.
GATATAGCTAGTAAAACCCATGGGCTCGAGCAAAGCGGAAACGTAGTAAGCTGCACCTGACGAGTCTACGTAATTAAGCTCGGTTCCCAGCCACACGACTTAGTTAGGCTCCCAGTGAAGCTAGAAAATCTAGTGTTTTAAGCCTGAAAGTTAAAATGAAACCGCAGAGTATTTAAGCCCGGAGGCTGTATAGGTACCTGCAGTAAGTGTTAGTGTTGAACACACACATATAATAAAGCAGTAATAGACAACATCACATGGATAACATATATATACCAGAAGTAAACTACACTAGTACAAGCATTCGTCACAGGCATGATACATGTACAATCCAAGGCACATGGCCACATATAAATATAAGGGTATAACCCAATACAGAATATGAATACAACTCAAATACAAAATAAATACAAGTCGACCTGATAAAGCGGGGAAACCCAAAACGAGGTGAGGACACTGGCGTAAAAAGTCTTCAGAAAATTGCCATAAAATCTAAAATCCCAGGAACACGTGCACGCCTCCAAAATATTAAAATATAAATATTTTTATTTTAGAGAGGGTGATTAGTCTCTCAAACTGCATATTTCATACCACGTCTTTATATTTATTTAATATTAAATTCTGCTAATAATACCTTTCTTGTATGTTTCTAGGTCCATGATGTGCAATGAAGAAGAAGACCCTAAATCACCATTTAATGGGCGATTAAAGGCCTATAATAACACTATAACATCCTAACTCTCTAACAAGCTAATATTACTTTACTCCATGCTTACTTTTGTTTAGTTTTGATAGTTTAAGTGTAGCTTGCACTTGTTTGTTAAGTTGGGATGTGATGAGTTATATATGAGTTATACTTTGAAACGCTCTTGAATCAAGGACTAGTGATGGCCAATGATAGATGTGAGGCAACTATCACTAAGAGATTAGCATAGTTAGAAGAGCCATTAGTAGTTAGTAGCCATAGGTTTTCTTTCTTTTTCACTTTATTTTAGAAATATTCCAAAAATCACAAATATCTTATCTTCTATGTTTTCACTTCTTTATGTTTCACTGTACTCTTCTCTTTTCATTCTTTGTTTTCTATTCTTTTCATTCTTTCAAATATTAAAGAACTTTTAACATACACGTGAACATACCGTGTAATCTTCTATCGCCTCCTGTCCTTTTGGATTTGACTCGTTTTAGCCTCTATACTATAACAGAAGTATCAAGGAAGCCAAAGCACACACGCTTTAAAGATTAATTTCAAAACATACTCTTTTTGTGCACAGTTTTCCCCCGACCAAATTTTTGCGCCATTGCTGGGGATGGGAACGGTTTGATTTCACATTTTTGTTAACTTTTCTTCTTTGTTTTTGGTGTGCAGGTCAAAATTCTTTTGCATTGCAGAAGTCCACACTTTCTCTTGTGTGGTTGGGTAAATTCTTGTATATTCTTATATTCTGCTGCTAGTTTTTGTTTATATTACCTGTACCCTGTAATAATTTTAAGAACTAAAATATGAAAATTGGATGCTTTAAAATGATTTAGACATTTGCATCTAGGCACGTGTCAATTTTTATTCTAATATACTTTATTTTGTTCTTGTGTTGTTGTGATCTTGACGGAGGTGTACATATTGTATTGCATATAGTTAGGACAAACATGTGGGTGATTTACTCTCTTTATGTGTTCATTCTTATCTATATTGCACACTTGCACAAATTAAATTTAAGGGCAAAACCAATTACAACATAAGGTGGGGAAATCATTACCCTTCCTTAGCCCAAAAATCACCTCCCCACTCACACAACCCAAGTCTAAATAAAATTTGCTAAATGTTGGCCCCTAGGGACATCTCGGACTCATTTAAGAGATTGATCTAAGAGGGAAGTTGTTAGAAGTTGACTCTTGTCAAATCGGTGTCTAAGGTTGGGGATTGAGAGGCGAAACCTCGAAGAATAGTGGCTTGGTATAATTAGGCCCGTTGCTCCAACAAGGATACCTCCCACTGATCTTGCCCCTACGTGGCCGATTAACTCGTGGTCAGATTCTGACAATGTACCCCCGTGGACAGTTTAACCAGTTAGGAGTCGTTTAGGTCTAAGTCAACCCTAACATAGGCTTGTTTTCTTTTTCTTTTTGTTTGTTTGTTTGTTTGTTTTTCTTTTTTGTAAATTGTGAGATGGATTTCAACAACAATAATTTTTTCAATCCTAATATGAATCCATATTTCACCCTGACCTCATTTGACTCGGATAACTCTGACCCGACTATGTACAACATGAACCAACCATATATGCCGGGTTGGGATTATCCGACTCAATATGACCCGTATCCCCAATCCTATGATTATAATTTTCAAAATAACTCCAACTCTTCACAAAATTCATGGAGATTCACCTCCCCTGGTCAGATTGTCAACCACATTGTCCACAATTTCTACAATATTCATTCCCCAATTCTTCTTCATATCCTCCTTTTTCTGAACCACCAATTGAAGAAAAATCATCATTGCAAAGGACTTTGGAAGAAGCAATAGAGACTCAAAAATAATTTGAACACATGATGGCCTCATCATGTCTATAAAATTTTCAAAATTTATATAGTTCTTTTTTAGAACCAATCAAAGAAAAATCTTTGTGGGAAAAAATTATGAAATTCGTGCAAGAGACCGAGAGAATGATACAAAATATGAATAAGTTCCTATGTCCATCAGATGTTCATATGACTCAAGAATCTTGCCATTTTGAAAATCCAGCTTTAATTTCATAATACCAACCTGAACTTGACCAACATCCAATTCCTGATAGTTCAGCAAGTTATACATTTTCTGAAATTGAACTTGAAGATGAATGTAAACATGAGCTTCAATTTAGCGATTCGAGTCTAATCCTTGAATCAATATTGACTCTTATAGTGTTATCTAAACTAAGTAACGTTCTTGAGCCAGTTTTGATTCCCATCATTCCTGAACTTGAATCGATCATTTCACCCATTCACATTCCTTCTGTGGATAAAAATAAAGATTCAATTTCATTGCATCTATTTGAACTTGCCCAAAATCGAGAAAACCACCTTGACATTTTGGCAAGTTATCCTTTTTCTGAAATTGAACTTGAGCTTGAAAGTGATCCTGAATCTTAAGTTGGTAATTCAATTTCACTTTTTGATTCAATAATGACTCTGGTATCTTTACCAGATTTTTTTCTCTATTCCGGAGTCAACATTGAATTCTATACCAGTACACCATGAAATGGAATCACCAATCTCTTATGATCACACTTCATTGCTGGGAAAAGTGTGTGAACATCAATTCTTTGGTTTGGACTCCATTTTTGAGCCAATTTCGACTCCTTGTTTTGAACCTCGACTTGATCTGAGTCAAATTCCCGAATCGGTATCAGTTTTTATTCCTATTCCATTTGAGTCCAAAACAATCATCTCCCAAAATTACACTTCATTGTTAAATAAGAATGTTGAAGAAAATGACTTAGAAATTATTTTTGAAAATTGAAAATTTGATGGGGATAATTTTTTAAATAAGACCATTCATTCAATCATTCGTTTACTAGGTCGTATTAGAGAGGTCACTGGTGAGTTTCTACAAGATCCACGATATCTTGATTGGGCAGCAACGCTTGGCCCAGTCAGACCACTACCGGAGCCACCTCCATGAGGTAATTTTCCTTCCCTCTCCATTTGTTTCATGTATATACACATTCACGATGCATTGAGAACATTGTATGAGATAAGTTTGGGGGAAGGTTTACTAACATAGGTAGTTTTATATTTTCTCTCTTTTACACTTCTTTTTGGTGATTTAAAATTTTTTTTGTATAAAAACTCTTTTCTTTTCTTTTTACAAAACTTTTTGACATAAGAGAAATAGTTTTGATTTATTTTTAAGAAAATTAAGATTATCTTAGGAATTAGGAAGACCTAAAATTATGAATTTTTAAACAAAGTCAAAATAATAGATTTGGTTTAAATTTTAGGATAAGGAAGTAAGATTGGAAGATAATTTGATCTTGAATTTTTTGCCTTAGATTTATGCACTTCACACTTCACACTTATACAATTTTTGGGATTGAAACAAAAACTGAAAATGCCATAAAAAAGTATATTGAAAAATGATGATAATAACAACTACTTATTGAAGTTAGGTAATTATGCCTCAGGAAGCATGATTATTCATACCTAAAACGGTGGACAAAAACAAAATAATCCGCTTTAGCTTTGTGGCTTTATTTACTCGAGTCCTTAAGTCTGAGGGATGTTTTCTCATCTGGTGCTCTAAAACTATCTAGTTTGGGCATCACCGGTTAAAGGCTCACTACCCGGGTAAGCTAGAAAGCCTAAGAAAACTAAGGAAGAAAAAAAGAAAAAATATATTAAATAAATAACATGAAAGTTAGAGTCGATATCTCAAAAATCTTCACTGTTCACAAAGTGCATATTTTTCTAGGAGTTTTATGAAAGATCAAAGAATCAATTCAATTTTAAATTCTTACATTTAATTTATAACAAGATTTTGCATTTCGAATTAGTTTAAGGAAGAATAATTTCTGGTTAATCTCTGACCTTGGATCACTTATATTTTCGCAAAAATACTTCAGCACTTTTCTCTATTTCAAAATGCGTTTTTAAAATACTAACATTTGATTTCTTTCTTTATGGATTTTGTGGGTGTAATTCACTGAAAACCCTCAGGAGACAAAACTCCTCCTCTAGGAGAAACCTAGAGGTTTAACGGATTGTTGCACATGCTCAGTGCAATCGCGTCACCTGCGAAAGTGGTGTAATAATTTTCTTAGTTTTTTATTTTGCTCGAGACGAGCAAAAGATAAGTGTGAGGGTGTGATTAGTCTCTAAAACTACGTATTTCATACCACATCTTCACATTTATTTAATATTAAATTCTGCTAATAATACCTCTATTGTATGTTTTCAGGTCCATGGTGTGCAATGAAGAAGAAGACCCTAAATCACCATTTAATGGGTAACTAAAGGCCTATAATATAGCCATTGACCTTGGAGAGCAGTTTCGTCAAAACTAGGGGCCCAAAACCAGAAACTGGGAGCTGCACCGACAGGGAACAGACGTCGCACGGCTCTAGAAGAGCTGCAGAAACGCGACTATGGCCGCGGAAATGTGGCCGTACGGGTGCGGTTGCGCCCGTGCTTTGGGCCAGGGGTTGTCCCCTGGCCCCTTTTCCCTGGTGCCTATAAATACCCCCTGGGGTTCTGAAGAGGGAAATATACAAAGAGTTAGGGTAGTTTCTTCTTCATGTTACAGTTTAGGGTAGTTTAGTTTAGTTGTTGTTCTTCTTCTTTTGTATTTTCAATTTTTATAGATCATGTAATAGGAAAGAGAGTGATCATAGGATGAAGAGAAAGTTCTTGTAATGGAGGGTGACACTCTTGTAAAATCACCTAGAGGGCACGGGGAATTGCCATATCTTATTGTTTATTGTCATGCATGAGTTAAGGGGGAGCTTCTTTGAAGCTTTACTTTAATTCATGCACATATAACTCCATGAGTTTTGTCATCATCAAAAAGGGGGAGATTGTTGGCCCAAAGGTCCATCACTCTAGTTTTGATGATGATCAACTCATGTAGTTATTGTACTAATGATCTTATGTTTAATTAGTGACAGATTTATGATCAAGATCTTAGTAGGTGCATAGCTTCAACAAAGGATTTAAAGTCAAGTTTTGGAGCTTGCACGGTGTTTGGACCAAGTCAAGAAGGCTTCAAGTGAAGACTTCAAGAAGATGAAGACTTGTGTCTAGGTTTGTTTTTCATAAGATTTTGTTTTTAATTAAAATGTAAAGGATAGAATAGTTGGTGGATTGCTCCAGTATATCTATACACACACACTCTTGATATTTATATGTGTTTTCACAAAAGAGTTTTCATTTAGAAAAATACCGGTTTGGTTTTTGGTATTCTAGTTTACATGTTTTAAAAAAAATCGTATTTAGAGCTTAATGTCAAAAACATAGATATTTTACCATGTTTGTGTAGTGGATCATATCCATACACTCTAAGCTTCAAATGAGTTTAGAATATCTTATTTTTGTATTTTGGAGAAATTTGGAAAACAAGTTTTAGAAAATACAATTTTTGTTTTAAGTCAATATTTCCTTGTTACAAAAATAGTCCAAATTATTTGTAACATGCCTTGATTTTGTGCAAGCATGTTTGTTTATCAAAGTATATTGGTAAAACTATTTTTGTAGATTTTCTTTGAATTAATGTCATTTTATTTGAGCCAAAATGACCAAGTTTTCTTTCCCAAAAATCCCTGACCTGGTTTCAGCCGGTCGACCAGGACGGTCGACCGTAGCTTGAAGTCGGCCGACCGTATCGGTCGACCGATGTGCACAGCGTGCACGCCATTATCTGGCTGGAGGACCGGTCGACCTTCCAGAGAGCTTTGCTCTCTGGAAAGCCTCGGTCGATGGGGACGGTCGACCGGCAGAGAGTCTGCTCTCTGTTCTAGAGGTTCGGTCGACTGGGCCGGTCGACCGCTGCCCCAACGATCAGAAATCTGACCGTTGACGGTCGACCGGGCGGTCGACCGTCAGGCCATCTGGCTCCCAACGGCTAGTTTTTCTAACTCTATAAATTGGGGCATTTGGGGGCTGTTTTCTCTAAGATTTTAAGTGGATTTTTACAATAGTTTTTCCTACTCTTTCAAGAGGTTTTCTCCACTTATTTGAGAGCAAATATTTCCAATCAAATGGGGAGTTTTATCAAGAGTGTTTTAGAAGTGAATTTCTTGAGTTTTCCTCCACCATTTCAATCCTTGTTTTTCTCACAAACACTTGAGCAATCCATTGCTATATCTACCTATAGGGATTTGTTGTGAGAGGATTTTAGGTGATCAAGAGTTGTGATCACCAAAGTTCCTTCATTTTCTTTGAGGAGGCGGACGAGTGCGTTCGCGGTGTTTTCGGGTTCGTGTGTGAACTCGATGTTTGAGGTGCGGCCTCGGCGAGCTAGAGAGCTTGCGGTGTGTACGGGCTAGGGAGTCCGAGAGCTTGTAGGTGTTGCGGCACTGAGTGATCTGGTGGGATCGATTATAGTGGAAATCCTTCAAGTGTGAAGGCGGGGATGTAGAGCAAGTGTGCTCGAACCTCGAAACAAATCCCTTATGTTTGTGATTGCTCACTCTCTCTATCTCTTATTTATATCTTGCATGCTATTATTGTGCTTATCCTTACATGCTTGATTTTCATATTGTGCTTAATTGTTATACTTACTTGGGGATTGTTTGCTAACACTAGTTTTCAACCAAGAGAGCCAACGCGGCACCTCAACTCTTATTTAGAGGAATCTTGAGGAGTTAGTTCAGAGCCCTTCCCGGAAGTTAGTCCAGAGCTCTGATACCAATTGTAAAATAAACATTACAATTTTTGAATTTTCTTAAATAGGTAAAATATCTTGATACCAATTGAAATTTATAATAAATTTGAAACATATTAATACCAATTTAAAAATAATGCATAAGCTTTAAAATGTCAATTGAGATACCAATTGAAAATAAAGTTTTAAATTAAGCTTAGCATAAACTATGTGCTTTAAATATGTAAACCAATTGTAAAGCAAGCACAAATAACTCATATATATGTATGAAAAAAAAATGAGTATACCAATTGAAATTGATACATACATATATAAGAAAACAGAATATGAGTATATACAAAAATAGAGTCAAATTGATACCAATTGAAATGATTCAATGATACCAATTGAATCAATAATAGGATCATGTGTATAACTCATAAAACATTGAAGAATAAATAACTAGTTAAATTAATTTTTGAAAAACTAGCTAAAGATCCTTCAAAAACATGAAACCAAGTCATATGTTTTTCATGAATCATACTAAATACACAAAATTCAACACTCGAAGTCTATAAAGCTCAAAAATAATCATGAAACAAAGTCATGAATAAACAAATAAAGTGTGAGTGCTCAAAAATCATGTAATTAGCATTTTCCATGAAATTAATCAAAGAAGCTCCCTCTTAACTCATGCATGACAATAAACAATAAGATATGGCAATGAAGCACATAAACTACCTAAACATGTATGCAAATATATGGAGATAAAACATGCCAATCAAGCATAAAACAAATCAAATTCTTTTTCTCCTATTTGCAAAACAAAACATATATGCATAAACATAAGAACTACTCCCCCTTTATGAATAAAGGAAGGAAAAACATGCATATATCTCAAATACTTCTCCCTCTTTTTGTCAATCATCAACAAAGGGGTTAAAGTAAAAACAAAAACATCAACAAATTTTCTCCCCCTTTTTGTCCGAAACAAAGAACTAATAAAGGGGTAAACACAAATCAATCTATAAAGGATTATATGCGATATACACTCATGAAGAGGAAGACGCTAAGTTAACTTCCCTACATATATGCATTACATGAAGAAGGGATGACAAACCCCAATTCACATAACACATAATAGGCAATGCATATGAGGAGATGTGAAGCTCCCCTACACACGTGTACTGCATAAAGAAGAGTTGTCAAGCTCCTCAATACTAGATACACTCATCATGAATCTATATGTAGAAGAGATGTTAAGCTCCCCTTACATATAGGCAATACAAATCAAAACATTTTTAATTTTCTTATTTAAAAAAGTTTTGAATTTTTCTCAATAGAAAACAAATTTTGAGATATCTTAAACAAAATTTTTAAGATACCAATTGTAGACAAATTTTAAGATACCAATTGTAAATAAACATTACAATTTTTGAATTTTCTTTTGAAATAATTTCAAAATTTTCTTGTAAAGAATCCTTTTCTTTTAACATGCAATCAAAATTCTTTTTCAAATTTTTGTTATTTTTCTTAAGCAATTCATATTTTTCTAAGAGTTGTTGACAAAAATATGCAAGTTCATTATATGGCATATCAACATTCTCTTCAACATCGGACTCGGTAGTTACCTCAAGGGGGTTATCCCCTTGGACCATATAGCACAAGTTGGAGGTGTCACTTCCAACATCCGAGTCGCTCCCCGCATAGTATTGTTCATTTTCGCCAAGGGAGATCAATGAGTTCCAAACTATAAAAGCCGAATCAATATTAGCAACCCTAGATAAATAAACATCATTTAGGGTAGATCTTAAAGCATGTAGGGCTTTTGCATTAGCCTCAAATTTTTTGCCATTTAAACAATAAGAATCTTTAGTAGTGGCAAAATAAACATGAATGCCTAGGGCTTTGAGGTACAAGGACATCTTCACTTCCATATTTGGATGTTAAGAATGTCAAAGGTGGGTGGTGACAAGAAGTCCATGGTGTGTGTACAAAAATAGTGATTAGCCTAAAAAGAGGATCTTTAACTCTAGGATGTAAGACCCAAATTCAGAGCACTTGGCTCTGATACCAATTATAAAATCACCTAGAGGGGGTGAATAGGTGATGGCTAATCTAATGGTCACTAAATACGGAATTTAAAACTTATTATGATGCAAACAAAAATTCTAATCTAAACACCACGTATAACACAAGAGTGTAGCCGAATTCCCCGTGAAGGGCTCTGGACTAACTCCTCAAGATTCCTCTAAATAAGAGTTGAGGTGCCGCGTTGGCTCTCTTGGTTGAAAACTAGTGTTAGCAAACAATCCCCAAGCAAGTATAACAATTAAGCACAATATGAATATCAAGCATGTAAGGATAAGCACAATAATAGCATGCAAGATATAAACAAGAGATAGAGAGAGTGAGCAATCGCAAACACAAGGGATTTGTTTCGAGGTTCGAGCACACTTACTCTACATCCCCGCCTTCACACTTGAAGGATTTCCACTATAATCGATCCCACCGGATCACTCGGTGCCGCAACACCTACAAGCTCTCGGACTCCCTAGCCCATACACACCGTAAGCTCTCTAGCTCGCCGAGGCCGCACCTCAAACACCGAGTTCACACACGAACCCGAAAACACCGCGAACGCACTCGTCCGCCTCCTCAAAGAAAATGAAGGAACTTTGGTGATCACAACTCTTGATCACCTAAAATCCTCTCACAACAAATCCCTATAGGTAGATATAGCAATGGATGGCTCAAGTGTTTGTGAGAAAAACAAGGATTGAAATGGTGGAGGAAAACTCAAGAAATTCACTTCTAAAACACTCTTGATAAAACTCCCCATTTGATTGGAAATATTTGCTCTCAAATAAGTGGAGAAAACCTCTTGAAAGAGTAGGAAAAACTGTTGTAAAAATCCACTTAAAATCTTAGAGAAAACAGCCCCCAAGTGCCCCAATTTATAGAGCAAGAAAAACTAGCCGTTGGGAGCCAGATGGCCTGACGGTCGACTGCCCGGTCGACCGCCAACGGTCAGATTTCTGACCGTTGGGGCAGCGGTCGACCGGCCCGGTCGACCGAACCTCTGGAACAGAGAGCAGACTTTCTGCCGGTCGACCGTCCCGGTAGACCGAGGCTTTCCAGAGAGCAAAGCTCTCTGGACGGTCGACCGGCCCTCCAGCCAGATACTGGCGTGCACGCTGTGCACGTCGGTCGACCGATACGGTCGGCCGACTTCAAGCTACGGTCGATCGTCCCGGTTGACCGGCTGAAGCCAGGTCAGGGATTTTTGGGAAAGAAAACTTGGTCATTTTGGCTCAAATAAAATCCCATAAATTCACAAAAAATCTACAAAAATAGTTTTACCAATATACTTTGATAAACAAACATACTTGCACAAAATCAAGGCATGTTACAAATAATTTGGACTATTTTTGTAACAAGAAAATATTGACTTAAAACAAAAACTGTATTTTCCAAAACTTGTTTTCCAAATTTCTCCAAAATATAAAAACAAGATATTCTAAACTCATTTGAAGTATAGAGTGTATGGATATGATCCACTACACAAACATGATGAAATATCTATGTTTTTGACATTAAGCTCTAAATACGATTTTTTTTAAAACATGTAAACTAGAATACCAAAAACCAAACCGATATTTTTCTAAATGAAAACTCTTTTGTGAAAACACATATAAATATCAAGAGTGTGTGTGTATAGATATACTTGAGCAATCCACCAACTATTCTATCCTTTACATTTTAACTAAAAACAAAATCTTATGAAAAACAAACCTAGACACAAGTCTTCATCTTCTTGAAGTCTTCACTTGACTTCTTGACTTGGTCCAAACACCGTGCAAGCTCCAAAATTTGACTTTAAATCCTTTGTTGAAGCTATGCACCTACTAAGATCTTGATCATAAATCTGTCACTAATTAAATACAAGATCATTAGTACAATAACTACATGAGTTGATCATCATCAAAACTAGAGTGATGGGCTTTTGGGCCAACAACTCTATGAAAGGCTCTTCCTTTATCTCTATTTGCTTCTTCTCTAACTCCATTTACATGTTTAGCTAATCTTTTCTCTCATGACAACTAACTACTAACCACTAACTAGTCTAACTTCTTACTTGATAATCCACATGAATCTAATAGCCTCTATTTGGCCTTGCTCTTACAAGAGCCATTGATGGCTCATGATGATGGATCTAACACTCTAACATCCTAACTCTCTAACAAGCTAATATTACTTTATTTCATACTTACTCTTATTTAGTTTTGATGGTTTAAGTGTAGCTTGCACTTATTTGTTGAGTTCGAATGTGATGAGTTACATATGGGTTATGCTTTAAAACGCTCTTGAACCAAGAACTAGTAATGACCAATGATACATGTGAGACAACTATCACTAAGAGATTAGCATGGTTAGTGGAGCCATTAGTAGTTAGTAGCCATGGGTTTTCTTTCTTTTTCACTTTGTCTTAGAAATATTCCAAAAATCACAAATATCTTATCTTCTATAATTCCACTTCTTCGTGTTCACCGTACTCTTCTCTTTTCATTCTTTATTTTCTATTCTTTTCATTCTTTCAAACATTGAAGAACTTTTAACATACACGTGAACATACCGTGTAAGCTTGTATTGCTTCCCGTCCTTGTGGATTCGACTCGTTTTAGCCTCTATGCTATAACTGAAGTATTGAGGAAGCCAAAGCACCACACTTTAAAGATTAATTTCAAAACACTCTTTTTGTGCACAGTTTTCCCCGATCAGAGAGCTAGAGAGAGAAAGACCTAAAGAGAAAGAGAGAGCTAAAGAGAAAGACCTAGAGAGAGAAAGAGAGAACTAAAAAGAAAGAGAGAAAGCTAGAGAGAGAAGAGGATATGAGAGAGAGAACAGTGGGGAGAGAGACTGTAGGGAGAGAAAGAGAAAGACAGTATGACTTGATCCACTAGACAGGGGTACAAAGACAACCAAATTGGTGAAGCCCTTTGGAGTCGACATAGTGCTATGTTATGTTTGGCTCATATTTGAGAAATCTTCACCTATGTGAAAAATTGTGCGGAGAGAGTGTAAAATTTTAATGATGGAGATTTTTAACTCCTTAGTGATAGTATGAAGTTTGCACAGAGTGCTAGAATGCAACAGATATGCAAGCAGACTAGTGACTGTCGACAGGATCACCCTAGACTGTCGACAAGTCCTAGTTCAGGTCCGTCGGTAGTGATTTACAAAGTGCCGGGTGGATGGTCCTATGTGGACATAGTGGAAATCCTTCTGTGTGAAGGCGGGAACGTAGAGCAATGGCTCGAGCCTCAAAACATATTTTGGTGTTTGTATTTGATCCAATATCTCTAACTCTATCTCTCTTATATCTTGCATTGTTATTACTTATTCATATTCATATATAAGCAGATATTATGTATGTGTGCCCACACTTGTAATGAACCAAGAGAGCTTCTAATTGCACCTCAACTCTTAATTTAGAGAAACCTAGAGGAGTAGTTCCAGAGCCCTTCATGAAAAATTCGGGTTCACTCTTGGTTACACATAGTGTGTTTACAATTAAGTTTTTTATTTAACATCTTTTGTCCTAAATTATCTAGTACACCTATTCACCCTCCCCTCTAGGTGTATTTCAATTGGTATCCGAGCCTACGCTCCTGATATTCGGTTTAACCACCTAAAAATGAGATCCTTGGATTGCTAATCTAGATTTGCTTTTGCACACATATAGTTTACATACTCATGAATTTCCTTGCCCCTCCCATGTATGATGCTTTCAACATCGATATGTGAAAATTTAAGATGAGTGCATACCTCAAAACCCTAAGTTTGCATATTTACCTTGCCACTATAAAAAAAAATCATATATTGATAATGGCAAGCACCTAGAGGCCAATACACAAGCCTTAGAGGCACTTAGGCACACACTTAACAAAGATTAATTTTCTATAGTTTCTCATTGTGTTCCTCTTTTATAGTGTGGAACACATTGACCTCTTTCGAGCTACAAAACAACAAACTATATAGAGAAGAAACTCATGGTGGATGAGTCCGACGAAGCTTGCTATATGTCCAAGGGAATGATTCCCTTGAGGTATATTCGGATACTCATCTAGTTGATAGTGATATCTCTTCTAATGATGATCATGATAGTATGGAGGCCCATGCCTTAAATGAAGAGGTTTCTCTATTTTGTGAAAACTTGTTAAATAAATACAAACTTTTGAAAAAGAAAAGTTTTGAATTAAAAGAAGAAAATAAAATTTTGTTTTCTAAACTTGATATGATTTTGCAAGAGAACGTATAGATTTCAAGTGAAAGGGACTCCTTGAAAACCCAACTTGACCTTGTTATAAAAGAAAATGAAATTTTGAAAAAAAAATGATTTTGATATTGTTTTGAAGAATAATGATGTTTTGTCTTCAAGACTTGATTTTGTGTTAAAGAAAATGATTCTTTAAAGAATAAAATTGTTTTAATTTCTAAAGAATTAGAATGCATTTTTTAGAAAAGGTTTCTTTGAAAAATTATTTAGATTCTCATGTTTGCCATGCTACTATACCTTCATCATCTTATTGCATGCTCCACATCTTCTTCTAATGTTGAAAATGATATATGTGTATTGAAGATGAGTGTAAATTATTTAGGTTCCACTTTGAGCCAATGTGCTATGAATTACACACGATGGAATCTATGTTTCTAAAGAAACATAATCCACATATTCTTCCACACAAAACATGTCATAAACATGCTCATCATGCTCACACACATGATTTGTATGCTAATGTGTACACTTCTACACATTGTCGACGTACGGGCCACCTTGTAAAGTTTTGTTATGATAGAATACATAATTTAAATTTTACAAATAGATTTGTTTGGCTTAGAAAGGTGCTAAACCCCATGGACCTAAAAAAGTTTGGGTACCAAAATTCACCCCTATTTTATTTGTTATAAGTATGGGCTCTCACAAGACATAAGAGTAGTGATGCCTTGATGGTGAATGCATTTCGAACTCAAAAGATCATATCTATGAATGCATCACTTTCAAGCGATGTTTAGGTGGGAAAACAACCATGGTTTGAAAACTTAGAGACTAGTTCTATTGGTTTTGGTAACTATCTCTAACTCCTTATTTTGTTTATGCATTAATATTGATATTTTAGCATTATTGATTTTCATGCTTATTATGTTTAAATGCAATGCCTATCAAATTTGTTATATACATAGATAGTTTTTGAGATACACCCATGTTCATATGGATTCAATTCTCATTATTGTTTAACTAATATGTATATCATAGTTCTAATAGCACATGCACTTGCCCTAATGATCATGTTTGTTTATGCTTTTATGCTTCATGTTTTGATTACTTGTTTGGATTTAAGTTATTATTAAAACTTGTTTATACCTGTACAATTAGTGAGCTACACTTGATTATCATGTGTTTGTACTTCATTGCTCATTTGTACTAATTAGATGTACATGTATAACCTAGTTTTGATGATTCTTACATTTACACTTGTTTTCCCTATTTTTATACATGTTTTATGCTTTAATTCATGTATATGATAATTTTGTCTAAAACTAATAGATATACATGTCTATCTTAGAGTCATTTGGTTTCATGCAATAGACTTTTATGAACTCAATTTATGTTTGAGATATGTATGTATATTTTAGTTTCGACAAAACATATATATACCTTAAAAAAATTTTAGTTTTAATGAAATTGAAGTTTTAATGATTTTCATGTTTATGATAAAAGAATTTCATTTTGATTGAGCTTCAATGCCTTACCTTCATGCATATGTTGATTATATAATTTTTGTACACGCTATATCCTTTATTTACTCATGATTTTAATTCATAAGATAATATGTACTTCATAGCTCATTAAGGGTCTGTTTGGTTGTCGTAATTGGTCGTAATTCATAAGTCGTAATTGGTAAAATCTTTTACAAATGCAAATGCGTTACATGCATGCAAGTTTTACGGTGTTTGGTTGGTAATAAAAAGTTGCAAGTGGGAAAGTGTATTGTATTTTACGGTATTTAGTTGTCGTAATGTGTAAGTCGTAAGTAAAAAAGTGGACCACAAAATTAACTATTTGGTGATTTAAAAAGTTTTAATATTGCAAATAAATATTTAAAATGCTAAATATTAAAAATTTTAATATTAACAGAAAAAATAATACAAATTTGCATGACCACAAAATTCACTGTAATTGGGCTGGAAGTGAGTGGTAATTGAGTTGCAAATAAGTGGTAGTTGAGTTGCATAAGTCTTTTATGAATTACGGTCCAAACAAACGCTGTAATTATAATTGGGTTGTAAGACATTTACGAATTACAGACTTTTACACCTTTTACGGCGAAACAAACAACCCTCGAGTGTAGTTATCATGTTTTCATGAATTTATTTGTTTTATTCCTTACTTGAAGAATTTTGTACTAGTTTTCAAAATTATCATAAAACTAGTTTCATTATTTTTTGATTGGTAGAGTTTTCAAATATGTTAAAAGTATTTTCAAATCATATTTTAAAAATCCTACCAACCGAAGGGCGGTTGGATGGCCAACCATACCTTGTATGCTCATATTGAACATATTTTTAAACATGTACATGAATAGAGTTGTAGGTACGAGTTATAAATAATTTTAATGAAAATTTATTTTTGTATACTCATATTTGTTTTCTATATGAGTATACAATTTATATTATATTGCTCTGATCAAACATACACATAGATGTTTTTCTTGTACTTATTTTATAATATCCAGACATGGTTTTAGCTCAAATTGATTTTATACTAAACTTTATGTTCTAAATGATAATTTGTCTCTTTACAAGCTTATGTGTAGTTTTTATTGGTATCTCATAAAGGAGGAGAAAAATTTTTATTTTATTTTCCAATTGATTTTATTTTCAATTGATATCTTACTCCCACTATTATGATGAAAAATATTTTGCTTTGGTATATGCTAACACTTTCAATGTTGGTATCAATTATCTTAAATGGTATTATTCTCAATTAGGTATCTTTACTGTAAAATGGTTCTAGTGTTTACCTAAAAAATTTAATTTTTACTTTCCATTGGTATCATATCTTTCTATTGGTATCAATTGGTAAAAAAGTTATTTCACTTTCAATTGATTTCCTTCAATTGATTATTTTATTGATATCAAAATTTTATTTCAAAATATATTTTAGTGGTATTGTTTGTTTGTCTTCACCCGTTTGTTGATGAATAACAAAAAAAGGGAGAATGATTTAGGATTATATATGCATGGATGTATGCATGTTTTATAAAGTGTGTATACACATACATACATACATACATATACACACACATATACACACACACACACAGATATATATATATATATATATATATATATATATATATATATATATATATATATATATATATATATATCATTTTTTTGGTATCTTGAGCTACATAGCATATCTTTATTATTTGTGTGTGTGTGTGTCATTTTTTTTGGGATCTTGAGCTACATTACCTATCTTTATTGTTTTATTCATATGCATGAGTAAAGAGGGAGCTTCTATGAAGCTTATCTTTAATTAATGTATATATAACCGCATAAGTTTTGTCATCATCGAAAATGGAGAGATTGTTGGCCCAGAGGCTCTTTCCCTTAGTTTGGATGATAGCTAACTTATGAAGGTTAGTTTGCTAATGATCTTGTTTAATAAGTTTCAGATATTGATCAAGATCTTAGTAGAGATTTGACTTCAAAAAGAAATTCACAGTCAAAGTGTTGAAGCAAATGAGTGTTGATTTAAGAGCTCACATCGTAACGATCGCATCAAGCTCACTTGGATAGAGTTTGGATCGAGTCGTCTTGAAGATGATGATCGATAAGAAGACTTCAGTTTGTTTAGTTTTATTTTGTTTTTAGATCTTATGTAAAGGTAGACTAGTGTTGATATGCTCAAGTACACACACAAGATAAATAGTTTTTGGTTTGGTTTAACCATTTTAGAATTTCAAGAACATATCTTTAGTTTTTATGAACAAATAGAATCAAAAGAAGTTTACATGGTTTTATGTATGTTGAATTTCATCCTTATACATCTATGATTCATATTGTCTAAAAACTTATTTTGATATTTCTAGTACATGTATTTTAAGTTTTGTTTTTAAAAAATTTAGTTTTGAATTTAATGTCAAAAACATAGATATATCTTTTTATATGTGTATTGGATTCTATTCATACGCACTATGCTTCAAATATGTTTCAATATCTTATTTTTGTATTTGATCAAGTTTTTGAGAAATAGTTTTTCATTTTGAAATCTTCTCATAAACTCTTGAAGATAAAAATAAAACGAGTTTTGCAAATACAGTTTTTGTTTCAAGCTTAATTTCTAATGCCTCAGAAATAGTTCAAATCGTTTGCAATATGGGTTGATCCTTGATAAACATATTTGTATTTTAAGTGCTTACATGAACTTATTTTTTAGATTTTATTTGATTTTATGAGATTTTATAAGTACTAAAAAGATCAAGTTTTCAACTCCAAAATCCCAGCCTGAGACCACTGGCGGTCGACCGTACAGATACGTGCACACTTCCTTGGACTAGAACTGATCGACCGTCCGGTCGACCGATCCAGAGAGCTTGCTCTCTAATCCGGCCCCGGTAGACCGACTAGAGAGTTTACTCTCTGGTTCTGGCCTTGGTCGACCGGGTGATCGATCGACAGGCAAATTATCTTGGGACGATCGACCGGCGATTGACCGGAAACCCCAACGGTCAAAAATCTGACCGTTGGCCGGTCAACCGGGCGGTCAACCGATGGGTCATTCTGGACCTGTTTGGACCCCCTAACGACTATATTTTGGGAATCCTATAAATATGAGTTACCTTGGCTTGTTTCTTCTAAAATTTTCAGCAACAACTTTTCCCATCTTCTGAAATGTTTGCAGCAAAGTTTTAAAAACAAGTTTAGTGCTAAAAATCTCTATCTTTATTTTATTTCAAAGTTTTTAGAAAATAAAAAGAAAATAAGTTTTGGGATTCTAGTTCTTTTCTAAATTTTTTGTATCTTATCTTGAGTTTTTCTCAAGTGTTTTCTTTATGTTTTCTTTTTCAAAACACTTTATTTCTCACACTTGAGCTATCAATTCTATATCTCTCTATAGGATCTTAGTTTTGTGAGAAAAATTAGTTGTGATCTTTCAAGATCACCAAGAGAGATTTTTTGTGATCTTTGTGATCACCAAGTGTATTTTCCTTTACTTTGTGTTTGACTTAGTGCCCACCTCTTATGTAGAGGTTTGTGTATTGAGAGAAGAGTTGTGTACTCCCAGTGTAAAGTTGTAATTCCTCGGTGGAGATTTCTTTGTGAAAGGTCATGTATGGACATAATGAAAATCCATCTGTGTGAAGGCGGGGATGTAAAGCAGTGGCTCGAACCTCGAAATATATCTTAGTGTTTGCATTTGATCCACTATCTCTCAACTCTATCTCTCTTATATCTTGCATTGTTATCACTTATTCATATTCATATACATGCTAGATATTATTTATGTGTGCCCACACTTGTGTTGAACCAAGAGAGCTTCTAATAGCACCTTAACTTTTAATTTAAAGGAATTTAAAGGAGTAGTTCCAGAGCCTTCATGGAGAATCCAGGCTCACTTTTGGTTACACATAGTATGTTTGTAATTAAGTTTTTAATTCCGCATCTTTTGTCCTAAATTAGCTAGTACACCTATTCACCCCCTAGGTGTATTTCAAATAAATCTGCCCTGAGATAACCATATAATAAATACGACAAATAAGCATGTACGTGTGTAGGTGTATATGTGTGTGTACATATGTGTGTTTGTACAAATATTAAATAAAATTACCTATGGAATCTCGGATAAATCCTTTAAAATTGTACAACTTCTATTGCCGCTCTGCGGCGTATAATGAGGTGGCGGATAGCTTGGCGGATTAATATTCATTTAGAATTTTTGCTACATTTTTCAATTTCAGACATTAAGGAAGCTCTGAAATCATCTTCTCGCCTCTTATATTCATCTTCTCACGTCCTACATTCATCTTCTCACCTCTTTATTCTTCTTCTTGAATTTTCCTTTTTTCTTAAAGTTTAACTTCCACCAATCTAGCAACATCTTCATTTGTAATAGGTTGACAGTATTGACGAGAAGTATGAAAGTAGTTAGACAAGGTAGCCCTTGTTTGATAACTCAAACACGACCGGGTGCTCGGGTTCACCCAATGCTATGGATAGATATCATTCATCCCAGATGGATGAATGTCTCCCTGAGATACCGACTGAGAAAGACAGTCCTATAAAAAATTTGAAGAGAAACACTTGTATTAGTTTCAAACAAGAGAAAATAGTTATGACAATTTCGTTGTAAATTAAACACTTACAATTTCACTTACAACAGCTTGACTTTCAACATTTATGTGTGAACCGTCTTTTCTGACCCTAACTTTAATCCATAACTCATGTCGGAAAATTGAGGATACAGATGAATCATCCTCAACTGATCTCTGTGATATCTGTTGTACAAAACACATAGAAAATATATAAGTAATAATCCACAAAAGAATACTTAAACTTTAAAAATCAACACATAAAAATTTTTCTTACCAGTTCTTATTCAAGTTGGGCATATCCTTTACGAGATAGTGTGTGAGGGATAGATATTCAAATCCCAAATATCTTTATTCTTCTGACTTAAAGCCTATTAAAAAACATTTATTAAGTAAGCGTTAAGATTTCAAACAAGATATTTAATTATAAAATACTTTTTAGTTATGCTGTATTAACCTGAAATTCAGTAGTACTACGCTGAAATATGAAACAATCTCACACTTCATCATCAGTGCAATCATATTCTGAAGGGGAATTTTTGTTTTACTTTCATTTATGTACTCCCTTGTCAACTTATTTTTAAATTGCCTCCAAATTTTTTTTCCTACTGAAATTAGTAAAGAATGACGGTACAACTCATCCAATTCGAATATAATATGTAATATATCACAAAAAAATATTAATATGTAGTGAGCGTGTGTGTGCCATGCTTGATGTGTGAGTGTGTGTGTTGGTGGTGTACATGTGTGTGTGTGTGCGCGCGTGCGCGCCATGCTTGATGTGTGTGCCATATATGCTTGATGTGTGTGTGTGTGTGTGGTGGTGGTGGTGGTGGGGTGCGCACGTCATATATGCTTGATGGGTGTTGTGCGTGGTGGTGGTGGTGGAGTATGCGCGCGCGCGTGTGCACTATATATGCTTGATGTGTGTTCTGTGTGGTGGTGGCGGGCATGTGTGTGTGTTGGTGGTGTACATGTGTTTGTGCACACGTGTCATGCTTCATATATGTGTGCTTGATGTGTGTGGTGGTGGCGGCGGCGGCGGCGGCGTGTGTGTGTGGCATGCTTGGTGCGTGAGTATGTGTGATGGTGGTGTACAAGTGTGCGCGCCGCGCCGCGCCATGCTTGATGTGTGTGTCATATATGCTTGATGTGTGTGTGTGGTGCTGGTGTGTGCGCGCGCGCGCCATGCTTGATGTGTGAGTATGTATGTTGGTGGTGTACATGTGTGTGTGTCTCATACTTGATGTGTGTGCACCATGTATGCTTGATGTGGGTGGTGGTGATGGTGGTGTACATGTGTGCGCGTGTGTGTGCCATATATGCTTGAAGTGTAATGGTGGTGGGGGTGTGTGTGTGTTTATATAGACAATTAAATTATTCTAAATTTACTTATAAAAATATCTTCGCAGATCTTATTCTTCAGCTCTTCAGAAATCTCGCGCCAATCGAGGATGTTAATAGGGACATAATGATGAGGTACACTTCCAAGGAAACTCATCAATTTTTCCGAATTTTCCAATCAGTTGATTCTTCTCATTGAACTCCATTAAAAATTTCCTTTCCTGATTTCTTACTAAGAGGAGATCACCTATCTTAGTAAGGCCTCGAGTCATCTTCATTGTCATACTTTCATTGTCACTATCCCTTCTACTGTTATACTCTGAATCCATATGCCTGCTAAGAAATATAAACACAATTTGTTAGAATCTCATCATAAGAATAATTTGTAAGAAATAATAATTTTCATAAATATATACAGAAATTATGCAAACTATTAAACAGATAAATAAATATACCTTTATATCTTTAATTTTTTATTTTTTATAACTTTTCTCCACAAATATTCCTTCAAAATGATCTTCTCTTATGTACAACTCGTCCTCGATGTTATCATTCCAATATTACCCTTACTGTTATCCCCTCTTGGTAATCCGATTGAGAAAGAGGGAATATCATCAATATTATCCTCAATATTGTTCAAGTCATCACAATCAGGTGTAATTTTTAGCTTCATCGAGAAAACAATAAATCACTTTTTATTAGCAGGATCTGTGATGTAAAATACTTGTTTTGCCTGTAATGCCTATATGAATGTGTTCTCTTTGTGACCCTCTTTGTTAAGATCGACTAGAATAAATCCTAACTCGTCGACCTTCATTCCATTATTATTCTCCACCCACTTATAATAGAACACGGGAACATGAACCATAGTGTAATCTAACTCCCATGTGTTCACGATCACCCCATAATATGACATTTGCAAACGCTGATTTGTTGTCTTTGGCGCTAGAAATATGCAGTGATTGAGCCTTTAAGGTGTCACCCTACTATTTTGTACAATGCAATTGTTATCATGTGTTTTTATATAAAAATAATAACCATTTGTAAGATACCCATGACAAGACAAAACGTCCGTGCGAGGTCCATGCGCTAATCATTTCAAATTTTCAGAAATAAAATTTGATTTAGTTGTTATCAACAACTTGATTTCAGAACCACTTAATGAACATTTTATTGTGTTCATCTATTTCCCATTTTCAAAAATTGCCACCGCATCTCTTTTTAACATCAGTGCCGACTTCAACCGATGTGAAAAGGTCGATGTGAAATCTTTTTTCTGTACTAGTGATATCATCCTCTCTAAACTTTCATACGGGAGCTTATTAAATTTCTGAAAGAAATAGCGGACGCAACAACAATTTAAATGGCCACCAGTTTTCAGAATATGATCAGGTTCTTTGTAGGTTTCTCAACCAGAAAAGCAGACAACCTATCTGAAGACATGTCAAAATGAGTTTCCGGAGGAAATGCTTATGCAGAGGGACGCAGTTGGTATTGATTACTAAATATTAGTAAACACAAGCTAATACAGAATACATCACTTCTCTTTAGATTCTCACAGCACAAAGCCAGGCCTGTCAATGGACACAAGAAATCACACGGGCTGTTCAAGTCACAGCTTGAAGTGTTCAAGTGCGGAGCGCCCATAAAGCCCCTTCATACCATAGTGCATCATATAATCCCTCACAAGAATTTCCCTGTAAATTGGAGGATTTTCATCAGATAACGCCTCCATGATTGGGCCATAGGGCCTTTCTTCGTCGTTGCTCGGATTAAAGAACACAGCAACAGACACCCTCGGCCCTGCTTGGCTAGCCAACACCCTGTGCTCCACACTCTTGAACTTGTCATTGCTGATGAGCTACACACCAATAGAAAGACACGAAATCAACACTTGAAAAATACTGAATTTGAATGATGTGCGCATACCTGAATAAAATCCCCGGTGTTTACAACCAGAGATCCGCGAATGGGACAGACATCGACCCACTGGTTCTGGTGAAGGACTTGGAGGCCGCCATGGTTGTCTTGGAGAAGTATTGTCAGGAACGAAGGGTCCGAGTGCTTCGCGGTTCCGAGAGTAAGATCTGGCTCAGGACATGGAGGGTAATAGTGTGCCACCATGAACTGATTCTTGGTCGAATTGATGTTTTTGAGGTAGTCAGGTCCGAGGCCAAGAGCTTCGGAGAACAACTCGCAGAGAGTATCAGCAACATTCATCACTTGTTGCCTATAATCCAACATCTCCCCTCTGCAAACGAACAGAATAATATCAGAATCATATATAGCCTTTCGCTGAATTCTTATAGTTAATTTTACCTGCAAACTGATGGCAAATCCTCAGGGCCTAGTGAACCATCGAAGACACAAGAGAGCGTATCTCTCCAATTCGCAGCAGGGGATCTAAAGAGATCGAAGTTGCATTCGTACTTCACCTTCTTCATTAGCTCGCGCGAATAGAACTTAGCCTTCACTTCCCTGTCCTGCTCGTGAAAATTCTTGGTACCATTCAGCATGCCATCAAGAACTTCTAGTGGTATCCCGTGGTTGACCAGCTGAAAGAATCCCCAGCACTTAGATGCTTCACGGACTTCCTCGACGATCTCTTGTCGACGAACGGCATCGTTGATGCCTTGAAGGTCGACAACGGGGACTTGCAGGCTCGTGCCGTGGCAATCCGATGTCTTCGGGAGGTCCTCGGGCGCGTGGAGGAAGATTCTGGGGATGTGTTTGATGCCGGAATCGATCAGGCCTTTTACGCCAGCTTTAGTCTCATCGAACTCTGTCAATTCTTTCATTCGGTCGTAGTTCGGATCGACTGCCGCCGGTGATTGTTCAATTGTGGCCGCCATTAATCTAGGATTTTCTTTTATTTTTGGACTGAAATTACATTGTGGAGATCTCAATATGTGCAGCGATGCCTTTGTTGTCAAAGCATCCAGCTTCCCTTTCACACATCATACTCATATCTAATTGGTCGAAAGTGTATATTATTGAAATCTTCAAACTTAATATAATTTGCTACTGAGTGCTGAGTAGTTGACTAATATTTTAGGGCGTTGCCCATGTTTGAAGAGATCAATGGCCGTCGTCATCAACAGGCAACAAGTATTGTCACGACTAATCAAACTTCAGTAATGAATATAAGTTGCTACTGACTACTGAATGGTTGACTAATAGTTTACGCAGTTGGCCATGTTTGAAGAGATCAATGGCCGTCGTCATCAACAGGCAACAAGTATTGTCACAAAAATTAAATCCAAAATCGGCTTCAAATTGCAGTTATTCTTACTGTCTTAAAGGAGCAAGAAGAACGAAATGAAATTTGTCTCATTTGTGGGTTAGCAAGTGGGGGGTGGGGGGTTCTTACACGTGTTGTTTGTTTGCTAAGAAGAAATCCCAAAGTTCTAGAAGTGGTTTCTCTTTCGGTTTTTTGGTTGTTACTTTATCTTGAAAGAGAACATTAGAAGCAGCTGAATGGACTTCGGAGAATCCTACGTGAATCTTATGTGGGTAGTGTAACGTAAGACTTCTTCGGTATTTATATTCAGAGAGAAAATGCTCGGAAGACGCATAAAAACTGAAGAAGAGAATCTTTTTTATATATTGCAGTTAAAACTAACTTTTTTGTGAGAACCTTTAATATCTAGTATTTATTTGATTCTATATTTAGGAGAGGTCCCTATGTTGCTAATAAACACTCGAAGTGTTCATCAAAATACCCGAGGACCCTTGAAGTACTTTAGAATTGTAGAAGAAACTTTGGAGACTTCAGACTCTTCCGAGTAAACAAATAGCCCCTTAAGTTAAGTTAATCTCAAGGCCGTGTTCAGTCTTACAAGCCAATTTCCCCAGTGTAGAAGTGTGGTAAACTAGATATTGGCTCACTGGGGGTCGGGTCTGATGCCCACTATGGTTTTAGAGTTTTTAGAAATGGAATGAAGCTCCTTGAAAAGCTGAGATGACCTGCAAAACAAAATCGACGGGGGGTTGGGTTTTAGTCTTGCTCAAAGCCCTTACGATGATCAAGTCAGAGTTCGAGGTGATGATAGTAAATATAAGAAGCACAGGCGAGTGTAATAAATGATATAATATACCTCTAATTGGTTGGTGTGAGGTACCTTATATAAGGTACATGAAGGGGTAGTTTGGCCTTTCGAGTGTCAAAGATAGCTTGTGCATGTTCCTTGCCCTCTTGTGTGGAATATAGGGATCTTTCTACTCTGGGTTTAATGTGCCTGGGCCTCCTAGACTGAGATCCATTAATCCTTACATTATCACTAGGGGGTGATAATGGGTAAAGGTAAACTTGTTTATGCTATGTTTTTAGGGTAAGGGTCAAGATTTGTTACCCATTTATTTAAACAGGTAGGGTAAGAGTAAGAGTTTCTTACCCTAACCTTTTATCTGTTTACCATTTAAAATATATTTTTAATAAAATATTATTATTAACCTAATGTATAATATATCATTCTCCTTCATTTTCTCAATCTTCATTTGCGTGAACCATAAGTATTTTTTAATTAGTATGTGTCATGTGTAGTTTCGACAAATTGTAATTAGTTCTTTCATATATTTAATTTTGGTCAACAATTGTATACAAATTAATATAAAATTTTGAAGAAATTATACTTTGTTATCGATATGTACACTATTTTATAATATTAGCATATGAGAAGGAGAGACCTTCTAAAATTATTGTAATGATTATTTTTTTTCAAGTTCGTTTCTTATCGTCTGCGAGTAAACTATTTTTTAGTCATTAAAAGTGTTTTACCTATTTACCCAATAAGGTAAAGAAAAATTTTACCCATTACCTTATATGTTCTCTCTTCTTACCCTAAAAACATAGGATAATATGATTTATAAATTACCTATCAAAGTAAGTGTAAAATATTGAATAACTAAGGTAAGGGTAAGAGTAAGACCTTTACCTAACTCTTACCCTATCCATTGCCACCCTACTTATCACCTAGCAATAAGGTTCTTCTCCCTTTGAGGTGTTAACATGTTCCTTTTAGTTTCAACTTAACTAGATTTTTATAGCGAAAGTTAGAAAATGAAATTCCACGGGCTATGTAGAATTTTCAGCTGCAACTTAATTTTTTCAACCAAAATAATTTAGTAGAACAAACAATACTAGGCCAACATACAAAATGAAGAGTGAAACTAGATGAAAACAATTCACAATAAAAAACAACATAACACACCATTTATATGGTCTGATCGAGTTAAATGTACGTATCATGAGAGAAGACGATAAGAAAAATCCAATATTCTTTTTGTTGTGGTAATTGAAAAGGCCCTTAGGCCATTACATTGCTCTTAGCCCTTGCCCTTCTCATACAAAGCACTGCTTGCATTCTCGAAAGTGAGTGCTTCAAACTCAACGGTGAAGTCATCGATCATCTCCAAACCTTGTCCTAGCTATCGAACACACTTGGTTACCTAATCGGCACACTTATCGCCTTCTCGCAGCACATGTGTCACACTCTCCACATTCACGGACCTCATCAACCACAGTGCATCAAGCAGCAACACATGGGGGCTCTCCTCTTTTCCTTTCAGCTACTGAATAATCAAGCTCACATCTACTTCTAAGAAAATTGAGTACCAGGTAAATAGCCAAAAGCCAGTCTCAACGCTTTTCACACTCCTCTCAATTCCTCCTCGCCAGCTGAGCTACCATTACAAACAAAGCCTACCACCAGCAACAATTCTTCTTTTGAATTTCCAAGCACACACTCTATGTTGCCAAACTGTTGTCCCCTACAGAGCCATCAAAGTTCACTTTGAGAGAAAGCTCTGGCGGGGGAGTCCAGCGCACCTAGCAGTGATTCACTGTCCTCACCGAGTCTGATTGCGAGTCCTTTTCTCTCAATGCACATCTCTCCTATACTTGCATATGGACAGCCTTTAGAATCTTCTCTGTGCATGGTGCCTCCCCAGCAAATGCAACAATTTTACGTTGTTTCCATATCTCCCAAGCAACATTCAGTAAGTAGGCCTGGCATCTCACATTCCTTTCATCACATCTTCGTCCCTATCTCGGAGCACTTGCAACTATAAATTGAGTTGAAGGGAGATCACATCCACACCAATCCAACCCTTAAGGGCACCCCACATCGCCATCGAGCAAGAGCAGTTAATAAGTAAATGAACAAAATCCTTGGCCTCCTCGTTACAACGCGACAACACATCATTGTGGTGAGACTTCTTATATACAAAAAAGCTCTGGTAGAGATGCCCCCATGCATAACTTTCCACACCCAAGCACTAATGCGTTGAGAGCATGGCAGGCTCCTTAACCATTTCCAAGAAGAGTTCAAAGTTTGTTGCAAGTCAGAAGTAATCAGCACCCAAAACATCTCCGAGGAAATAAAGCCTGTCAGTGGCCAGGCCAAGAGGAAGGGGATCTTACAAATGCTATTAGTTTGCTCAGCTCTGGCTTCTTCAATCTACTTTGTCCTATCCTAAATCCTCAATTCAGTAATAAACCATTGAACTCTCTTTTCCTCCTCACATGCACAGGCATCGTTCAAGCCATCGCCCACCTGTAAACGGCCACCAGTGATCCATGGGTCTTTGATCCATGGGTTTTTGTAGAAATTGATCAAAGACCCATCGCCAACCTCCCAACTTAGTCTAAGCTTTAGAACTGCTTTATCGTGCACAACCACCCGCCATGCTTGAGACGAGCCTTTGTTAGCTCTTAATGACCAAACATCTCTGGGCAGGTTATATTTGTGTCAGATGACCTTGCCTAGAGGGACGTTGGCTTATCCACAAACTTGCTTAGCTGCTTACCCATCAAGGCTTCATAGCTGGTTGTATAAGTTTGAAACTCAGACCACCTTCTTCTTTCCTTTGACACATCATATCCCAAGCGACCAGTGACAATCCTTTACTTTCTTCATTATTCCTTCATAAATTTTTTTTGCAAATAACATCAATGTTATTCAAAATTCCCTTTAACACTGACGCATTCGATAAAGGATAAATGGGGATAGACTATTGCACTGACTGTATCAAAGTAACTTTTCTACCAAAAGATAGTGTTCAACCCTTTCACATTGCAAGCTTAAAGCGAATCTTCTTTAACAATGGTTGCTATACGTTAATCGCTTCATCCCTGCA
Organism: Agave tequilana; assembly: GCA_038442645.1. Classification (NCBI taxonomy): domain Eukaryota; kingdom Viridiplantae; phylum Streptophyta; class Magnoliopsida; order Asparagales; family Asparagaceae; genus Agave; species Agave tequilana. The sequence goes on from JAVJIF010005999.1 coordinate 68,620, forward strand.
GTCACCCCCAAGTATTTAAAATGTTCTTATCCCTCCTCCATGAGGAACACTCGCTTGCTAAAACGACAATGGCTTTTGTGCACTTTGGTACCAAAAATAATCTGAGACTTTTTCCTATTGACTTTTTGCCAACTCATAGCACAATACTCATCAAAGGCATCAACAATAACTTCAGCTTCCTTGATTAACACCCTGGCAACCAATAAACAATCATCTGCATATAGGCAGTGCACTAAATGTTGTTCCCCACCATCATACGGCAACCCCGAGATCTTATTGTTGCTCTGTTCTTCCACAATCAACCTTGTGAGCACGTCTGAACCTAAAATGAACAAATACGGCAACAGTGGGCCGCCTTGCCAAATCCTCAAGGTAGATGTGAACCACTCAATGGCCGATCCTTTCACTAATACTGCTACAACTCCCTGATACAAGCCATCACCATATCCACAAACTTACCTGCAAAACTGGTTGTCTTCATAACAGCCTCAAAAAATTCCTACCTTATCATGTCATACGCACGCTCCATATCAAGCTTGAGAGCCATCAGTCTCTTCCAATTACCTTGTGCCAGAAGCAGATTTTCATATTTTGGTGCTCGCTAATAGAGGCACTCTGTTCCTCAAAATGAGCAAGGGAAGAACAGTCTTCAAATTTAACGAGAAGTTTAGACACCATTTTGTAGCACATTTTGCATTAACTTATCAACTTAAGCCTTTGGGATAAGGGTAAGAAAAGTAGCCTCAATTAGGGAGGAATTCAGTGAGTGATGAAGAAATTGTTGTGCGCGCAGTCCAATCACAACAATCGAACAATAGAGAATCCCAAGATCTCCAGCACAAGAACAAACCCAAACAATCACACGAAGAAGCACAAATCACAAAGACAAGATTTAACGAGGTTCGGCCTGAATGCCTACGTCCTCGGGGCAATCAATGGAGAGATTTCTATTAGGAAGATGATTACAATGGCTCTTAGTCTCTTTGAATGCAAGAGAACTCAGAGCTAATACTTTTTCGCAGAGATCTGAAACGCTAGAATCAACATTAGGCTTAAATACCTCATACAGCGGATCAGCAGATTTAACCCAAAACCCGACTGTCGATCGACCGGGACGGTCGACCGACTACCTACTTCCTCTTCCGGTCGACCGGAACGGTCGACCCAGAAAACCGAGAGTTGGGTTGATTACAGTCAGTCCCTTCCGGTCGACCGGGCCGGTCGACCCAGAAGACCCGAGAGTTGGTTCCTGCAGTCAGAGCACTTCGGTCGACCGGGCCGGTCGACCGCCCAAAACTCTGTGCATGCTGTGCACGTCGGTCGACCGGCCCAGTCGACCGACCCTTCTGACTTCTGCTGCTGTTGCTATTTCCTGCCACTGTCCTGCCACTGTCCCTTTGCCTTTCATCGTCGATTTCCTTGGCGATCTTCGACGGCACTTGGCACTCTTCTACAGCTGCTTGGCATGGCATCTCCTTTAATATCATCTCTCCTCCAACAATTCTCCACCTCGGTGAAGATTTCTAAATCTGAGCCGAATTCCGACTCGATAGCGGCTGCACCAACATGGTTGCCTACGTACCCCTGCCCAAGGGATCAAGCCGTCCGTAATTCATCCAAATGAGCTTCAGCAAGCTCATTTCACATGAAGGACATGGAGCAAGTCTTTGCAGTGTGCAAACTTCACCCCCGAAACCACCTTTGTTAGCATATCGGCTGGATTCTCTGAAGTGTGAATCTTCAACAAGTCAATGTCACCTTCCTCTAGAATCTCCCGAACAAAGTGATACCTGACATCAATATGCTTCGTCCTTGCATGATAGACCTGGTTCCTTGTCAAGTAGATGGCACTCATGCTGTCACAGTTTATCTTCAATATATCCTGTTCCACGCCCAAGTCATCAAGCAATCCCTGAAGCCAGATTGCCTCCTTCATGGCCTCTGTCATAGCCATATATTCAGCCTCTGTGGTCGACAACGCGATGGTAGACTGAAGTGTGGAGCGCCAACTCACCGGTGCCTGTGAGAATGTGAAGACATATCCCGTAGTCGACCGGCGTTTGTCAAGATCACCTGCATAGTCTGAGTCAACATACCCTATGCACTCCTGCTTTCCAGTGTGGTCCTTCTCGAATACTAGGCCTACATCAACGGTTCCCTTGATGTACCTCAGAATCCATTTCACAGCTTCTCAATGACCCTGTCCAGGATCATGCATGTATCGACTCACCATGGAGACTGCCTGTGATAGATCTGGCCTCGTACACACCATAGCGTACATCAAGCTACCCACAGCATTTGCATATGGAACATGAGACATATACTCACGCTCTTGAACACTCCTTGGAGACATCTTTGCTGACAATTTGAAGTGTGGCGCCATAGGTGTACTAACAGACTTAGTATCCTTACTGATATTAAACCTCTGCAGTACCTTCTCCAAATAGCCCTTCTGTGTCAAACTTATGCTGCCAGCTTTCCTGTCTCTAGTGATCTCCATGCCCAATATTTTCCTTGCTTCCCCCAGGTCCTTCATCTCAAACTCTGACGATAACATCTTCTTCAGAGAGTCAACAGCAGATCTCGACCTAGAAGCAATCAACATATCATCTACATAAAGAAGTAGATAGATATATTCACCTGATGGTAACTTGTTGTAGTACACACATGGGTCAAAGTGGCTACGTGTGTACTTCTTCTTCCTGATGAAGCTATCAAATCGCTTGTACCACTGTCTAGGAGACTGCTTCAAACCGTACAGCGATTTCTGTAACTTGCATACTAACTCTTCCTTCCCTGCAGCTTTGTAACCTGTGGGCTGTGTCATATAGATCTCCTCCTCAAGATCGCCGTGGAGAAAGGCGGTCTTCACATCAAGTTGGTCAAGTTCCAACTCATTCTGCGCCACCAAAGCCAATAGAATCCGAATAGACGAGTGTTTAACTACTGGGGAGAATACCTCGTTATAGTCGATTCCTTCTCTCTGAGCGTAGCCTTTAGCCACCAGCCTTGCCTTGTAGCGCACTGCATCTTCTTGGAGAGATCCTTGCTTCTTAGCAAATACCCACTTGCACCCTATGGCCTTCTTCCCCTTGGGCAACTTGGTGAGTTCCCATGTGTTGTTCTTGTAAAGAGATTGCATCTCTTCATTCATGGCCTCTTTCCACATCCTAGCTTCTGTACTGATCTCAGCTTCCCTGAAGGTAGATGGAATAGCCTCTTCAACAACTGGAAGTGCATACGCGACGACCATATCAGTGGTGAGCCAACCCGGTCTCCTAGTGTTCCTCCGTGGTCTTCCAACTGCAGTGGGATCTGTAACAGTACCCATGACCTGCTCCTGATCCTCTTCAACATCTTCAGCATTTTCTTCAGCTACTTGATCACCACCCTGTGTCACTTCAGGAATGATCCGAACTGATACTGAATCCTCTAGAGATGGTGGATCTACATCACTCTCCACCTGCTGCAATAGCTCCTTGGTCTTGCTAGTCTCCACCTACTTAGAGACCGTAGGCTTCATCAAAGAAGCCTCATCGAATGTGACATCCCTGCTGATTAAGAACTTGTTGTCCTTTTGGTCCCAAATCTTGAACCCCTTGGTTCCTCGCTTGAAGCCAACGAACACCCCTTTCTTTACCCTTGAGTCCAACTTGTCTTCTCTGACATGGTAGTAGGCTGGACATCCGAAAACCCGTAGCAACTCATAGTCCTCAGCAGTTCTTCCTGACCAAGCTTCAAGAGGAGTCTTCCCCCCTATTGCAGACGACGGCAACCTGTTCACAAGATGGCATGCATACCCCAAAGCTTCAGCCCAAAACTTCTTTGGCAGTCATGCATTGGATAACATACACCGAACCTTCTCTAGCAAAGTCCGGTTCATCCTCTCAGCCACCCCATTTTGTTGCAGAGTCTCTCTTACTGTGAAGTGTCTCTCTATGCCCTCATCAAGGCATAGCTATAGGAAAGGATCCGATTTGTACTCTCCTCCATTGTCAGAACGGAGGACCTTGACCTTCCTTCCCGTGCTTCTCTCCAGATTAGCCTTCCACTTCACAAACAGTTCTAGGACTTCATTCTTGTGTCTTATAGTGTACACCCAACAGCGCCTAGAATAGTCATCGATGAACGACACAAAATAGTGGTTACCTCCAATCGATGCATTCTTGGTAGGTCCCCATACATCCGTGTGAACATAGTCAAGAATACCCTCCGTGCAGTATGAAGCTGTGCCAAACTTCACCTTGGTCTTCTTGTCGATGATGCAATGTTCACATAGATCCAACTTGCAGGTCTCAGCACCCTTCAGCAACCTTTTCTTCACAAGAGTTTGCATTGATTTCTCCCCTGCATGTCCCAGCCTCATGTGCCACAGCCGGGTCGAATCTTCCTTCTGACTGGTAGAAGCTGCCACCTGCCCTGTCACTGTACTACCCTTCAAGTAATACAAGTTGTTCCGGCGATCGGCCTTCAACACCACCATCGAGCCCTTTGTCATTTTAAGAACTCCTTCCTTAATAGACACTCCGAGACCCAATGATTCCAAAGCTCCTACAGAGATCAAGTTCCTCTTCAGCTGAGGTACATATCTCACTTCTTTCAGCTCCCTCACCATCCCATCAAACATCCTGATTGGAATAGTGCCAACACCCTCCATGATGCATGGATGATCATCGCCCATGACGACCGAACACCCCTCCAACTTCTCAAAACTGGTAAACCAGTCTCGATTAGGGCATATATGATATGTTGCACCTGTGTCCAAGATCCACTCGTTCTCACCCGAGTAGCCTATGACGGAGTGGTAACTGAAAACGAGAACACCGAAGAATCTGAATCTGATCCATCCGCCTGTGATTTTCTGCTTGCAGGTTTTTACCACTTTTGCGAGATTTGCTTCAGATTTTGACTCTTTCTTCTTTCCCTTGAACTTTGGACAATCTACTTTCCAGTGCCCAATCTCTTTGCAGAATGCGCACTGATTTCTCTTGAGATCCCTGAAGCCCGACCTGGACTTCGATCTTCCTCTAGTCTCCTTTCCTTCCTTGATGAACCTCTACCTCTTACTTCCAATGCCTCCGCTGATGACCCTGACTGAGAAGGACGTCTCTCATTCTTCCTTGTGTCATAACTCATCAATGCAGACGACACCTCATCATAATCCAAGCTCTGCCTTCCATTAATGAAGGTCAGTGTGAATGTCTCGTACTCCTCTGCAGGAAGTGAATTCAGAAAGATGACCGCCTTATCTTCCTCATCTACCGTGACATCCACATTTAGCAGATCTGTAAGAAGCTTCGTATATCGGTTGATGTGCTCATTTACTGTGCTCCCCTTCTTCATCCGAAACTGATACAGCTTACTCTTAAGCTGCAACCTGGACTCTACACTCTTCGTCAGGTACTTCTTCTCAAGGGTTTCCCACAGTTTCTTCGCTGACGTCTCATGTTGCACAAGGTATTTTATGTCTTGTGACAAGCATGAACGTATCAAGCCACATGCCGATCTGTTCATCTTCGCCCACTCTTCATCAGTGGTAGTGTTCTTCTTCCTCGCCAATAGGAGAGTGTCTTCGAGGTTTGATGCATTCAGCGCATCCATAACCTCGCATCTCCACATACCAAAATTGTTAGTCCCATTAAACTTAACAACTTCAATCCTTGGGTGAGAGTTCATTGTCTTAGCTGAAACTATTTCTTCTGCCATTGAGATTTTCCCTAATTCTCTATCTATGCGGAAGTAATCACCAACTTGAAATAGATCCCAACACAAATAAAAATCGGATTTTTACCTGTCCCTTGAAACCCTAGATCGAGTTTCTCTCCGGATCTACTTCACCACCGATTCAACGAGCCCTCCTTGAGTCCTTCTGAGATCGATACACGATCTCCACGAACTCCGTTACCTCTGATCTGAGATCGACACACGATCTCCACCGGATCAGATCTCGAGCCCTTCGAATCCTCAGAAATCCCAAGTGCAACCCGGAAGCTCTGATACCACTTGTTGTGTGCGCAATCCAATCACAACAATCGAACAATAGAGAATCCCAAGATCTCCAGCACAAGAACAAACCCAAACAATCACACGAAGAAGCACAAATCACAAAGACAAGATTTAACGAGGTTCGGCCTGAATGCCTACGTCCTCGGGGCAATCAATGGAGAGATTTCTATTAGGAAGATGATTACAATGGCTCTTAGTCTCTTTGAATGCAAGAGAACTCAGAGCTAATACTTTTTCGCAGAGATCTGAAACCCTAGAATCAGCATTAGGCTTAAATACCTCATACAGCGGATCAGCAGATTTAACCCAAAAACCCAACTGTCGGTCGACCGGGACGGTCGACCGACTACCTACTTCCTCTTTCGGTCGACCGGAACGGTCGACCCAGAAAACCCGAGAGTTGGGTTGATTACAGTCAATCCCTTCCGGTCGACCGGGCCGGTCGACCCAGAAAACCCGAGAGTTGGTTCCTGCAGTCAGAGCACTTCGGTCGACCGGGCCGGTCGACCGCCCAAAACTCTGTGCATGCTGTGCACGTCGGTCGACCGGCCCGGTCGACCGACCCTTCTGACTTCTGCTGCTGTTGCTATTTCCTGCCACTGTCCTGCCACTGTCCCTTTGCCTTTCATCGTCGATTTCCTTGGCGATCTTTGACGGCACTTGGCACTCTTCTACAGCTGCTTGGCATGGCATCTCCTTTAATATCATCTCTCCTCCAACAGAAATGAGTTATTGCCCCGACAAAATCCTCCTTCATTATTCCCGAAATTTGTGTAGAACTCAACTGGTATTCCATCAGGTCTAGGCGCCTTATCATTTGGAAGTTGTCTAACAACTTCTTCAATCTCTTCTAGAGTGAACATCTTGCAGAGATCACCATTATGTGCTTCCGTGAGAGGAGACTTAAGGTATGACAAATCTCCTCCCCAAGTATCATTGAATGGTATCACCCATCTATCTCGAAAATATGCCAAGAAAAGAGCACTAATATTTTCTTGACCTACAACACTTTCTCCATGTTCATTTGACCATAGTAATGAGATCTTGGTTTGTCGAACAACGGTGCAGCGGTGGAAGAAAGATGATCATCGGCCCTCATCCAGTTCACCCTGAATTTCTGCCGCCAAAAGAGCTCATGTAGTCTGAGATTATTATGATATTCCGCAAGAGTTGCCTTCAAAGTGACATGTTCCTACTCTGTTAAAATCCCAACCTCATCTCAACTCTGTAGCCCAGCTATTTTTTCTTTTAATCTCTTAGCACAAACAAAAATATCACCTGCAACTTGCTTGTTCCAAGTTTGAAGAACATCCTTCAGATTAATAAGTTTTTGCGATAACCTGAAAGGTGGAGAGCTCTGTATAGAATGCTTCCAAGCACGTCGAATTACCTCCTGCATTCCATCTTTCTCAAACAAAATTCTCTCAACTCGAAAAGGCTTCGATCTTGAAAAATCAACTCTCTTTATGCGCAGTAACAGAGGTCGATGGTCCGACGATATCCAAGGCAGATGATGAATTTGTAGACACCGAGAGCAATGCTCTCCACTCCGCAGAAGTCAATCCTCTGTCTAGTCTCTTCCATGTTTGCCTTCGACCTGTTTGCATATCACACAAGTATATGTTGGACCATCAAAGCCCATATCAATTAGACCAGTACTTAACAAGAAGTCTCTAAATTCAGTTACATCATGATCCTCACTAAAAGGATCTCCTCTCTTCTTTCAAGCTTCAATATGAATATTAAAATCGCCCCAAAAAAATTGGAACTCCAATAGCAACAACTCGCTCCAACAATCTCCGTAGCTCCCTACATTCCAAACTGTCTGTATTTGCATAATCCACTGCAAAGATCCACAACGTATTATCTTCCTCTTTGATTCTCACAACAAAAGCTTGGTGATCGGTCACTGATATTGCTTATTTATTGTCACATTCTAATATTTATTGTTTAGTAAGCTCTGCTATTTAATTATCTTTTTGTCTAATTACTTGCAGGGCCTTTACTAAATAAGAGGGAAGAGAAAATGGGCCCAAAAGCCTATTAAATTGAGATTAATTCAAAAACAAAGAGATGAAGGCAATTCCAGCTGAAGATCAATGCATATTAGGGAAGATAATACTAAATGAAGACTGGTTAGACTCAAATTTTTATGAATCCAGTTAGTTAACCCAAGATCAACAGAAGAATCGTAAAAACTAGAAAATAAATCTGAAATATTATTAGATAAAATCCAAAAGGAGGAAAACCGGGTCTTGTACCCCCTGGGTATGGCCACCTGGCCACACCCAGGCCGCGAAAACGTGGCCCTGGCCGCATTTCTGTGGTAATTCTGTTGAGATATAAGGAGCGTTTGCTCCCCTATCTTTAGATACTCTCCCCCTTCCATATTTTGCTATAAATACCTGCAAATTCAGATGCCAGAGGGAACAATTCAGCAGAGAGTATAGGCTAGGCTATTTTTTAGTTTGTAACTTAGGATTTTTAGTTTTTTTAATGTAAGTTTCATTTTATTTATGTAATTCAGAGGAGAGGAAAGTTTTATGAGAGAATGAGAGTAAAGCTTGTACTGAGGGTAACATCGGTGTAAGTAAGTCTTCTTTTCTCTCATTATTATTTAAATCAAATCAAAATTATATTTTTATGTTCTTCTTCTTCTCTCACTCTTCTTCTATCGGGTTTTGATAATAATCCAAATGAAATCTATAGCATCGAACCTGCCTTACCATTGCAAGTGTTCTTGATTGCTTATAATGATGGATAGTCGTTTCTATTTATTTTCTGCTTGTATTTGAATTCATAGTATAGTCTAGGAGCGGGGAAGATCCTATTTGTCATGCTTTGCTCGCCTTCAAGATGAGGTAAGTCTTTTCTAAGGATTCAAGACAAGTCATGAACCGAAAGAGGTAAGTAAGTACTTTTAGGATTTTTCTTCTTTTCTGTTAATCTTTAGTTTAAATTATCACCAATCACAATTCTCTTTTATTTACTATTTTTATTTCTTTGTATAAACTCATTTTCCATTTTCTCTACTTCTCTTATCTTTCACTTTCTTCTTAACTTAACAATTGATTCTTTTTCCTTTTCTTTACAAGAACAAAAGAAGAACTTTTAACCATCTGTAGAGAACTTAAAAGAGAACTTATAACATGCTTCCATCGTAAGTCCCTCCTTGTGGATCATGACCCACATAGTCACTTACTATCGCGGTAGTATTGAGTACCTTGCACTTTCTATTCTTAAATTATGAAATTATGTATTTTCTGTGCAAATAAAACCTCAATTAAATTTTAGCGTCGTTGTTCGGGAAGGGCGGTAAGTAACTCTTTTTTGTTTACTTTATTGCTTAACTTTCTTCTCTGTTTTTGTGTAAGGGAAGAAACATCAAGAAAATTTTCACTGCAGTGGCCCTGGACTCTGCTCAAGAAAGCAGAGCCCAGAAGTCCTCAGATTTGCCGCTTCCTGCAGCAATCTGAGTGAACTACTAACCTGTATCTTTTGCAGGTTGGTTGAATTGCAAAGTTTAAGTTTCTGCAGTTATTGATTTTCTTGTTCAACTCACAGTACATACTTTTCTAACCTCAACAGTAAATTATTTCTTGTAAATGTTAAAAAACATTTAGACTTGCATTTTAAGCATGTGTCTATTTCGTTACATTTTCTATTTACTGTTGAAGAGTGCTGGAGCCAAGGTATGTGTGCATAACATTTAGTATAAGGTTCATTCTTGTATGAAATATTGCTTGAGTGTTACTTTTTTGCTATATACTTGTACACTGCACTAAACTGAATTAAAGGCTTGTCCTATAAATAAGATAAGGTTGGAAAGTCATTACTCTCCCTTAACCCACAAACAATCTCCTCACTCACTTACCTAAACCTCATTAAAACTGAGTAGATGTTGGCCCTTGGGACATAGGAGACTGGCCTAAGGGGAAGCTGATTAGAATTTGACTCCTGCAAAATCGGTGTCAAAGGTTGAAGATTGAGAGGCGAAACCTCGAAGAATAGTAGTTTGGCATAATTAGGCCCGTTTTTAGACACGAATACCTCATACTGATCTTATCCCTACCTGACTGATTAACTTGTGGTCATATTCTACAATATACCCCCGTGAACAGTCTAATCGGTTAGGAGTCGTCTAAGTCTAAGGTCTACCGTAACTTAGGCTAGTTTTTTCTTTGTTTCGTTGTTTGTTTGCTTGCTTGTAATTGTTTTTATTTTTTATATCTTGGTGATATGGATTATAGTCATAATTATTCTTATGCAAATAGTGATCCATACTTCACCCCGACCTCTTTTGCCTCGGATATTACCAACCCGGCATATCATAATTTTAACCAACCAAGTATGCCGAATTGGTCTTATCTGAATCAATATATGTCCCAGTCTCAATACTATGAATAAGACTGGAACAATCATCACCACGCTTCACAGAGTCAGTGGGGATACAACTTCCCCGAGTCATATGGTCAACCAACTTACCAACATCCAGCTTCATATACTCCTTCTCCCGAACAACCATTAGAAGAACTAATAGGAAAAGAGGATGGAAGCCTTAGAAGAGCTCGAGCAGTGAATTCAAAATCTAAAAGGCTCAAAATTCTATAAAAATTTTCAAATATAAGATCCTTACTCTATTTTTCAAGTCCCACAATAAGAAGAACTTACCGACTTAGAAAATAGTATGGAATTCATGATTCAATTCCAAAGCAATCCTTTTGATATAATAGAAGTAAGACTTAGTCAATTAGAAAACATGCGTAGGAATGAGAAAACTCTCTCTATCCAATCTTTGATTATTCTCAACACTTCTAGCCATATTGATGAAAATCAAGAATCATAGTATCTTGAAGACTTTGACCAAGATTCAATTTCATCATAAAATCTTGAACTTGACCAATATCAACCCATTGACAAATTGGCAAGTTATCATTTTAATGAAATTGAACTTGAACATGAATGTGACCCTGACCCATAACTTTGTGATTCAATTTCATTTTTTAATTTATGATGACTCCGTTATCCTTACCCAAGTTGGACTCATTTTTCGAGCCAACATTGATTCCTGTATCCATAGATTTTGAAATTGAACCACCTCTTTTGGATAGTCACATTTCATTGATGGAAAAAGAATGTGAAATTAAATTCTGATTTGGACTCAACTTGAAGCACAACTGGCTCTCGAACCCAAAGTTGATTTTCTCGAGTTAGTAATGGTTCCCAAACTATCACTCTTGAACCCAAGTCAACCATTCCACCAAGTCACATTCTTTTGTTGGATATAGATATGACCATAATGACTCCGTGATGATTTTTCAAGACTGGTCACGTAACGAGAATAATTTTTATGATACGATCTTTCATGATCCTATTCATATTGGGGATTGTAAATATGTAAATAGAAAAGATGTCAATGAAGATGTGTTTCGTGAACCACCCACTATCTTGATTGGGTAGCAACACTTGACCCAATCTGACCATTACCTGAACCACCACCTTGAGGTAACATTTTCTTTCCCCTTCTTCTTTTTCATGCATTTATGCATTCATTCATACATTGAGGATAACACATGAGATAAGTGTGAGGGAGGTTTCTAACATATCATAGGTTTTCTTTTTATTTATAAAAAATATTAACATTTTTTTGCTTTTAAAACTTTAAAAAGAGAAACAATATTTTGACCTATTTTTTTAGAAATTAAATTAATTTTAAGGAATAGGAGAATCATAATTAGGATTTCTGATACTTGGTCAAAATAAGATTATTTGTTTGATTTCTAAGGTTGGAAAGAAAAATTGAGAAAGTCATTTAGTCTTGATTTTTATTTTGATAAAATATGCATATTTTATACACTTACACACTTAGGTTCAAAACAAAGATTCTTATGTCTTATCGAAAGAAAAGAAGAAGAAAAAAAATTATATATATATCAAAAATCCTCTAATTAAGCTGGGAATTTGTGCCTCATAAAGCATACATATTCACGCCTAAAAGCGGTTCATCTTATAAATAAAAACCTTTGATTTTGTGGCCTTATTTGCTCGATTCCTTAAGTCCTTGGGGTGTTTTTCTCACTCGGTGCCCTATGTAGACTGTCTAAAAATCACTGAGGATAAGTCATCAGAAAGTAGAGTCTAAACTCTAGACGCAAGGCTAATTATAGCCACTAGCGCAGTACCAAGACGCAGAGCTTGAAAGCCGCGTCTCAGCATTACTGCAGTACTAAGACGCAGAGCTTGAAAGCTGTATCTTAGCATCACTGTAGTACCAAGACGTGAGGGTCAAAACCTGCGTCTCTACTTCACCGTAATGACCAAGATGCAGAGCCCGAATCCCTCGTCTCACATAAAGCTTGACACAGAACTTGAAGCTCGCGTTTCTCAAGCGTTACCTCAACGGTAAAACACGAAGCTCGAAGCCCGAAGCCCGCGTCTCGTTTATAACTGCCCTCATTACTGGGTCAATTACTGCCCACATAATGAGGGAGTTAACCCCCATTATGGAGGTTTTTTAGGGGATAGTTCTACCCCCTGAAAAACCCTTTATAAATTGCTCAGTTCACTATAGAAGAGGGATCAATTTTGGGAAGAATCTTGATCATAGCTTCTACCTGAGAAATACTTAAGAGTTCAACTCTTCTAACAACTTACTGAGTACAAGTTTGTTTTTGCCTCAAATCTCTTTGAGATTTTATTGGAGAGGAGTTGTGATACTCCATCCATAGTGCGAAGAGAAGATTCCCAGAAAGACTGTGATGCTTATCCAGTCAACGAAAAACAAGATTCATTTTTCACCGCTACGTCAAGAACCCAGCATTAAATAAAGAGAAGATTTGAGCTTGAATATCTTATCTCTCTTGTAATCGGGAGTTTTGATTGTGGTTGTAACCTTCTTTACAATCAAATAAAGAATTTACACACACATCTCGAATTTTTTTCCATCAAACAAGAGATGACGACTCCGTTGAGGACAATTTTCTCTACTGATGAGCAAGTCATGGTGCAAGGTGACGTCACCTGCATGGGAAAGATGGTCGAATCGCTTGTCGTGAAATTTGACCAGGCAAAGTATGAAGAGTTCTTCTCTTCTGGCTCTAAGAGCCCTAGGGCGCGGCAGTACCATAAAGTCTCCTCAGAGATCCGCTCTCAGGTCCCTCCAAAGGCTTCCCCGAATGCGATCTGTGCAGAGAACATCGTGGCCGGATGTATCACACGTAAGGCTACGTTTCTCACGAGACCCGCGAGGTCAACGTTATTGACGTTCAGCCCGCTCACGTCCATCCTCTTCCTCAGCTCTAGGTTATCAGGGGTTCCCAACAACCCGTACGGTGTAACCAGAATGCTGAATGTCGATAGAGGTAACGCGCGCGTCAGCTACAGACACAAGAATCTGGAACAACTATCTTTCTAGCAGATACAGAACGTGAGGCTCAGGCTTACGTCTCTTCTGAGTTACATCAGACGTGCGAAGTCCGCATTTGGAGACCTAAACGTGAAGCTCAAAAGGCTGGCGTTTCTGAGGCTTCACTTCCCAAATGCCACGTTCAGCAGCGCGAGGTCTGTGCCTCTCCCCAGAGACACGAGACCCGCGTCTCTACAACCAAACGCGAAACTTAGAAGGTCCGCGTTTCTCAAGTGTCGCTAGCCAGATGTGACAATCAGCAACGCGAGGTCCACGTCTCATCTCAGCAGAGGCGTGAGACCCGTGTTTCAAACCAAAACGCGACAGCCGCGTCTGTTCTACAAAACATGAGCTCCGCATTTCTGAACCCTGCGTTTCAGAGTTGCGACATAAGGATGATTCTCAAAAGTTGAAAAGCCCTCGAAAACCTGTGGCTAGTCTCTTTGATCCCCATCTAACAGATTTAAGAAACTACTTGACAAAGAAAAGGAGTACTAATCAGATCGTTCCATTCTGTTGTTGTGAATGGCTCATCACATCAATACTCTCTGAATGTGGCTGTAGTTCACATGCGAGCAAGCAGTCAGTATTCAGACGATTAACTTCAACCTCCTAGTCAGCCAAAAGGCGTCGTTCTCACAGGGTTCCCTCTGATATGGAGTGTCCCGAAGTCACTGCAAACATGGCAGGTCCAAGCATTACGCCAAGCAGAATTAGGGAAAAACAATCGGCAGTCAGCTCTGACGAGTCTGATACGGAACTAGAAGGAGTGTACCGGTATACTCGCACTCAGACTGGTGCAGTAGCCCCAGTTGATTACAGTGCCCTAGCTCGGGGCATTGAAGTCAGTGAATCACACTCTGCCATCGAAGAATTCCAGGCCTCAAACTCTTCTGTAGAGAAAGAGGCCTTTGCGTGTATGGCAAACACTTCCGAGGAGACGGCTAGGTGTTTAGAACAGCAAGCCCAGTTCCAGAAGGAACAATTCGATATGATTAACGTCCAACAAGAATCTATCGATACCCTCAAGCAGGTGCTTGCATAATACTCGAAGACAAGAAGAAGTCGAAGACCCAAACTTCTTCTAAAAAATCTAAAGGCAAGCGGAAGGAAGGGTAAAGCTCATCTTCTGTGCACATAGAAGAGGCGAAGCAGTCCAACTCCGAGTCATCTAAATCCTCATCTAAAAAAGGAGGCAATCTATAGAACGGGGGTATTCATTCTAAAAGAATGAATAAATTAGATCAACGTCTAGAAGCCCTTACCAATCGGAAAGGCCTCAAAGAAGCAGGAGTAATCCGACTGTACCCGACAGAACGGGATCTTGTCCCGTACCCTCCCAAGTTCAAAGCCCTGAGTCTACAGGACTTTGACGCAAATGGTCACCGAACTAACACATCTACTACTTCAAGTCTAAAACAAGGAATGTAGTAGATAACGATGCTATACTGGCACGTTTGTCCATCGATACTCTGAAGGGACTCGCCTTCGAATGGTTCATGAAACTCCCTGAAGACTATAAAAAACTAGGGTAATTTGGAGAAGCTCTTCCTTTCACGCTTCTTCGAAGATGACTCGGAGGTACCATGCCAACTCTCCTAGCAACAAAACAATGAAAAGGAGAGTCAGTCAAAGCATTTGAGGAAAGGTTTCAGAATATGACGCTCCGATGTCCTAGCGGTAAGACCCAGGTCACCCTAGTGGAAAAAATACCATCACAATTTGCAAACTTCACTCCTAACCCAGATAGGAGTTGCTGAAAGCCGCACCTGGAAGCAATTGGTCCAGCAAGGCAAACAGGCTGAAAAATTGTCGTCAGGGATAGGGCAGAAAAAAATAAGCCCAGACCCAAAAAGTCGACAAGACGGGCGCCAGAAGTGTCTTTCCAATAAAAAAGAAGGATACATTGGCGACAGAGATGAAATCTCCCATTAAACCTCAACCAACCAGAGAAGGTGGTTCTTAATGTCAGCCGCGCGCCAACTGGTTGTACTCCTTCAAGGATGAGCACATCAATTTATTGTTCAAGCTACTCAACAAGAGCAACAGATTAAAACTTCCTGAAGCCAAACGTCCTGAGGAGGTCAGCAAGACCGACAATCCCAACTATTGCCTGTATCATAGGATGCTGGTGAAAGATCACCTAGAGGGGGGTGAATAGGTGATTATGCTAATCTAGTCAACTTAATGTGAAATTTGAAAACTAAATGCAATACACTCAAGTGCAATCAACAAATGATGCACACACAACCAAGCCAAGCAATTATGAATGCACAATATGAATATTTGTAAGGCACAAAGTAAGAGAGAGAGTCAATGGATCAAGCGCAAACAACAAGATATGTTACGAGGTTCGAGCACCCAGCTCTACATCCCCACCTTCGACACACGAAGGATTTCGAATCCACTAGCTAGTCCACAAAGGACTCTCACAAGGAGTACCCAACTCCTCTCTTTACAAACACAACCTCCTCCTTGAGGCAAGCTCCAATCCAACAAAACAATCACCTCACAACTTGAGGGATTAGCACAAAGCAAACAAGGATCACCTCACAACTTGAGGGATACAACCCAAGGAACAAAGCCAAGCAAAGATTGGGTTTTACAACTTAGTGGTTTAACAAGCAACCACAAACAATTTCTTCTCCCACACAAATATCCTATAGAATGAGATGGTAGATGTTGCTTAAGTGTGGAGAAAACCAATGGAATGGAAATCAAAATTACAAAGAAAATCCTTGGGAAATAGTAGAAAACAAGATGAGAAAGTTCAAGCTAAATCTTTTCCCAAAACCCTTTTCTTTGAATTTTCAAACCCTAGCAAAAACACCAAATATGTTGTTCAAATAGAGCTCAAAAACTTCTTTTGATTTCAGTAAAAACACCAGAGAGTATGAAAAATTCGCACCAAAAATCTTGGAGAAAAACTCTTGCCAAAGGGGTATTTATAGGCAAATCTGGAAACTAGCTGTTGGCAGCAGATTTTGCCAAAATAACCCTGCCGGTCGACCGGTCCGGTCGACCGCCCAACGGTCAATTTTTCCCCGTTGGCAGCTACCGGTCGACCGCCCCGGTCGACCCAAACAAACAGAGAGCTCTGCTCTCATCCCGGTCGACCGTGACGGTCGACCGTCCCTGTCTGCCAAACGTGCACAGATTTGTGCACGTCGGTCGACCGACCCGGTCGACCGACTTCAGGTCAAGTCGACTTGTTCAGAGAATAAGTCGACTGATTGAAGTCTGGAACAGAAAACTGGATCAGAAAATCAGTTAAAAAATATTTTGAAAAATCTTTTAACACTCCTAAAATCACCAAAAATAGTTTTATCAATTTGCATTGATATATAAACATGTGGTAAAAAGTTTAGCTTAAATATCAATCAATATGAACTATTTTTGTGTCTAATCATTTTTACCAAAAACCAAAAACTGTATTTTCTAAAACTTAGATTTTGAATAGAAAATACGTTTTGTCCAAAACTCTTCCAAATACAAAAACATGATATTTAAACATTTTGAAGCATGATGTATATGGATATAATCCTATATACATGAAACAAATATATATCCATGTTTTTGTCATTAATTCCAAAATATGTTTTGTCAAAAATACCAAAACATAAAACACATGAATAAGTAAGTCAAAACTAAGTTTGTCTAGGAAATTAAAACATGCATGTATATAGAACAAATCATATATACATTAAACCATGTAAACTTATTTTGATCTATCTATTCATGAAAACCAAGATCGGTTAAACCTAAAACCGAAAAACCGAAAACCAATATTCAAAACATGAAACGTGTGTGTTGTGAACTTGAGCATTATCTTACTATTCTAATCTTTACAATTTAGATCTAAACACAAAACTAAACTATGGTACCGAAGTCTTCTTGTAGAGCGCAATCTCCAAGCCGACTCGATCCAAAACTCTTTGATCCACCGAGCAAGTGCTATAAATGATCTTTGACGCTCGGGCTCTTGAATCAACTTGTGAAGGCTTCCAAATCATCTTGTTGAAGCTCATCACCAACTAATAATTTGATTAATGATCTGAAACTAAAATCACAAGATTATTAGTACACATAACTACATGAGTTAATCATCATCAAAAATAGGGTGGAAGGCCTTTGGGCCAACAGCTGGGCCACCCCACTAAGAGCTGTCATATTTTTAAAGATATTCTTCAAGCTCTGATTAATACGGAAGTACTCAAGCTCCGTCCCGAGTAGAAGAAAGTGACGGCTAACATGACGTCATTTCTTCAGTTCAGAAACAGCCTCCAACACCGGCCGGAGTAGCTCCCATCCCGAAAGGGGAACTAAGGATGATCAATACAGACTCGCATCACCAGTAAGAGAAAGGTCTTGTACCTATCCCTACACCTCAGGGAGAAATTATGTGGCTTTATCCCGACCTTGTGAAGGGCCAACAGTGGACTACTGTTACCTACAGTGGACTACTGTTACCTACAGGAAGTCCAAAGGTAAAGCAAGAGCTTTGCCCTATAATGTTGTGTGTGCCTCTTCCTGGGAAGCAAAAACAGATGTCCCTCACTAACTGACTCAGAGGAGAAGACGATCGTCCTTGCCGCAGAGCTGAATGCACCACTCGTGGCTGAAACTCGTTCTGGACAGTCATACTTAAGAAATACGACGAGTTAGTGGCAAATCTGCCTGGATCTACTTCAGAGCCAACCAAGCCCTCCGCGAAGCAACCTATGAAGAAGCAGAAAGAGCTTCGGTATTCCAAAGCTCTCCCGAAGGACAAAGCAGAAGGAACTTTAACACCTTACCGCTTTGATGTCTTGGCTCAATTGACCACATCCCGGCTAGGATCACTCTTTACAAGCTCCTAAGACTATCAAAGTCAACAAGAGAAACTCTCAGAGAAGCTCTAGCTGATGCTGAGGTCTTCATGACCCAGATCCCAGCTGAGCCACAGGAAGAAAATAAGGAAGATTGTCTCCACGCCTCTCAAAATGCCCCATGCATTACCTTCACACTAGACGACATGCAGATCAAGGGGAAACATGATAGGCCCCTGTACTTCACAGGGTATATTGGATCGTCTGAAGTGAGCCGCATTCAGGTAGATCCAGGATCCGCATTGAGCATTATGTCTCGCGAGATCATGCAGCACTTAGGGTTCCCCTCCCACCACCCAAACTACCATCTATAGTTTCAATGCCAATGGTGCACGCCCAATGGGAAAGATCAAACTCAAATGTTAGATTGGGGATCTGAGATCTAAAGTGACGTGCTATGTGATTGACGCTGACACTTCATACAATTTACTGCTGGGACGACCGTGGATTCATTGTAACTCCATCGCCCCCTCCACTCTCCATCAAGTCATGAAGTATATTGACGGAGATAGGAAAGTCTGAACATTGATCGCCAAGAGGCATCCGTTTAAGGGGGTAAAGAATTATTTCACAGACTCCCTCCTATACCAGGATTCTCTGGAGACGAACGAGAATCCACAGCCAGAGGAACCAGACTCTGGTAACGAAGCCGACACTGAACCAGAGGCGGAAGAAGAGTGTCGTGGGAATTAAATCAACTTATAACGAGCACTAATAAGCTCGATGTTAATAACATCACTGATGATGCAGGCGAGTGGTATATTAATGAAGATTTGAATTTGGCTTACTTTTCTGTGTTTGCTTCTGATTCAGTGCCGTCTGATACTAGTACCGATGTAGATGATGACCCCTGGTCAGCAATAGATGCTCTGATATCATTGCATGTACCGGTGAGGTCATCTCTCACAGCGTATCAGGACGTCAGTGATGCACAAGAATCATTATTTATGGTCCCAGCAAGATGCAAAGGCCAAAACCAATTCTTTTCGGAAGAATTTAGTCTGAATTGATTCCTCATGAAGACTTAGAAAGCGAGAATGAATCCCCTCAATTCGCCTATTATGAGCCAAATGTACTCAGAATGATGGAGAACATGGGTATAATTTAACGAATGGTCCTGACTTGAACTTTGACAAAGAAAGGAGAACACTGCTTCGATCCTTCGTTCTAAAAGGGAAGACCCCTGATTATTATCATCGAACTCGCAGGGGGTTGGGCTATGTGTCACTCCGATCCCGTCAGCCTCTGAGTCTGAAGGTCATTATATCACTATCGCTCGTCAGGCACGTCATCGTGGGAGTCAGATGTCAGTGTCGGCGATATCTTTAGAGAACTTTCATAAACATGGTTTCAACAAGCCGCCTAGAAGACGGAGATAAAAAAATAATCCAGTCGGATACAGATCCTTGAATCAAACACCTAAACACTCTCTGGAATATTTACTTTGAACAACGTGAACTATCCACAGAGGATAAGGTCACCCAAATCAATCTGGGAGATGAGGCTAATCCTAAACCTATCTTTATAAATGAAAGCTTGTCACCCTCTAAGAAGGAAGATCTAATATCTCTTGTGCGGGAGTATATAGATATTTTCACTTGGAATTACGAGGACATGCCTGGGCTTGATCCTCGAGTGGCTATGCATCGCCTCAATATTAATTCGGAAACAAAATCAGTCAAACAGCAGCAGCGACGGTTCCATCCAGAAATAATGGAAGTAATCCAGTCGGAAGTCAAAAAGCTCATAAACTCTGGCTTCATCAGGGAGGAACAACACTCCGATTGGGTAGCCAATATCGTTCCCGTTATCAAGAAAAATAGGAAGATTCGTGTTTGCATTAATTTTCGCGATCTAAATGAGGCCTGTCCAAAAGATGAATGCCCCCTTCCAATCACGGATGTCATGATTGATAACACGTGTGGGTTTGAATGGATGTCCTTCATGGATGGATTCTCGGGATACAATCAAATCAAGATGTACCCTGATGATGAAAAGCATACATCTTTCAGGACGCCTCGGGGGTGTACTGCTATACTGTCATGGCCTTTGGATTAAAGAATGTGGGAGCAACATACCGGAGGGCTATGAATGCAATTTTTCACAAGTACATACGTAAAACAGTTGAATGCTATGTCGACGACATTGCAGTAAAAAGTCGTGCCAAGGCGATCCATAGCGGATCTGAAGACGATATTCGACATCATGCGGGCGTATCAGCTGAAGATGAACCCCACTACCTGGGGTAGTCAGTGGTAAATTCCTAGGATTTATTGTGACATCCAAAGGAATCCATCTCGATCCAGAGAAAGTCCGCACTATCTATGTGATGCAACCTTCAAGGAATCTCAGTAAGCTTAGAGGGTTACAAGGGCGATTATGTACATCCAGAGGTTTATCTCAAATCTCTCGAGAAGATGCCAACACTTCGCCAGATTAATGAAGAAGGGTGTCTCATTCATTTGGGATGATACTTGCTAACAAGCGTTCGAGGAAATCAAACGATAGCTCATGCAACCACCTGTCCTTACAGTTCCGGTGTCAGGGAAACCTTTCCTGATATATGTTCGAGCAATGGACCATTCCTTAGGAGCTTTGCTAGCCCAGAATAATGATCCGGGACACGAGCAGGCAATCTACTATTCGAGTAGAACTATGATCGGAGCCAAACATTGGTACAACCCGATTGAAAAGGAATGTTTGGCGTTGGTGTTCGCCGTCCAAAAATGCGACATTACCCGGTAGGTCAAACCATACATGTCATATCAAAGTCAATCCTTTAAGGTTGCTTATGACAAAGCCATCGTTGATGAATGGTCGACTGGCGAAATGGGCCATACTGCTCTCCTAATATGAGATGCAATTCCTACCTCAAAAAACCGTGAAGGGACAGGCGGTGGCAGATTTCCTGGCTAAGCAT
This sequence comes from Agave tequilana, assembly GCA_038442645.1. NCBI lineage: Eukaryota > Viridiplantae > Streptophyta > Magnoliopsida > Asparagales > Asparagaceae > Agave > Agave tequilana. Next base: position 89,819 of record JAVJIF010005999.1, read on the forward strand.
CCAGATCCAAGAGCAACCAAATTTTATGAGGATCTCCCAGACGAGGTCGCTGAAGTTTATTTGACCCAGACATCTTTCGAAGGACAGGTGTGGCAACTCTTCTTCGACGGTGCATCAAGAACGGGTCCGCGATGGAATGTTGTAGCAGGAGTGGGGGTAGTCCTTGTCCCCCACAAAATCATGTAATTCCTCGTACATTCTTATTAACCAGCCATTTTCCAACAATGCAGCGGAATACAATGCTCTCTTAATCGGAATGTAAATCGCCATGAGATTGGCGTTAAAAATCTTAAAGCATACGGTGACTCTAAACTCATCGTTAACTAAGTTCGTAGGGAGTACGAAGTCATACATGAAGATTTAGTACCCTATTACAAAGCAACTATCTACATGGCCGAGAGATTCAGAAATTTTTACATCGACCTGTATATCTCGCCAGAAAATGCGCATGAAGATACACTGGCATCTCTCGCTGCTTCATTGGCTCGTCCAGCTGCAGTAGTAGAGAATATACTCGTCTACAGCCATGACTTGTATTGTCCAAGATTCAATTTTGAAGACCACCAAAAGCTGACAGGAGACCGTCAAGTCAAAGAAGCTCTAGAGACTTTAACAAGTCTAGAGTTCAGGACTTGGCGATTCCCGTACATCGACTATGCATTGTACGACATCTTTCCTGATGACCCCAAAAAGGCGACTGCCATTAGAAGGAAAGCCTCTAAATTCTACTATAATGCGATCACGTGAACACTGTACCCTCGATCGCATGATGGATCCTCCTCCGCTGCCTGTCACAGAAGGAGGCACATGAAGTACTCAAAGAAGCGCATGATGGCATGTGTGGAGCTCATCAGCCTGACCCGAAGCTTGAGGATCGACTCCAAAGACTAGGGTATTACTGGCCAAAAATGATCCTCGACGCCATCGCTTACGCCAAACGTTGCCACGCCTGTCAGGTCTATGGTGACTTCATCCATCAAGCACCAGGACATCTTCTCTTTACAACTTCAACATGGCCATTTGAGATGTGGGGAATGGACGTGGTTGGCCCTATCAGCCTACCTTCATCCAAAAGACATCGGTTCATCTTAGCTATAACTGACTATTTCTCTAAATGGGCTGAATCTATTCCCTTAAGGGTGGTAAAGACATCTGATGTGATCAAATTCGTTAAACATCACATCATTTACCGCCTTGGTATGCCACAACGAATCGTTCATAATAATGGGCCCCAGTTCGTCAACCAAGCCTTTCAAAGTTCTGCAACAAGTTTAAAATTCAGAGCGTATCTTCAACGGCATACTATCCAGCCGCTAACGGCCTTGCAGAAATTTTCAACAAGACTATTGAAAAACTTCTCAAGAAATTTATCTCAAAAAACTAACGTGACTGGGACGACAAATTAGGTGAATGCTTATGGGCTTATCACACGACGGTTCGAGCCCCTACGAAAGCTATGTCGTTCACTTTGGTATATGAGTGTGAAGCTGTACTCCCACTAGAAATTCAGATCCTATCTCTATGCGTTGCCTTGACAGCAGAGATGACAAATGTGGAGAAGCATCAACTGCGACTCCAAGAGCTGGAGGCTTTGGACGATAAACGCTTATAAGCTCAACAGCAAATCGAGCTCTATCAAGCTCGAATTATCAGAGCCTTCAACAAGAAAGTCAAGGAGCGGACTATCAAGAAAGGTGACCATGTCCTAGCCATCAGAAGACCTATGGTAATGATACATAAGACAAAAGGGAACTTCCAACCTAAATGGGAAGGACCATTTGTAGTGGAGTCGTCTTCTCAAATGGAGCATATCGCCTTATAACACCAGATGGTGATACACTCATGATGTCAATCAATGACAAATTCTTAAAGGAATACTATCCTTGATAGCATTCTTCTCCTGATCAGGTTAATACTACACCTCTGATCACAACTCCAGATTCAAGATGTTTGGAAGAACGCCAAAGAGAAGCTTCTTTCTTCCTTCACTGGATCATATCACGGTTGATCAGTATCGAGCCGATCGAGCGCTGGTTACATCATGATGCATGATGTAAACATTGAAGAAGAAACAAAATGCAAGACCTCAGTTTTAGCCTTATTACTCTTCACTAGTGTACCTATGGACATCCGACGCCTCTGGCGGCTAAGGATAGAAGAAAATGTTGACTTTTAAGTCCAACATATAACTCATCATGCTGAGGGGAATAGCATGGCTAGCCCAACTCAAATGGTAGTTGGTAAAGGCATATAAATCTGTTGATAGCTGAGGATTTGCTAAAAATCCTAAGGGAGCTGGTCCTATCCTTTTTCCCAAAATCTCTTACTAATTCTCGCCCACAGAATGGTAAGACCACAAAAATACCTGTGTCCATTTCTTCGATGAAATGAGTAGAGACTTGTCACATTAACAGTAAACCTCTGATAAGCTATTTGTGGAGTCAGTCAAGTTAACATGAAACCTCTGAAAACAAAAGCCACTCAAAATCTCCGCTGTTACGTTAATATTATACCTCTAACGACAAACCTCTCTTGCCCCTAGAAAATCAATGTTTATCATGTTAAATATTACACCTCTGACAATTTATTCTATTTTTCACCAAAAACCCTACCAATTCTCTCCCATGGAGTGGTAGGTCCACGAGCTCAATCACTACTATGTTAACATCTCACCTCTAACAGTGAAAAGGTTTCAAATACTCTCCAGCGAGTACGAACTTCCACTTGTTAATTCTCATCCATAGAATGATAAGTCTTCAAATTGCTCATATCGTAAATTAATTCTTATCAAGTTAACACTACACCTCTGACATTCTAAACTTCACTTGTCAATTCTCATACATAGAATGACAAGTCTTCAAAATTACTCATATTGCAAATCAATCCTTGTCAAGTTAACACTACACCTCTGACATTCCAAACTCCACTTGTTAATTCTCACCAATAGAATGATAAGTCCTTAAAATTGCTCATATCATAAACCAACTGTTGTCATGTTAATATACACCTCTGACAAACTACTGTCATGTTAATACTACACCTATGACAGTGATTAAGTTGCTGCCAAGTTTAATATTAAACCTCTGACAGTAACTTTTCCTCAGGCTTTCATATCGAAGCTGGGATGAGCGATGCTAAGTTTAACATCACACCTCTAGCATCCAGTTCATTGTTAAGTTCAACATTACACCTATGACAATGACTTTCCCTCGAACTTCCATATCGAAGTCAAGATAACTAATGCTAAGTTTAACATTACACCTCTAGCATTATCTTCACTGTCAAGTTTAACACTGCACCTATGACAGTGATATTTTCAGTTCCCCAAATAAAGCTGAAACTTCTGTGGAGCTAAGTTAACATCACACCTCTATCTCACATTCTTGTCAAGTTAATACCACACCTCTAATAAGATCTGATTTAACCCGTTAAGTTAATATTACACCTCTGACGGTAAAGATTCTTCTAGATTCTCAATGGATCTAGTTTCACTTGTCATTCTCATCTATAGATTGGAAAGTTCATGGAAATTATCCCACTCCTATCAAGTTAATATCACACTTCTGACGGTAATTTTAATTTCCTTTTTGGCTTGCTAAGTAAACATTACATTTCTAGCAAATCAAAAGAAATCATTTTTATCTGTCTGATTTTCAATACAAAGAGAAAGTCAAGACATATAAAAAGACAAGAAAAAGTGTCACTTTTATTGATATTCAAACATATGAAAGTGATACAAGGCGCTCTCATATACAATAAGATTGAGTGTTGCAACAAAGGAGTATAAAGAAGTCTCTCTCACTCAGTGAAAGGTCGCACTCACTCCTCAAAATATTGACGATACACAAAATTTGTCCTCTTGATGGCGGTCAGGAACAACGGATCAACTTCCTTTCCTCTTGAGAGTCATAATTCTCTTGATCAGATTAATACTACACCTCTGGTCAAAGCTCCAAATCCAAGATGTTTGGAGGAGTGCCAAAGAGGAGCTTCTTTCTTCCCCCACTGGATCATATCACGGTCGATCAGTGTCGAGCCAACTGGGCGCTGGTTACATCCTGATGCATGATGTAAACATTGAAGAAGCTCACCGTTAATTGAGAACAATGGTGTTTCTCGAGGTCAAAATGAAAGGGAGCAGTCTGATTCCACCGACCAACTGGTGTGGGCTATAATACTTCGCTTAATGAGCATCTCCACCACCAAAAAGGCATCCAATGAGTATGGATTTTTCATTGTTGTCACTTCATTGAGTAAGATTGGTGAAGGGAGGATCTGAGACCTTACTAGTGACGTCATCTTTCCTGTGGCCTTCAAAGCCGCCATACCCGCCATCATACCCACTGTGACCATGACGAACCTGGGGCATGGCTGATGTGTCATGTCTAATAAGGCCTTGACGGATATCAGTAACTACGCAAATCTCCTCGCCCATGGATAGGAGCTCTGACTCCCCGAGTGCTCGCCAATCGAACAAGTAGATGGTCCAAATATTCTCCCATGAACCAAGCGCACCCTTGGACAGGAGTTTTGATTCCCCGTGTGCTCGCCGACCGAACAGGCTGGCCGGTCGAAATGTTCTCCCATGAACCCGACAAAGACGCAGAAGACTGACTAGGGCTGTCAGAACCTGCAAAGAACAAAAACCCGAAGGTTAAAATTCTGCAAAGACAGGAACAGAAAATCTGAGGCGCAAACGCGAGACTGAAGCCATGAACTCCAGACGCGGAGTTAAATGATGCAGAGAATATGAATCCAAACGTAGTCTGGTTTTAGATTTGCGTCTGAGATGTAAGACGTGAGGCATAAATCAAGAACGCAGACACGGGTCTTAAAAACTGCCTGAGGTAACTCTAAGACGCAGCGTTCATCACACTTGCGTTTGAGACGCAGGGGTTGCCACATCTGCGTCCAGAGGTCTCAAAAGAGCAGACTTAGCATTTCTAAGTCAAGAACCCCAAACGCGAGCTTTATATACAAAGCTCGTATTTTAAAATCCAAACGCAGAGTTCATCACACTCGCGTTTGAAGAACTTGAGACTTAGATTTTAAAGTTAATAAGCTCGCGTTTCATCAGGAAGTCTGAAAGGCGCGTCTACCGAACACGGGCACATCAATCAGATTTCAAGAGGATATTAAGAGATAGAATTTTTTCAATGGACGGGGAAGACAGAACTTCAGAGAGACTGAGCATTTCATGGCAAAAGATAGTTCGTACCCAAGGAAGAATTCTCTAGAAGTTGGACTTTATTTATCAAGGCACGGTTTAGGAGTTGGACTTTATTCATCAAGGCACAATCGTAAAAGCACTAAAGCAATACTTTTTGATCTTGATATTACTTGACAGTGATAATCTTCAGAGAAGATTGAAGGAAAGCATGAAAGCTTTCAGTTCTTACTGTTCATTAGAGCACATGCCCTCGAAGGGAAGATAGATAATCAATACAAAGTTCTTCAGAGCGCATGCTCGCAAAGAAAAACAGTCTAAATAAAGGATTGATAAGGAGCTGAAGCCTATTTATAGGAAAGTAATAAGGCTTATAATTAATGGCATAAAAATCAAAGCCATCAGCCTTAATGACTGCACGGACATCAAGTCCAATACGGAGGTGACAAGTGGATCGTTACTCCGGGAAACACCAATGACACAAGTCCCTAACCATCAACACCGACTTGGCTTAAAAGATCTAACAAGATCTTTAAGACGGATTGTATGTGACGCTTCGGAGGCTACGTCCTGGAGTCCGCGTCCATTCACAAGACTTGAAGGCTGCGTGCCGAAATTTGCATTCTTATACAGACTGAAAGGCCGCGTCCATAAGTCGCGACCTTTCATAGACCTGAGGGTCGCGTTCTTTTCGTCTAACTGAAGAAACCACAACCGCGTCTCCTTAAGCGATCCAGAGCCGCGTTCTCTTAATGATCGAGAGCCGCATCTCCCCAGTAAGCCAGGACGTTCCACAATAATTCAGAGTTGCGTCCTGAAGTTCGCGTCCATTCACAAGACTTGAAGGTTGCGTCCCGAAGTCCGCGTTCTTGCACAGACTCAAGGGCCGCGTTTATAAGTCCGCGTCCTTTCACAAATCAGAAGGCCGCGTCCCCTTTATCAAGAATGCAAGTTAGCGTTTTAGAGCCGCATCCTCTCAAGAGGCCAGAATCACGTCTCTCTCGAGCCAGATCCGCGTCCCTGCCAACAGCTGAGATCGCGTGTCTTTCTTGATGTGCCAGAACTGCGTCGCGTTTCTCTTGTCCGCGTTTCCACTACAAATGAGAGCCGCATCTCAATCATGAACTCAGAGCAGCCTGAGTTTATCATTCATGGCCGTGTCGTAACAAAACGACTAAAGATTACATTTTTACAAACAATCAAGGGTTGCGACTATGAAATTTGAGTTAATCCAAGCAAGAAAGAGTCGGTTTAATTCTCAAAGACAACGAAAGGATAAAGACAAGACAAGATCTTAATAACTTTTATTATATGACTCAAAAATGATAAAAGTAATACAAACACTCTCTTATTTGACAAATAGAGTGTTGTGAAAAAATGGGGAAGTACAAAAAAAAGGAGAAGGAGGCTAATAATCCTGCTCTGCCAAAGAATGGATCCATTCCCGAAGGCGCTGCATCTCCTACTGACGTGCCTTCTCGGCTTCTGCCAAAGCCTGAACCCGCAACTCTTTCTCTGACAAGAATCTCTTCCTAACCAGCTGTATCTAAAGAGACTCCAACCTGGAGGAATGAGCAATAAGGTTTTCTTGAACATGCGTCTTGGCAGTTTCCAGCTCCTCCAGCTTTTTTCTGGCGACAGCAAGTTTCTGCTCGTTGACTTGAACAAGGCTTGCGCCTTAGAAATAGCAGCCTGGGCAGTGGCGATAACTTACTCCGCACTTTGGATGACGACCTCAGATTCCTTCGAATCGTCAACCAATGTTTGGTAGTTGGCTTGGAAGCTATTGATGATGGGCCTCTTCAGCCATCTGCTCATCCATCTCTTTTCGCTCATGTTCTTGAGCAGCGAGGAGCTTACCCAGCATCGACCGAGCCTCATCCATCAAGCTAGCCTTCTCCAAGGTCTTTAGCTCCCTCAGGCATATCCCTACCTGTTCAACCAGCATCAGATATGCCCCAGCTTGCGCAGGGCTTCCAGTATGACGGATGTTCTCAACTTGATTCTCAAGAAGTATCCGAGCAAACTCGAAGGAACTTCCCCCGGAAAGGACCAACTCATGCAAGACTTCATGGAGGTGAAAAATTGTTGCACCATTTGATGCGCTAATTCCTCCATGATGTCGGTAGCTAGAGATGACCCTGCCGGCGCACTCCCAGATCCCCTCTCTATGATAGGATGAGTAACGTCCATAGAAACGGGAGCTGACTCAACCTGTGCAGGGACAAGGCAGACAACAGGTTCATCTGATGCTGAGGTCATCACCGACACCTCCGGAAAGGTTATTGTTGTGGTAGCCTCCACAGTAACCGGGGCAACGATAAACTCCACGACACCGGGTTCACCAGACGAAGTCTGACTGCGCTGTCCTCTACGCCAAGGCTCTCCATGGGATCCTCTACTTGAACTACCCCAATACTCTCTGCAACCATAACATTAATATCAGTGGTAATAATGAAAAGGAGAGTATTCAGCACGTCTGTATTCTCTTACCAAGTTGAGGATCTAAAGATGGCAAATCCCTAGATAAGCCACTTAGGGATGAGGGTTTCCCGGTCTCGGCGGTTGCACCCGCATGAGACACCCCGATAGCAGGAACTTCGAGACCCTCCAGCTCCTGGATCATCTCCTCAATGTGAGAAGAAGTTGTGGCTTCACTACCAGTAGCCACCCCTGTAGAAGAAAGTTAAAAAGGAAGGACTCTCGGTAGTGGCAATCTCTGCTATCAGCGGAACCATTGCAGGAACGTACCCCTGTATCTTTTCCTCTGATATATGCGAGAATTTGCTCGTGTCAGGAAGAGCGGGTTCATCACCGAAGTCGACTTCCTTGCCAGAATAATATTCATGTTCTTCCAACGACGAAGACAACAATTGGACCAGGAGGTCTCAGCGATCGGGGCTTTACGACTAAGAACCCCGATAGTAGGGCTGGGCTCAACGACCCACGGGGTAGGCATCAAAACACTAGGGGACCCAGGTTGTTGCACCTCCACCCTTCTCTCATTAGCTGAAGAAGGTCCAGACTGAGTTAAGACTCTCGGAATCTCAACATCATCCCTCTCCACCAAGTCAACTTCAGGTCGCTCGACCTCTTCAGCCATAATGGGTTCACCCACAGGCTCTCCCTCTACTATGATCGTGGGGCCCCTACTATGCAGACCTCGGGAGCGAAGAGTGGGGACTTCCTCCTCCTCCTCTTCTTCCTCCTCCTGCTTCTCAGCACCAGGAGGGACTACTTCGGGCATTTGGGTCGAAGCTTTAGCCTCAGATCTTCTCCTGGCCTTCCTCGGGCTGGGCTCCCCCTGGGAAGTAGAGCCACGGGGACGTTTAGCCACAACTTGTTGACTCCTTTTGTTGTTCCTTAGTCGTTACTATCCGAGGCTCTGGCTCTGCAACTGTTGTCCCTGTTCAGCTGACCTTCCTCCTAGACTCGCCCCCTCCTCTTTCTCGGCTGCCTGGTACTCGGTCATACCTCGCACGGGTTTGATGGAATCCAACCTGGCTTTATAAGATGCCTTGATGCTTTTGATGCAAGAGGTATTTATTCTGAAGCCGGGCACCCTACTAGCGAGGAAGTACCACGTGCAGAAACTGAAGCTGGTATGACAATTGGGCATCCTGTAATGCAGGCTGAAAGCAGCTCTCGTCCCTCTAGCTACATTGTAGTACCACGCCCAAGCACCTTCAAACAGGTTACCACTAAAGCGGAGTCCAGTGTTAGGATTGCCGACATATAATTGATCGTAGCCAAACTACTGAGCAAAACGACTTGGCATGTAAGGCTCGATCGTACATGAGTCACTTTGCCGGAAGATCAGATATCCAGGTCGAATGTTGATCAGCCTCTAGAAAACTCCAGATGGCAGCCTTGTGAAGTCATCTGGTTCTGTAAGGTCAGCAAACTTATCCCCGTAGGACTCACCAGAAATCTCGGGGAAGCAACGGTTGAGCTGATAATTCGAGCTGCTCAGAATAGATTTCCGAACGAAGGACATATAGTAGTGAGACCAGCTCGAATTCTCCAGCCTCTACACGAAAGGAATGAAGCCTTCGGAGGGAGACACCACCGTTATCAATGAAGGGCAGTGCATAACGTACCAGGCATCAGGTACGTATATGGAAGCTCGACCTGGGATTAGGAGTCCTCACTTCTGGCCTTCCTTCTGAATCTACCACTGGCACAACAGTTTCCAATATGTCTCGTGTACCTGAGGATCCTCTTTCCTCAAGAGGTGAAGCTCCTTAGAGGTCGGGACGTACTCTTCATAAGGGGCATCTCCCATGACTAGCCCCGAAACTTCATGTAACTCATGAAGAATAAGCCACATCTCTCCGACTGGAGTAAAAAATGTGCCCGTCAGGGAATTATAGCACTCCAGGACGCCATAAATATTGTGGGAGCTCTGCGGAAGGCCATACTGTATGGCCCTAACCGAATGGTATAAACCCACTTATGTCAGCAAATTCCTGAGCTCGGTAAGAACGAATCCAACCATCCATCTCCACCATGACTTGTCGATAGAGTGGACCGACCCCGGCGGATGAAAGTCAGTAGGAAAATCACCCTTCACATTTAGGAATTGGCTGATGAAGGTGGTGGCCAATTGAGGGGTTTCTCCTTTTGGGTACTCAGCCCTGACTAACCCGAAAAATAAACTGAATACATCTTTCCCGTGGCCAGCAGAGTATGCTTCTTTTATACCCAATCTACCGAGAGACACGCTGGAGATAAACCTGGAAAGATCCCACTCCAGCGCGCAATGTACTGACATGTGCTGAAGATAGAACAAGGGGTACATCCTCTCCATGTTGGGAAGGAAAACTTCCTATCCCCTATCTGGCGGAGCCACTTATTATCTCCGTCATACAAGATCCTATCTTCCTCAGTGATGGCGTCACCAAAGAAGAAGCGAGGTTTCCTTAGCAGAGCACGAAAATCCGACTCGAATAGCCCATTAGAAATAATTTCCCGAAGCGTTAGCATACTGGCCTTGCTGATCCTATCCTTTCGCTCCTTTGACTTACCAGTAGTCACAGGAGCAGTCCTCTGGAGTGCAAAGGTCAAATTCGGATCAGAGCCACCTATGTGCCCAAAGTGGCACTTCTTAGACAAAGGGCTAAAAGAAAATCACACTGAAAAGAGGACAACACTTGTCAGAAATCTAAAAGAAAATGGCTAAGTGTATGAAACTCAAACACGGGAATAAATCCAGATGCAGGAATCAGCAAAACTGCGTCTAAACTCAAGGACACGAGGCTCGCATGAAACCCGCGTTTTAAAATCCACAAACTTAGAAAATTTTCTAAGTGTTGGACTCAGACGCGAGACTTAGTGAAACCTTCGTCCGGCCTTAAAGACGCGAGGATCACATGAAGTCTGCGTCTGAACCTTCCTCACTTAGAAAAATTCTGAGTATTGGAGTCAAAACACAAAGCTCAATGAAGCCCGCGTTCAACAAACAGACGCAGACCCAAGCTAATGAAGCGAAGATGCGGAAGTCGTCAAACCCACATCTTGCCTACCAGCACAAGAGCCGCGTCTGAAAATCAAACATAGGCATGAGCCTTACGTTGGCAGTTCACATTCAAAAGAGACTTAAGAGTTAAGAAAACTCTTTAAACCCCTTTAATGGTGAAAACCAGTTCAGATGGTTTTCTTACATGAAATGGGGGCCTCCTGCGTGGAAGGACCACCCATTTGAGCCTCTGGAGCGACAGCGCTCGAAGACAAGGCAACATGTTTGGTCTTTGGTGCCATTTCAACTGTGGAATCGGTGTTAAAGACGAAGGAAAGTGGAAAAATGTTTAAGCTTTTCTTAATTCTCGACACAAGGCTCAGCGGAGAAGAAGAAGAGTCTAATGATGATTCTTGAAAGACTGGTGTCTTTTTATAAGCACAACAATCCGCAGAGATACGCGGCGCAGGCTTGAGGTCCAATCTTCCCCCGATCGTGGCACGCGTCTTGAACGGACGCAAATTTCACACATTAAGGGAAAGACGTCCTCTCAACTCCTCCAGACACGTGGCAACACGCCCAGAATGCGGGTTTCACGTTTAACAAAGCCGCGTCCCTTAAAGGTCGCGTTTCTTCAACAAAGTGATAGCTGCGTCTATTCAACAAAGTGAGAGTCGCGTCTTCATTTTAAAGACCGCGTCTCCACTTCAAAGGTCGCGTTTCTTCAGCAAAGCAATAATTGGGTCTATTCAACAAAGTGAGAGTCGCATCTTCATTTTAGAGACCGCATCTCCACTTCATAGGTCGCGTCCCTTCAGCAAAGTAAGAGAGGCGTCTCCACTTCAAATAAAGTCCGCGTTCCTAAGGCAACATGACCTTTGCGTCTATAAGACTTATTTTCAGTCTTCGCTTCTGCAATCAGTTCAACAGTATACTAGCGCAAGCAGACGACTGTTCACCCCCGGTTCAACAGTACACTAACAATCAGCTCAGAGCACCGAGGAGGTCTGGACTGCGTATGTAGACACTCACCACGATCATTTCTAGTGGCTTCAAAGGGTTTTATAGTACACTCACGAAGACCAGACAGGATCAAGCTCAGAGTATCTCAAATGATAGTCAGTCCAATCATGAGAAATATGAATTCAACCAAAGTCCAAAGTATTTCGAAATCAGTCCCAGTCAATCGCGGAATATCGAAAACTTTGGAGGGGATTCTGTAGACTGTCCAAAAATCACTGAGGATAAGTCATCAGAAAGCAGAGTCCAAACTCCAAACGCAAGGCTAATCATAGCCACTAGCGCAGTGCCAAGACGCAGAGCTTGAAAGCTGCGTCTCAGCATCACTGCAGTGCCAAGACGCAAAGCTTGAAAGCTGCGTCTCAGCATCACTGCAGTGTCAAGACGCAGAGCTTGAAAGCTGCGTCTCAGCATCACTGCAGTACCAAGATGTGAGGATCGAAACTCGCGTCTCTACTTCACCGCAATGACCAAGACGCAGAACCCGAAGCCCTCGTCTCACATAAAGCTTGATGCATAACTTGAAGCTCGCGTTTATCAAGCGTTACCTCAATGGCAAAACGTGAGGATTGAAGCCCGCATCTCGATTATAACTGCCCTCATTACTGGGTCAATTACTGTCCACATAATGAGGGAGTTAACCCTCATTATGGAGGGTTTTTAGGGGACAGTTCTGCCTCCTGAAACCACCTATAAATAGCTCAGTTCACTACTGAAGAGGGATCGATTTTGGGGAGAATCTTGATCAGAGCTTCTAGCTGAGAAATACTTAAGAGTTCAACTCTTCTAACTGCTTGCTGAGTACAAGTTTGTTTTTACCTCAAATCTCTTTGAGATTTTATTGGAGAGCTGTGCTACTCTGTCCATAGTCCAAAGAGAAGATTCCCAGAAGACTGTGAAGCTCGCCCATTCAACGAAAAATAAGATTCACTTTTCACTGCTACGTCAAGAACCTAGCATTAAAAAAAGAGAAGATTTGAGCTTGAATATCTTCTCTCTCTTATAATTGGGAGTTTTGATTATGGTTGTAACTTTCTTTACAATCAAATAAAGAATTTACACGCACATCTCGAATTTTTCCCATGAAACACCCTAAGATCACCCGGCTTGGGAGTCATCGACTAAAGGCTCGTTACATGGACAGATTAGAAAGCCTAATAGAACTAAGAGATAATACCACTAAAATATGAAAAATAAGGTATAAGAGTTAGGGTTAAAGAATCCCGAATCAAAATTTTAAGTGCATATGACTTAGGATAAAATAATAGACTAGATGAGAAATACAGTTTGACTTACCTTGATTGATAACTAGTTTTTAAATAGAGACTAAGTTTAGGAATGAAAAATTCAGTTTTCTCATAACTTACAGATTATTTGAAATTTTGCAATAATACTTCAAATATTTTCTCTCTTTTTCAAAATGCTTTTCGAAAATACTAACACTTTGTTTCTATTTCTTTATGAATTTTGTGGGTGTAATCCACTGAAAATCCTCACGAGATAAAACTCGTCCTCTAGGGAAACCTAGAGGTTTAATGGCCTGCTGCACATGCTAAGTGCAATCATTATTTCTACGAAAGTGAGTTAGACTAAGTTAGCGTTGTTTTATTTTTTATTTGTTTTACTCGAGGACGAGCAAAAGATAGGGGTGGGGGTGTAATCGGTCATTGATATTGCATATGTATCATCACATTCTCATATTTATTATTTAATAAACTCTACTATTTCATTATCGTTTTGTATAATTATTTGCAGAGCTTTTACTAAAGGAGAGGGAAGAGAAAACAAGCCCAAAAACCCATTAAATTCAGATTAATTAAAAACAAAAAGATAAAGGCAATTTCAGCTGAAGATTAATGCATATTGAGGAAGATAACACTAAATGAAGACAAGTTAAATTCAGATTTTTATGAATCCAGTTAGTTAACGGAAGTCAACATAAGAATCGTCAAAACCAGGAAATAAATTTAATATATTATTAGGTAAAAGCTAAAGGAGGAAAACAAGGACCTGTACCCCCCAAAGTGTGGCCACCTGGCCACACCCGGGCCACGAAAATGCGGCCCTGGCCGCGTTTCCATGGCAATTCTGTTGAGATACTGGGAGCGTTTGCTCTCCCTCTCTTCAGACGCTCTCCCTTTTCTATATTTTGCTATAAATACTTGTAAATTTAGAGGCTAGAGGGAATGATTCAGCAGAGAGCATAAGTTAGGCTATTCTTTAATTTATAACTTAAAATTTTTAGTTTTCTTTTATGTAATTTTGATTTTATTTATTTAATTCATAGGAGATGAAAGTTTCATGAGAAATAAGAATGAAGCTTGTACTGAGGGTGACACCTGTGTAAGTAAGTCTTCTTTTCTTTCATTATTATTTGAATCAAATCAAAGTTATGTTTTTGTGTTCTTCTTCTTCTTCTCTTACTCTTCTTCTAACGGGTTTTAATGATAATCCAAATGAAACTTATAGCATCGAACCTGCCTTGCCGTTGCAAGTGCCCTTGATGACTTATGGTGATGGATAGCCGTTTCTATTTATTTTCTAATTGCATTCGAATTCATAGTATAGTCTAGGAGCGGGGAAGATCCTATTTGTCATGCTTGTTCGCCTTTAAGACGAAGTAAGTCTTTACTAAGGATTCAAAGTAAGTTATCAATCGAAAGAGATAAGTAAGTACTTTTAGTGTTTTTATTCTTTTCTTTTAATCTTTATTTAAGATTACCACCAATTACAACTCTCTTCTATTTACTATTTTTATTTTTTTTATAAACTCATTTTTTTATTTTCTCCATATTCTCTTATCTTCTACTTTTTCTTAACTTAACGATAGATTCTTTTTCCTCCTCTTTTCAAGAACAAAAGAACTTATAACCATTTGTAGTGAACTTAAAAAAGAACTTACAACACGCTTTCATCGCAAGTCCCTTCTTGTGGATCACAACCCACATAGCTAATCGCGGTAGTATTGAGTACCTTACATTTTCTATTCTTAAATTTTGAATTTCTATACTTTCTGTGCTGGTAAAACCTCAATCACTTGTCGCCTTGCTTTGATAACCTTCAGTTTGAAGTTTGACTCCTTCTGAAAGGCTAGTGGACCCCTGGACCTCCCCTCGCAGGGATTGAATGAGACTTCATGTCAGGGAAGCTTCCTCATCACCCTTGCTAGGCCTCTACCTGACAGCTATGTCTCCAGAAGAAGCACCAAAGGAACCTTGTATTGCACCATCATCTTGTGACAGTAGGCGTGAGCTGATGGTTTGCCCATACCTCTGCAATTCCAACTGAGGCACATCAAGCACCATGTGTGTTTCATCCTTTCACTACCATTGCACCCCCAGTGCTAAAGCTTTTATTAATTCCATTTATTTCCTCATATGTCCCCCGGCCTTCTTTCCTTCCGCTGGGCCTGGACAGGCTTTGGCCTTGTGGTCCTCTAAAATATTCTTGATATTTGACAAGGGCACAGATCGAGAGCTCGTATCCCTTCCCTTTGTACTATTGCCCTTGTAACTCAGATTTAAACACCTTCGTTGCTCCTCCACCGAAGCCCTCTGTTGCACTCAGGCGGTCATGGCTAGCATTCATCCCAAAAGCTGGCCTAACTTTATTTTCTTTAACAGGCCTACGCCCACTTCTCTTACCAATCCAGTGGCCTTAGAGCCGAGTCCACCACTAACCCTTGGTTGGATATTTTTCTGAACCTGCCACGGCCTCCGTCTTCTCATACATGACATTGAAATCCAGGGCCCATATAGTTCCCTTGTGACTTCCTCCACTGGGCACCGCACCTTTGCTGTGAGTGCACGGTGCCTCCTCCTCTGAGGCGAATTCCCTACCTCCTCCGCCAACTTTGCTACCTTGATCTTGGGATATGGACATTCTGCGAAAGCACCTCTCACCATCTCCGACGTACACACATCGACTTCAACTGGTCGCTGAGACTTCGTTGCAATTGCCAAGATGATGTCTCTGTCCCACTACTCGAGGGGATCCTGGCATCTGCAGCCACACAGTAACCTTTGTTATTTTCTCTTTGTGACATCCACTTCCATGCAAACCCTAGCGAAAGCACCTCTCACCAACTTCGACGTACACGCATCGACTTCAACTAGTCGCT
Organism: Agave tequilana; assembly: GCA_038442645.1. NCBI lineage: Eukaryota > Viridiplantae > Streptophyta > Magnoliopsida > Asparagales > Asparagaceae > Agave > Agave tequilana. Next base: position 105,584 of record JAVJIF010005999.1, read on the forward strand.
CAGCCTTCGTTGAAGTTTCCAAGATCATGTCTCTGTTCCAATACTCAAAGAGGGATCCCAGCATCCGCAGCCACACAATGACCTTTGTTATTTTCTCCCTGATGCTTGAAATTTGACCGTCATTCTTCCACGGCGAGGACGGCACCACCGACCACCCATGGTCCTCTGGTGTGAACTAGATGCCTAATAACTTCATTCGTAAATTGAAAAATCATCAAAACCTCAACGTTAGAATAATCTCGAGATCACTCGCAATCTTCCATTTAAAAGCTAGTTTTTTCCAATAAACTCCATATACATCCTTCTCTCTAAAAAATTTCCAATTGGGGCTCCTCTCCACTTCTCCCTTGCATGTCGTAATCTCTAAGGCGGGATGACAACATTCTCATAAAAAACTTGCTGTACGCGTGTAATATCCCCTAACTAATAATACTGTATTTCTACTCTTATTAATTTTATGTAGAATTAGTTATTATTATTGATTAATGTATTTTATACAGGTGTATAAATATATGTGTATACATATTAAGTGCATATGTTTTTGAATTTGCAATTATACAAGTATATATATATGTATTATATTTTATACATTATGATGAGCATTATTATTATTATTATGTTATTGTTGCCGTTATTCTCAATTGATATTCTTTTCTAACCCATCTACCCATGATCCAATTATCTAATAAACCATAACCCTTTTAACTCATATCCAAAAATAAAGTAAAATAAAAATAAATAAATAAATAAAATGAAAAAAAATAATAATAATATATATATATGCTAACACTGGGGATTGAACTTAGGTCCCCAACAAGGGAGAGAAGAGAGTTAACCGCCGCATTGGCGTGTAATCTAAGAACACTCGAAATTAAATTTGAATCTAATGAGCTAGACAATCTATAATTTCAAATTCTAAATCAAATCTCTTTGAGATTTTTCTACAACTTTTCATTCTTATCTAATTGCTAATCTAGCCTAATTAGAGTCCAGGTTCAAGAAGAATCTCTTTGAGATTTTTCCTACCACTTTCCATTCTTATCTAATTGCTAATCTAGCCTAATTAGAGTCCAGGTTCAAAAAAAAAAAAAAAGAAAATCTCTTATAGCCTTATAAAACCTAAACATTTCCTTTCTCTCCTACATCAAGAGAAACTCTAGTATAACTTTCCTTATCCTCATATTTTTCCTCAAACTACGAAGAAGGATTTCGGGATACAAGATTAAGGAGAAAGCAAGGAAACAAGTAAGTATAAAAAATTTGATTTTTTATTAATTCAAATATTTAATTAGCAAGCATGCTTAAGATTCCCTTTTTGTTGCAAAAAAACCTAGATCTCCCCTAGATTTAAACCAATTGATATGAATTAGAATTTATAACGTATCATGATTTAAAATTCCTTCTTTATGAAACTAAAAGATTTATCCATTAAAATAAATAAAATAAATTGGGTAATATAATAATACATTAATAGAAATTTTAGAAGATATACACACATAGATATATATATATATACACAAATGTATATATAAGGAAAATAAAATAAAATAAAAGAAAAAAATTTAATTTGTGCTGCTCTCGGCCGAAGCCGAGAGCAGCAGCCTCCAACTAAAAAGAAAAAAAAACAAAGAAAAAAAAAGAAAGAAAGAAAGGGCCTGGTAAAGCCCAGGCCCAGTTAAGAGGAAAAAAAAAAGGAACTGGGCCGCAAATGGCCCAGGCCCAGTGAAATAAAAGAAAAGAAAAAGAGGGGTGGGCTGCCTCTGGCCCAAGCCCACAAGAACCAAACAAAAAAAAAAAAGAAAGAAAGAAAAGAAAAGAAGAATCTGGGCCTCTAACTGGCCCAGGCCCAGAAAAAAAAAGAAAGTAATAAAAAAAAGAGAGAGAGAGGGGAGCTGGGCCGTTATTGGCCCAGCCCAAAAGAAATAAAAGAAAAGAAAGAATTGAAAAAGAAAAAGAACTGGGCCTGGTTAATTGGGCCAGGCCAGAACCCATAAAACAAAAAGGAAAGGAAAAGAAATACATAGAAAACTAATTCAAAGCCCAATTTCAGAAGCCCAGATTTGCAGTGAGCCCACAGATTTGGGTTCTAATTCATTTTTAACCCAACCCAAATACAAAAAACAGACCCGTTATGATTATTAATTGATTTTAGACTTAAATTAATTCAGAAAAAAATCTAGAAAAAAATCAGAAAAATTCCAAAAAAATTTCTAAAAAATCAGAAACTGAAATGTGACTCTGTAAAATTATTTTTTAGTCATATCTCTTAGAATGGCTCAAAATTAAAATATTTCTTATAATTATTATTTAAATTGAATGTAGATTAATGAGTTGATTTGCCACGTCTATATTCGGACCCGTGACGATCTCAGGTGAGTGTTCTTTGTTTTCTTATTGAGTATTACGATATTATTTTACGTGAGTGCTTCTAACTTGTTTCAATATACGTTGTTATGTTTAAACAGTGTTCATGTTTAATTATCGTTCATACAAGTCAATTATTATTCATGTTCGCTTATTAAATACATAATGGATAAACGCAAAAAGATTATATTGTGATTCTGAATAAATATCATGATACCACTTAGGTAACTTGACAAATTAGATAAGATACCTGCTTGATAAACATACTGTTCATGTTACTGAAAATTACTGGGAAAGTATCGTTAAACTGTAACGATCGGTACAGCTTTATTCATTGTATACACGATTACTGTTACTATTCACTGTTCCTATTACTGTTCATCGTGTATACAATTACTTTTACTGTACTGTTACTATTACGGTCACTGCATGTCTCAGTATTCTAGGTGACATTGATATTGACTGACTTAACTGAAATAAATAATAAGTAATTGAACAACTTACACCGGGATTGGGGAAATTGATGGAGGAGACAACGTCTGTATTTTGGGGGGACTTAGGATACATGTTGCGCAGCCGACTGAGGGTTCCACTGCAGGGTTCCTGGGGGATGACTGACATCCCATCTGTACTGTTACTGTTCCACTGTTTTCACAGTGAGATTACTGTTACTGTTACTGAGTACCTAGCGGTACGGCCTGGTTCAGCGCCAGGAAACTGAGGCCGTGGTCCCGGGTATGTACGGGACCCACCTAAAGTATGGACAAAGTCTCTTCCACTAATTTCAATAACTTAGGACCCTGATTGACACGTGTAGTAGGCGTAGTATGGGATGCGTCTATTACAAGTGGCAATTGGTGTTCGCTGACATAATAAATGATAATGAACTGTTAATGTATTGTGACTGACTATATCACCTGACTGTACATTTATATCGCTGTGATAGACATATAACTATAACCATGACCGGATTGTATAACAACTAGTGACATGCTAGGTTACACACCATAACGTCAGTTGTTATTTACAGTTATATTAGCTGCCTTGTTCTACATACATGTTGTTATTCGGTGTTTATCATATTATTTTGTGCTTTCAGTTATCTGTTATTATTATGTATGCACTGTTTCTCATGCACGAGCTCTTTCCCCTTTACACACACACTCACCATAGTCACGTTCTGACGACCCTGGATTTGCACGTCCAGATATTGGACGATGGTTTCTATTGTGCAGGTTTTCGTTGAGACTGTACGCTTTGCGAGGAGCTGGATCCACTCTCCCTTTGATTCTGGTACTCTTGCATTTTCTTTTTCCTCCTATTATTCCTTGATTCTTGTACATCACATTTAGCCTGTTATTCTATTCCTCATTCATTTCAGATCCTGTGTAGTCTTATATGTATTATTGCAGTGATTGATGATTATTATAGTTCTGATTTATAGCTTGTTCAGGTTAATTTAGGCTTAGCGTATATACGTGAGGTATTTTCCTTGCGTATATACGTCGCCGACTCTCGTCGCGACTCCGTTTCCGCGTATTTTGGGAAGCGGGGCGTGACAGGGTTTTCTTTGGTATCAGAGCCAGGTTTCGACATAAAACGGACCTGATTCTTACCTTTAACTTGAAACGAGCTATAATTACACTGCAATATACATATACTATCCATTATGATATTCAGTTCATTTGGAATTGACTGTCCTCCCTTTGAAAATCTATCTCTTTGATCTTTCGACCTCTCTGATTGCATCTCTTCTTTTAAAGTAATCTTGGTCCTATCTTGATTCTTATCGTTTCCTCCGTTTCTATTTTCTCTGCTTTTATCCCCTGAGTTGATCGCTTCCCGTTGAACTGATAGCAGAGATCAGAGCGCGCAGCGGAATCGTGGTGTCCCAGCGAGGCGACATGGAAGCTTAATTATTTTCCCCTGTATTTTGACTCTTTTATCATTCCCTACTTTTATTTAAATTTCGAGGACGAAATTTTTAATAAGGTGGGTAGAGTGTAATATCCCCTAACTAATAATACTGTATTTCTACTCTTATTAATTTTATGTAGAATTAGTTATTATTATTGATTAATGTATTTTATACAGGTGTATAAATATATGTGCATACATATTAAGTGCATATGTTTTTGAATTTGCAATTATACAAGTATATATATGTATTATATTTTATACATTATGATGAGCATTATTATTATTATTATGTTATTGTTGCCGTTATTCTCAATTGATCTTCTTTTCTAACCCATCTACCCATGATCCAATTATCTAATAAACCATAACCCTTTTAACTCATATCAAAAATAAAGTAAAATAAAAATAAATAAATAAATAAAATGAAAAATAATATATATATATATATATATATATATATATATATATATATGCTAGCACTGGGGATTGAACGTAGGTCCCCAACAAGGGAGAGAAGAGAGTTAACCATTGTGCCACATTGGCATGTAATCTAAGAGCACTCGAAATTAAATTTGAATCTAATGAGCTAGACAATCTATAATTTCAAATTCTAAATCAAATCTCTTTGAGATTTTTCTACAACTTTTCATTCTTATCTAATTGCTAATCTAGCCTAATTAGAGTCCAGGTTCAAGAAGAATCTCTTTGAGATTTTTCCTACCACTTTTCATTCTTATCTAATTGCTAATCTAGCCTAATTAGAGTCCAGGTTCAAAAAAAAAAAAAAAAAAATCTCTTATAGCCTTATAAAACCTAAACATTTCCTTTCTCTCCTACATCAAGAGAAACTCTAGTATAACTTTCCTTATCCTCATATTTTTCCTCAAACTGCGAAGAAGGATTTCGGGATACAAGATTAAGGAGAAAGCAAGGAAACAAGTAAGTATAAAAAATTTGATTTTTTATTAATTCAAATATTTAATTAGCAAGCATGCTTAAGATTCCCTTTTTGTTGCAAAAAAACCTAGATCTCCCCTAGATTTAAACCAATTGATATGAATTAGAATTTATAACGTATCATGATTTAAAATTCCTTCTTTATGAAACTAAAAGATTTATCCATTAAAATAAATAAAATAAATTGGGTAATATAATAATACATTAATAGAAATTTTAGAAGATATACACACACACACACACACACATATATATATATATATACAAATGTATATATAAGGAAAATAAAATAAATAAAAAGATAAAAAAATTTAATTTGGGCTGCTCTCGGCCGAAGCCGAGAGCAGCAGCCTCCAACTAAAAAGAAAAAAAAACAAAGAAAAAAAAAAAGAAAGAAAGAAAGGGCCTGGTAAAGCCCAGGCCCAGTTAAGAGGAAAAAAAAAAAAAGGAACTGGGCCGCAAATGGCCCAGGCCCAGTGAAATAAAAGAAAAGAAAAAGAGGGGTGGGCTGCCTCTGGCCCAAGCCCACAAGAACCAAACAAAAAAAAAAAGAAAGAAAAGAAAAGAAGAATCCGGGCCTCTAACTGGCCCAGGCCCAGAAAAAAAAAGAAAGTAATAGAGAGAGAGAGAGAGAGAGAGAGAGAGAGAGAGGGGAGCTGGGCCGTTATTGGCCCAGCCCTAAAGAAATAAAAGAAAAGAAAGAATTGAAAAAGAAAAAGAACTGGGCCTGGTTAATTGGGCCAGGCCAGAACCCATAAAACAAAAAGGAAAGGAAAAGAAATACATAAAAAACTAATTCAAAGCCCAATTTCAGAAGCCCAGATTTGCAGTGAGCCCACAGATTTGGGTTCTAATTCATTTTTAATCCAACCCAAATACAAAAAACAGACCCGTTATGATTATTAATTGATTTTAGACTTAAATTAATTCAGAAAAAAATCTAGAAAAAAATCAGAAAAATTCCAAAAAAATTTCTATAAAATCAGAAACTGAAATGTGACTCTGTAAAATTATTTTTTAGTCATATCTCTTAGAATGGCTCAAAATTAAAATATTTCTTATAATTATTATTTAAATTGAATGTAGATTAATGAGTTGATTTGCCACGTCTATATTCGGACCCGTGACGATCTCAGGTGAGTGTTCTTTGTTTTCTTATTGAGTATTACGATATTATTTTACGTGAGTGCTTCTAACTTGTTTCAATATACGTTGTTATGTTTAAACAGTGTTCATGTTTAATTATCGTTCATACAAGTCAATTATTATTCATGTTCGCTTATTAAATACATAATGGATAAACGCAAAAAGATTATATTGTGATTCTGAATAAATATCATGATACCACTTAGGTAACTTGACAAATTAGATAAGATACCTGCCTGATAAACATACTGTTCATGTTACTGAAAATTACTGGGAAAGTATCGTTAAACTGTAACGATCGGTACAGCTTTATTCATTGTATACACGATTACTGTTACTGTTCACTGTTCCTATTACTGTTCATCGTGTATACAATTACTGTTACTGTACTACGGTCACTGCATGTCTCAGTATTCTAGGTGACATTGATATTGACTGACTTAACTGAAATAAATAATAAGTAATTGAACAACTTACACCGGGATTGGGGAAATTGATGGAGGAGACAGCGTCTGTATTTTGGGGGGACTTAGGATACAGGTTGCGCAGCCGACTGAGGGTTCCACTGCAGGGTTCCTGGGGGATGACTGACATCCCATCTGTACTGTTACTGTTCCACTGTTTTCACAGTAAGATTACTGTTACTGTTACTGAGTACCTAGCGGTACGGCCTGGTTCAGCGCCAGGAAACTGAGGCCGTGGTCTCAGGTATGTACGGGACCCACCTAAAGTATGGACAAAGTCTCTTCCACTAATTCAATAACTTAGGACCCTGATTGACACGTGTAGTAGGCGTAGTATGGGATGCGTCTATTACAAGTGGCAACTGGTGTTCGCTGACATAATAAATGATAATGAACTGTTAATGTATTGTGACTGACTATATCACCTGACTGTACATTTATATCGCTGTGATAGACATATAACTATAACCATGACCGGATTGTATAACAACTAGTGACATGCTAGGTTACACACCATAACGTCAGTTGTTATTTACAGTTATGTTAGCTGCCTTATTCTACATACATGTTGTTATTCGGTGTTTATCATATTATTTTGTGCTTTCAGTTATCTGTTATTATTATGTATGCACTGTTTCTCGTGCACGAGCTCTTTCCCCTTTACACACACACTCACCATGGTCACGTTCTGACGACCCTAGATTTGCACGTCCAGATATTGGACGATGGTTTCTATTGTGCAGGTGTTCGTTGAGACTGTACGCTTTGCGAGGAGCTGGATCCACTCTCCCTTTGATTCTGGTACTCTTGCATTTTCTTTTTCCTGCTATTATTCCTTGATTCTTGTACATCACATTTAGCCTGTTATTCTATTCCTCATTCATTTCAGATCCTGTGTAGTCTTATATGTATTATTGCAGTGATTGATGATTATTATAGTTCTGATTTATAGCTTGTTCAGGTTAATTTAGGCTTAGCGTATATACGTGAGGTATTTTCTTTGCGTATATACGTCGCCGACTCTCGTCGCGACTCCGTTTCCGCGTATTTTGGGAAGCGGGGCGTGACAGGGTTTTCTTTGGTATCAGAGCCAGGTTTCGACATAAAACGGACCTGATTCTTACCTGTAACTTGAAACGAGTTATAATTACACTGCAATATACATATACTATCCATTATGATATTCAGTTCATTTGGAATTGATTGTCCTCCCTTTGAAAATCTATCTATTTGATCTTTCGACCTCTCTGATTGCATCTCTTCTTTTAAAGTAATCTTGGTCCTATCTTGATTCTTATCGTTTCTTCCGTTTCTATTTTCTCTGCTTTTATCCCCTGAGTTGATCGCTTCCCGTTGAACTGATAGCAGAGATCAGAGCGCGCAGCGGAATCGTGGTGTCCCAGCGAGGCGACATGGAAGCTTAATTGTTTTCCCCTGTATTTTGACTCTTTTATCATTCCCTACTTTTATTTAAATTTCGAGGAAGCAATTATACAAGTATATATATGTATTATATTTTATACATTATGATGAGCATTATTATTATTATTATGTTATTGTTGCCGTTATTCTCAATTGATCTTCTTTTCTAACCCATCTACCCATGATCCAATTATCTAATAAACCATAACCCTTTTAACTCATATCCAAAAATAAAGTAAAATAAAAATAAATAAATAAATAAAATGAAAAATAATAATAATAATATATATTATTATTATTATTATTATTGGGAAGCGGGGCGTGACAGGGTTTTCTTTGGTATCAGAGCCAGGTTTCGACATAAAACGGACCTGATTCTTACCTGTAACTTGAAACGAGCTATAATTACACTGCAATATACATATACTATCCATTATGATATTCAATTCATTTGGAATTGACTGTCCTCCCTTTGAAAATCTATCTCTTTGATCTTTCGACCTCTCTGATTGCATCTCTTCTTTTAAAGTAATCTTGGTCCTATCTTGATTCTTATCGTTTCTTCCGTTTCTATTTTCTCTGCTTTTATCCCCTGAGTTGATCGCTTCCCGTTGAACTGATAGCAGAGATCAGAGCGCGCAGCGGAATCGTGGTGTCCCAGCGAGGCGACATGGAAGCTTAATTGTTTTCCCCTGTATTTTGACTCTTTTATCATTCCCTACTTTTATTTAAATTTCGAGGACGAAATTTTTAATAAGGTGGGTAGAGTGTAATATCCCCTAACTAATAATACTGTATTTCTACTCTTATTAATTTTATGTAGAATTAGTTATTATTATTGATTAATGTATTTTATACAGGTGTATAAATATATGTGCATACATATTAAGTGCATATGTTTTTGAATTTGCAATTATATAAGTATATATATGTATTATATTTTATACATTATGATGAGCATTATTATTATTATTATGTTATTGTTGCCGTTATTCTCAATTGATCTTCTTTTCTAACCCATCTACCCATGATCCAATTATCTAATAACCATAACCCTTTTAACTCATATCCAAAAATAAAGTAAAATAAAAATAAATAAATAAATAAAATGAAAAATAATAATATATATATATATATATATATATATATATATATATATATATATATGCTAGCACTGGGGATTGAACTTAGGTCCCCAACAAGGGAGAGAAGAGAGTTAATCATTGTGCCACATTGGCATGTAATCTAAGAGCACTCGAAATTAAATTTGAATCTAATGAGCTAGACAATCTATAATTTCAAATTCTAAATCAAATCTCTTTGAGATTTTTCTACAACTTTTCATTCTTATCTAATTGCTAATCTAGCCTAATTAGAGTTCAGGTTCAAGAAGAATCTCTTTGAGATTTTTCCTACCACTTTCCATTCTTATCTAATTGCTAATCTAGCCTAATTAGAGTCCAGGTTCAAAAAAAAAAAAAGAAAATCTCTTATAGCCTTATAAAACCTAAACATTTCCTTCTCTCCTACATCAAGAGAAACTCTAGTATAACTTTCCTTATCCTCATATTTTTCCTCAAACTGCGAAGAAGGATTTCGGGATACAAGATTAAGGAGAAAGTAAGGAAACAAGTAAGTATAAAAAAAATTGATTTTTTATTAATTCAAATATTTAATTAGCAAGCATGCTTAAGATTCCCTTTTTGTTGCAAAAAAACCTAGATCTCCCCTAGATTTAAACCAATTGATATGAATTAGAATTTATAACGTATCATGATTTAAAATTCCTTCTTTATGAAACTAAAAGATTTATCCATTAAAATAAATAAATAAATTGGGTAATATAATAATACATTAATAGAAATTTTAGAAGATATACACACATAGATATAATATATATACAAATGTATATATAAGGAAAATAAAATAAAATAAAAAGAAAAAAAATTTAATTTGTGCTGCTCTCGGCCGAAGCCGAGAGCAGCAGCCTCCAACTAAAAAGAAAAAAAACAAAAAAAAAAAAAGAAAGAAAGAAAGGGCCTGGTAAAGCCCAGGCCCAGTTAAGAGGAAAAAAAAAAAAAGGAACTGGGCCGCAAATGGCCCAGGCCCAGTGAAATAAAAGAAAAGAAAAAGAGGGGTGGGCTGCCTCTGGCCCAAGCCCACAAGAACCAAACAAAAAAAAAAGAAAGAAAGAAAAGAAAAGAAGAATCCGGGCCTCTAACTGGCCCAGGCCCAGAAAAAAAAAAGAAAGTAATAAAAAAGAGAGAGAGAGAGAGGAGGAGCTGGGCCGTTATTGGCCCAGCCCAGAAGAAATAAAAGAAAAGAAAGAATTGAAAAAGAAAAAGAACTGGGCCTGGTTAATTGGGCCAGGCCAGAACCCATAAAACAAAAAGGAAAGGAAAAGAAATACATAGAAAACTAATTCAAAGTCTAATTTCAGAAGCCCAGATTTGCAGTGAGCCCACAGATTTGAGTTCTAATTCATTTTAAACCCAACCCAAATACAAAAAACAGACCCGTTATGATTATTAATGATTTTAGACTTAAATTAATTCAGAAAAAATCTAGAAAAAAATCCGAAAAATTTCAGAAAAATTTCTATAAAATCAGAAACTGAAATGTGACTCTGTAAAATTATTTTTTAGTCATATCTCTTAGAATGGCTCAAAATTAAAATATTTCTTATAATTATTATTTAAATTGAATGTAGATTAATGAGTTGATTTGCCACGTCTATATTCGGACCCGTGACGATCTCAGGTGAGTGTTCTTTGTTTTCTTATTGAGTATTACGATATTATTTTACGTGAGTGCTTCTAACTTGTTTCAATATACGTTGTTATGTTTAAACAGTGTTCATGTTTAATTATCGTTCATACAAGTCAATTATTTTTATTGTTCGCTTATTAAATACATAATGGATAAACGCAAAAAGATTATATTGTGATTCTGAATAAATATCATGATACCACTTAGGTAACTTGACAAATTAGATAAGATACCTGCCTGATAAACATACTGTTCATGTTACTGAAAATTACTGGGAAAGTATCGTTAAACTGTAACGATCGGTACAGCTTTATTCATTGTATACACGATTACTGTTACTATTCACTGTTCCTATTACTGTTCATCGTGTATACAATTACTTTTATTGTACTGTTACTATTACGGTCACTGCATGTCTCAGTATTCTAGGTGACATTGATATTGACTGACTTAACTGAAATAAATAATAAGTAATTGAACAACTTACACCGGGATTGGGGAAATTGATGGAGGAGACAGCGTCTGTATTTTGGGGGGACTTAGGATACAGGTTGCGCAGCCGACTGAGGGTTCCACTGCAGGGTTCCTGGTAGGGGTGTAAACGGGTCGGGTTCGGGTCGGATCCATGCCATATCCGAACCCGAACCCGATAAGGAATTCGGGTTCGGACTCGGGTTCGGTCGGAATCTCTTCTTTCTTATCGGGTTCGGGTCGGATTCGGATTTTAAATAGGTGTATTAAAGTTTCAATGAGAGTTATTTTTTAAAGTTGTATTTCAATTTTATTAGATGCAAAATGAAAGTATATACACTTTACTTTTATAATAATATGAACAAGTTCTCATTTTTATAATTTTACTAATTTAAATATGGAGAAATGTATGATGATAAGTACCATTTATAGCATTTACTCTCTTTTCGGGTTTGTTATCGGGTTTCTGGTTTGAAATAGTAATATCCAAACCCGACCCGATAAGCATTCGGGTCTAGTTTTTAGATCCAAACCCGATCCGTTAGTAAAAAATCGGATCGGGTTTTCGGGTTTTCGGGTACCATTTACAGTTCTAGTTCCTGGGGGATGACTGACATCCCATCTGTACTGTTCCACTGTTTTCACAGTGAGATTACTGTTACTGTTACTGAGTACCTAGCGGTACGGCCTGGTTCAGCGCCAGGAAACTGAGGCCGTGGTCCCGGGTATGTACGGGACCCACCTAAAGTATGGACAAAGTCTCTTCCACTAATTTCAATAACTTAGGACCCTGATTGACACGTGTAGTAGGCGTAGTATGGGATGCGTCTATTACAAGTGGCAATTGGTGTTCGCTGACATAATAAATGATAATGAACTGTTAATGTATTGTGACTGACTATATCACCTGACTGTACATTTATATCGCTGTGATAGACATATAACTATAACCATGACCGGATTGTATAACAACTAGTGACATGCTAGGTTACACACCATAACGTCAGTTGTTATTTACAGTTATGTTAGCTGCCTTGTTCTACATACATGTTGTTATTCGGTGTTTATCATATTATTTTGTGCTTTCAGTTATCTGTTATTATTATGTATGCACTGTTTCTCATGCACGAGCTCTTTCCCCTTTACACACACACTCATCATGGTCACGTTCTGACGACCCTGGATTTGCACGTCCAGATATTGGACGATGGTTTTATTGTGCAGGTGTTCGTTGAGACTGTACGCTTTGCGAGGAGCTGGATCCACTCTCCCTTTGATTCTGGTACTCTTGCATTTTCTTTTTCCTGCTATTATTCCTTGATTCTTGTACATCACATTTAGCCTGTTATTCTATTCCTCATTCATTTCAGATCCTGTGTAGTCTTATATGTATTATTGCAGTGATCGATGATTATTATAGTTCTGATTTATAACTTGTTCAGGTTAATTTAGGCTTAGCGTATATACGTGAGGTATTTTTCTTGCGTATATACGTCGCCGACTCTCGTCGCGACTCCGTTTCCGCGTATTTTGGGAAGCGGGGCGTGACAACGCGATCGAGTTCCTCTTGGATAATCCACAGATCTGTAACACCCCTTTCTCAGAATACGACTTAGATACGTGTTCTAATTTTTGATTGTATTTTTTAAATTTCTCACATATTTAATTTTATTTTGTGATTATTTATATTATCATTTGGTATCGAATTCAGATTTTTAGAGAGTGCGCCCTAATTCGAACCCGGGACCCGATCCAGTGTACTACTTGATTTGATCAATTTAAGTTTTAAATATCGTTTTTCAATATTTTAAATTCTCATGATTTTATAGATTTTTTCTAAATTATTTTGCAAAATCTTCAAAATCGGTATCAATCGATATGACTGATCGATTCTCAGATTTTTAGCTTACAAACAGAGTTAAATTTTTAAAATCTACTTTCACATTATTTTTCAGAATCATATTTTCTATTTAACTCATTTTTGAGAATTTTTCTGAATTTGTCAAAATTCGACCAAACTGGTGTCGTCCGGTTTAACCAATTGATTCCGTAATTTTTGATTTGCAAACAGAATTGAATTTATTAAATTTGATTTCACCATGTTCCTCAATAAAATATTTACTATTTTAGAGAATTTAGGGACATTTCTGATTTACTTTATTTTTGAGTATTTCTAGTATTTCTTCTGTATTTTCCCGAGTCCAGATTTGATCGGATATTTTCTTTTTTCTTTCTTTTTCACTTTTTCTTTCCCTTAACTTTTTCCTCCTTTATCTTTATCTTTTTTTCCTATTTTTTTCCATTTTTGCTTCTCCACAAAATTTTCCCCAAAATATCTTCTCCCCCTACTTATTCTCTCTCCTCCCCTTCTCTCTCTAGCCCGACGCAGGGCTGGCCAAGCCCCGGATGCGGGTCTCCCCATCTGGTTAACGCGGGGCTCAAACTCTCCTAATAAATCTCTCTATTTCTCAAATTACGCTCTCTCACTCCCTAATCTCACACACTCTCTCACTCTTCTTCTCTCGTCTCCTCTTCATAAAGCCCATGTAATTGGCTCCGCCCACCTCTGGTGACTAGGCCGGCGGTCCCCAAGGCGACAGCGACCCACGGCAGGCGGCGCTTAGGCCGGCGGCCTCCCTCTTCTCCCACTTCTCCTCCCCTAATTCCTCTACCACATCCACCATCTTCTTTCTAAAAAAATCCCACCACCACCACCTTCTCTCCATCTCCAAAAATCCACCACCATCTTCTCAGTCACACCACCAATCACCACCACAACCAACTCCCATCACCTCCTCCTCCCTTCCATATCTCCAATTTCATCTTCTCCTTTCCCATTTTCTATCACCACTATCAAATTCAACTCCACGGCCACTTCAAACTCCACAATTCCACCATCTCCTCTTTAATTTCACAAATTCACCACCATCATCCTCATCTCCACCTTCACCTCCACTTTCCTCCACCAACTTCAGGCCGGCCATCTCCACTGGGATGAGCACGGCCAGGGCACGACCAGCCCATGTCCCGCGTGCGTGAGCATGGGTCCCCTTCCTCTTTCAGTCTTCCTCTCTCTCCTCTAATTCTCTCTCCTTTTAATTATCTCTCTCCTGTCTCCTCTCTCTCATTACATGGATACGTGTGCGTGCTTATGTTTTCGGAGTATAGGGATTTTGCAGTGTTTTCTGTTGATTCTTAGGCGAGTGTTCTCTCTTTACTTGTGGGTTTCTCTCTTCGTCAGGTGAATATTAATTTTTGAGAATTTGTGTAAATTGATGTGTTGTGGATTGTATTTGTATCTGTGATGCGTTTGTATCGGTGTGATGATTACTTGTAATAACGTAGTTTAATATTATACATGTATACTGCTTATGATATTTGCTCTATAACTATGCTTGACCGACCCTTCATGGTCGTTAGCCTTCCGGCTCAGCCTCCGGGCTTGACCACTCTGCGATTTTGTATCATAGTTTTTAGGCTTAAACCCTATTAGTTTTCTAACTTTGTCGGGAGCTTAGCTACGCAGTATGGCTGCGAACAGAGCATAATTGCTATCCTCGTCAGGCACGACTTAGCTATATTATCGCTTTGCTTATCTCCAGACTTAAACCCTCTAGGTTTTACTAGCTACACTGTGTGGCTGCAAGCAGAGCGTAATTGTCATCCTCGTCAAGTGGCTTAGCTATACTCTCTTTGCTCAGTCTCATTAAACCTTCTAGGTTTTACTGGCTACACCATGTGACTGCGAGTAGAGCGTAATTGCCATCCTCGTCAGGCACAACTTAACTATACTCTCACTTGCTCAGCCTCTGGGCTTAACAGCTTGGCAGTTCTCTTACTTGTTATTTATCTATATATGTGTGGTACTAACATTTCATGCAGGTACTCTGGCCTCCAGGCTTGATCGCTCAGTGGTTCTATATTATAGCCTCCGGGCTTAACCTCTCTGAGGTTTATTAAAGTCCTCTAAACTATCTTTATGCAACGCCTGGTAGACGGACTTAGCGATCAGCACTTTGCCGCTAACTCTTTTTGAGTGTAGTTACACCGTAAGCACGGCTTCGCCACGTGCGGTAGCATCATGTTCATACGCTCGCTTCGCCGTGTGCATTTAGCTTGAAAGTGCACCTAGAGGGAGAGTAAATAGGTGTACAAGTTAATCTAGGACAAATGATGCAGAATTAAAAACCTAATTGCTAACATACAACGTGTAACCAAGAGTGAGTCTGAATTTCCCGTGAAGGGCTCTGAAACTACTCCTCTAGATTCCTTTAGATTAAGGGTTGAGGTGCTTTAAAAGCTCTCTTGGTTGAACACAAGTATGGGCACACAAACTATATCTAGCATGTATATGAATATGAGCAAGTAATAACGATGCAAGATATAAAGAGAGATGAGAGTTGAGAGAAAGTAGATCAAACGCAACATAGGGATATGTTTCGAGGATCGATCTTCTGATCTATGTGCCTACTTTCACACAGAAGGATTTTCACTAAGTTCACATAGGCCTCCACAAAGGGACCTTCATCGACGAATTACAATTACAAACCGAGAGTACACAACTCCTCTCTCTTTCTCCTTTACACAAGAGGAAGGCACAAAGCCTAGCACAAAGTAAAGATGAAAATACAACTTAGTGATCACTAAGATCACAAACAATCTCTTGGTGATCGTGAAAGATCACAAACAACTCTTCTCAAAATACAAGATCCTAGAGGATAGATTTCAAGCGAATAGCTCAAGTATGTGAGTAAAACAAAGTGTTTGAAATAGAAAATACAAAGAAAATACTTGGGAAAAACTCTAGAAATGATATAAATATTTTGGACAAGAACTAGAATCTCAAAACTTATTTTCTTTGATTTTTCAAAACTTTGAAAGAAATAAAGATAGAGAGATTAAAGCTCTAAAACTTATTTTGAAAACTTATTAACAACTCTGTAGAAGATGAAAATTTTGGCTCTCAAAAATCTTGGTGAAAACAGGCCTCAAAGACCCATATTTATAGGGCCTTAGAAATATAGCCATTGGGGTCCAGAACTAGGCCAGAATGGCCTGTTGGTCGACCGGCCAACGGTCAGACCGTTGGGGTTACCGGTCGACCGCCTGATCAACCGCCCCAAGGCAACTTGTCTGTCGGTGTATCGCTCGGTCAACCAAGGCCAGAACCAAAGAGCAAACTCTCTGGCCGGTCAACCGGCCAGTCGACCGGCCCAAGGCCAAGGCATTTTTGCACGTCTTGTGGACATCGATCGACCGACCTGTCGACCGAGCTCTGATCTAGTCGACTGGTCGGTCGACCGCTAGAAGGCTCAAACCCGGATTATAGGTCAGGAAATGTTGGCTATTAAAACACCTACAAAACCCCATAAAATCATATAAAATCCACAAAAATAAGTTCAAGTAAATATTTGAAGTACAAATATGTCTGATCAAAATTCAACATATATTACAAACTATTTAAACTATTTTTGAGGCATGAAAATTAAGTTTTAAGCCAAAAATCATATTTTTCCAAAAATCAACTTTTAAATGGAAAACCGATTTTTCTCTAAACTTGTATAAATTCAAAAATATGATAATGAAACACATTTGAAGTATAGTATGTATGGATAGAATCCAATACATATATAAATAATATATCTATATTTTTGACATTAAATCCCAAAATATGTTTTGTTAAAAACAAAACTTGAAACACATGAACTAGATACACATCAAAATAAGTTTCTAAACATATGACGCATAGATGTGTATGGATGAAATCTAATATACATTAAACCATGTAAACTTCTTTTGATTCTATCTATTCATGAAAACAAAAGGTATATTCTTGAAATTTCAAAACGGTTAAACCAAAACGAAAACTTTTGAACTTGTGTGTGTGAACTTAGCATATTAAGACTAACTATCCTTACACAAGATCTAAACAAAAAAAATAAAACAAACCTAAATACAAGTCTTATCTTCGATCTTTATCTTCAAGACGACTCAATTCAAACACGATCCATAGGGCTTGACTCCTTTTGAGTTCTATATGCGATCTTGATGCGCGAGCTCATGAATTTACCTGTGTTAGCTTTCAAAACTTGATTTTAAATCTTTTGTTGAAGATAAATAACTACTAAGATCTTGATCAATAACTGAAATTATATAAACACAAGATCATTAGTAACTTAACTTCATAAGTTAGTCATCATCAAAATTAAAGTGAAGGGTCTTTGGGCCAACAATCTTTCCCTTTTTGATGATGACAAAACTTATGAGGTTATATATGCATTGATTAAGGATAGGCTTCATAGAAGCTCCCCTTTAACTCATGCATATCAATAAAACAAATAGATATTCAATGTAAGCTCAAATATCAATAAACAATAATAAAAAATATGCAATAAAAATCATAAAAACATATGTATATATGCATATACAATAAGAAAACATGCATATATAAACCCAAATCTTTCTCTCCCTTTTTTTTAATCATCAACAAAGGAGTGAAGAAAAACAAACAATACCAATAGCATATTTTAAAACAAAATTTTGATACCAATAAAAACTATCAATTGAGAGAAAAACAATCATTTTACCAGTTGAAAATGAAAAAAATCTTTTTACCAATTGATACCAATAGAAAGGCATGGTATCAATTGAAAGTAAAAACTAAATTTTTAGGTAAATACTAAAAACCATTTTGTAATAAAGAGAATAATACCAATTTGAAGGTTATTGATATCAATATTGAAAATATTAGCATTTTTCAAAACAAAATATTTTTCTTCATAAAAAGTGGGAGTAAGATACTAATTGAAAATAAATACCAATTGAAAGATAAATCAAAAAATTTTCTCTCCTTTTACGAAATACCAATATAAATAATATGTAAGCTTATAAAGATAGCAATTATCATTAAGAATTAAATCAAGCTTAACATGAAATCAATTTGTGCTAAAAATGTAAGGCCATTGTAAGACAAGCACAAGAAAAACATCTAGATGTATGTATGATTAGTGCAATATAATATCAATTGAGATATGATGCATACATATATAGAAAAATATGAGCATACAAAAATCAATTTTCATTAGAAATCATGTGTATCTCATAACTACCCTCTTTCATGCACATGTTTAAATAGATTTTCAATTTGAGCATACAAGGTATAGTAGCCGATCCAACCGCCCTTAGATGGTAGGGGTTTTCAAAAATATGATTTGAAAATATTTTAACATATTTGAAACTCTACCAATTGAAGAATAATGAACTAAGTTAATGTAATTTTTAAAATTATTTTGAAATCCTTCAAGTAAGGAATAAAACAAATATGTATTTCATGAAAACATGCTAAGTACATAATAATTGACACTCAAAAATCAATAAAGCACTAATAAGCTCATGAATTCAAAATCATGAGTAAACAAAATGTTGAGTGCATAAAAATCATATAATAAGTATAATCATGAAGATAAGGTAATGAAGCTCAATAAATGAAAAACCTTTTTCATAAACATAAAGACATCAAAACCAAACACGAAGCATAAACTTCAAGGTATATGTATGTTTTGTCAAAACTAAAGCATACATATTTATTCCGAACATAAACGAGTCCACAAAAAAATATTGCATGAAGACAAGTGACTCAAGGATAGAACATGTATATCTATAGTTTTTGACAAAATTAACATATACATAAAGCTAAACATAAAAACATGTACAAATAGAAAATACAAGTGAAAAATGTAAAAATCATCGAAACTAGGTAATATAAATACATCTAATAAGTACTCATGAGCAATGAAGCACCCAAACATAATAATCAAGGTAACTCACTAAATGTATAAGTATAAACATAAGTTTTAATAAAAAGTTAAATTTAAACGAGTAATCAAAACGTGAAGCATAAAAACATAAACAAATAAGATCATCCTCCTAAATGCAAGTGCTTTAGAAGTAGGATATACACAATAACAAAACTATAGTGAGAATACAAAAATATGAATTCATATAAATATGGATGTATCTCAAAACTATACATGTATATCAAAAGTCTAATAAACATTGCATTTAATATAATGTACATGAAAATCATGACATGCTAAAAATCATCAATGAAAGCATGTAAACAAAAATAAAAAGTTAGAAATAGCTATTAAAATCAATGAACTAATCTCTAGGTCTCCAAGCCATAATGGTTCTTCCAGCAAACTTCCTTAAAAGTGATGCATCCAAAAAATATGACCAATTAGCTCAGAACGCATCACCATCAAGGCACCAATACTCTCATGTCGTGTGAGAGCCCACACCTACAACAAATGAAATAGGGATAAATTTTGGTACCCACACTTTCTTGGGTCCATGAGGGTTAGCACCTTCCCTAACCCAAACAACTTACTTGCAAAATTGGAAACATTTATTCTATCATAGCAAAATTTTGTAAGATGGGCCATGCGACCACAATGTATACAAGTGTACGCATTAGCATACATAGAATCATGTGTGTGAGCATGATGAGCATGTGTATGACGTAATTTTGTGCATGAATATGTGGAGCATGTTTCTTCCGAAACATGAATTCTAATCTTATGTGGTCATGGCACATTGGCTCAAAGTGGAGCCCTAACAATCTACACTCTTCTTCAACACATGAATATCTTTATGAATGTGATAAAAGAAGTAGAGCAAGCAACATGTTTATCACTAAAAGATGAAAGAATGGAAGCATGACAAACATGAAAATCAAAAACATTTTTAAAAAAAACTTTTTCTTTTGAAATAAAATCCAATTCTTTAGAAATTAAAACAATTTTGTTTTCCAAAGAACAATTTTCTTTTAAAACAAAGTCTAGTTTTGAAGACAAAACCTCATTTTTTCTTCAAAACAATATCAAAATTATTTTTATTCTTTAAAATTTCATTTTCTTTTAAATCAAGATCAAGTTGGGTTTTCAAGAAATCCCTTTTACTTGAAATCTTAACCCTCTCTTGCAAATCACATCAAGTTTTGAAAACAAATTTTATTTTCTTCTTTTAATTCAAAACTTTTCTTTTTCAAAAGTTTATATCTTGAATGTAAGTTTTCACACAATAATGAAAGTTCTTCGTTCAATACATGTACATCCATACTATTATCATCATTTGAAGAACTAGGACAATCATCAAGATGGGTATCCGAGTTTACCTCAAGAGTCATTCTCTTGGACCATGTAGCACGTATGATCAGATTCATCCTCAATAGCCTCTCTCTAAAATATGTGAAGCTTGTTCCTTGGGAGAGGTCAATGCGTTCCATACTCCAAAAGCAGAATCACAATGAGAAATTAAAGAAAGATGTTCTTTACTTAGTGTGTGTGCCTAAGTACCTCTATGGCTTGTGTATTAGCCTTAATGTACTTGTCATTACTAAAATATGATTTCTTGGTAATGGCAAGATAAACATGCAAACCTAGGGCTTTTAGATATGAACTCATATTAAATTTTCACATATCTATGTTAGAATCATCAAACATAGGTGGAGCATGATAATCCATGAGGGTAAACTAATATGTATGCAAAGCAAATGTATAGATTAACAAATATGGATCTCTCTCCTAGGTGGTTAAACTAAATATCAGGAGCGTAGACTCTGATATTAATTGAAAGTACACCTAGAGAGGAGTGAATAGGTGTACAAGCTAATCTCGGACAAATGATGTGAAATTAAAAACCTAATTACAAACACACAACGTACAACCAAGAGTGAGTCCAAATTCCCATGAAGGGCTCTAGAACTACTCCTCTAGATTCCTCTATATTAAGAGTTAAGATGCTTTAAAAGCTCTCTTGGTTGAACACAAGTGTGGGTACACAAACTATATCTAGCATGCATATGAAAATGAGCAAGTAATAACGATGCAAGATATAAAAAGAGATGAGAGTTGAGAGAAAATAGATCAAACGCAAACACATGGATATATCGAGGTTCGAGTCACTGCTCTACGTCCCCTCCTTCACACAAAAGAATTTTCACTATGTCCACACATGACCTTCCACAAAGGGACCTCCACCGAGGAATTACAATTCCAAGCCGGGAGTACACCATTCCTCTCTCTTTCTCCTCTATACAAGAGGAAGGCACAATGCCTAGCACAAAGCAAAGATAAAAATACAACTTAGTGATCACTAAGATCACAAACAATCTCTTGGTGATCTTGAAAGATAATGATCAACTCTTCTCACAATACAAGATCCTAAAGGATAGTTTTGAAGTGAATAGCTCGAGTATGTGAGTAAAACAAAATGTTTGAAAAAGAAAACACGAAGAAAATACTTGAGAAAAACTCTAGAAATGATATAAAAATTTTGGACAAGAACTAGAATCCCAAAACTTGTTTTCTTTTGATTTTCTAAAACTTTGAAACTAATAAAGATAGAGAGATTAAAACTCTAAAACTTGTTTTGAAAACTTGTTTAAAACTCTGTAGAAGATAAAAATTTTGGCTCTCAAAAATCTTGGTGAAATCAGGCCTTATAGCCGTTTGGGTCCAGAACCAGGCCAGAATGGCCTGTCGGTCGACCGCACGGTTGACTGGCCAACGGTCAGATTTCTGATTGTTGGGGTTACCGGTCGATCGCCCGATCGACTGCCCAAGGAAATTTACCTGTCATCGACCGCTCGATCGACCGAGGGCAAAACCAGAGAGCAAACTCTCTGGTCGGTCGACCGACCGGTCGACCGGCGCCAGATCCAGAGAGCAAGCTCTCTCGTTTGGTCGACCGTGCGGTCGACTGGCCCAAGGCCAAGGCATTTGTGCACGTCTTATACACATTGGTCGATTGACCGATCGATCGAGCTCTGGTCCGATCGACCGGTCGATCGACCACCAGAAGGCTCAAACCAGGATTATAGGTCATGAAATGTTGGCTATTAAAACGCCTGTAAAATCCCATAAAATCACATAAAATCTACAAAAATAAGTTCATGTAAATATTTGAAGTGCAAATATGTGTGATCAAAATTCAACACATATTACAAACTATTTGAACTATTTTTGAGGCATGAAAATTAAGTTTTAAACCAAAAATCGTATTTTTCAAAAATCAACTTTTAAATAGCAAACCAATTTTCTCTAAACTTGTATAAATACAAAAAATGATATTAAAACACATTTGAAGTATAGTGTGTATGGATAGAATCTAATACACATATAAATGATATATCTATATTTTTGATATTAAATCCCAAAATAAGTTTTGATAAAAACAAAACTTGAAACACATGAACTAGATACACAACAAAATAAGTTTCTAAATATATGAAGCATAGATGTATATGGATGAAATTCAATATATATTAGACCATGTAAACTTATTTTGATTCTATCTATTCATGAAAATGAAAGATATATTCTTGAAATTTCAAAACGGTTAAACCGAAACCAAAACTTGCATACTTGTGTGTGTGTGTGAACTTGAGCATATCAAGACTAACTATCCTTACACAAGATCTAAACAAAAACTAAATAAACATAGATACAAGTCTTCTCTTTGATCTTCATCTCCAAGACGACTCGATCCAAGCGCGATCCATAGAGCTTGACTCCTTTTGAGTTCTAGATGCGATATTGATGTGCGAGCTCTTGAATCTACATGTTAGCTTTTAAAACTTGACTTTGAATTCTTTATTGAAGCTAAAAACCTACTAAAATCTTGATTAATAACTGAAACTATATAAACACAAGATCATTAGTTACTGAACTTCATAAGATGAAGGGCCTTTGGGCCAACATAGCTGTGCCGTGAGCGGTAATCACGCCGAGCGTGATGGCGTCTAGTGTTGTATGTTAGTTTCACTCCAACTCTGCTTAGATTTGCTTGGATGTATGCTTTCTTGCTTGCCCGTTTGCATGCTTGATGTTTAATCAATTATTTTAATTCTGATTGTGAAGAGTTTGAAATTTTTACTTAAATCATTTTCCAAAAACAGTATTATTTTTTGGTATTTGTACCGATCTCCTATATCGGTGCCATTTTTTCATATTGTGTTATATGACAATTAATGTTTATGCTATCACTTGACATGTTATGACTTGACACCTGACACCTGCATGTTATTACTTGACACCTGACATGTTATCACTTGATACCTACTATGTTACCACTGGACTCATGATTATCACATTACGAGAACGTAATAATTAACATCATATACTCTTATACAAGTACTTCTGTACCATGCTCCTGCTCATTCCTGTATCCTGACAATTATTACAATCAGTAATAAAAAGGACAATTTACACTGGGTAAGGGGAAGCTGATGGACTTCGATTCATGATTTTTTTTTTACAATGGTGTTAGGTATGTTGTGCAATTAAAATTTTGGTTCTACCTGTGGGCCTTCAGGTATTCTACGAGGTGTGTTGATACCCCGATTATTATATCCCCTTCCCGCGGCATACAATATGACTCTTTCCCCAAATACGGGTCGCGGTAGGTTCTGTATGAGCAACGAAACATAATGGGTTATGGTCCCGAGTATACACGGTACCCATCGTAAACATAATTCGTTAGTTTCATCATCAGTTTTCAATAACCAACCTCGACTTACTTATATATGACTGTATAAATTGAAACGTATGCCTGAATACATACCCAAATATATGGGTGGGACGAGTAATAATAATAAAATTCTAATTAATAATTCATCCAATCATTTTGCAATTCAGGTTGTATGAAGTCAGTTTACGGTGATATGAGATATAGGGTATATATATGAGGGTTTTCTTGTTTGGATTATTCCTTCAACGTACTAGTCTCATGAAACCGTAAATTGAGCTTATACAACTATTATTGCCCGCATTCAGCTTTATCGGTTTTATACTGCTTTCTTAGTTTAAGAGACAACTCGAGTTGTATGAACTCAACCTATGGTGACGTGAGGTATAAAGTATATATATGAGAGTTTCCTTATTTGGATTATTCTTTCGATGTACTGATCTCACAGATTCATAATTTGAGCTTGTACAATTAGTTTTGCCACATATACTTTACTCGATGCCTTATTGCCTGGTTGTATGTCTTTGCTCACGATATGATTTTTGATATATGCTTTTCAATTCGAATTTATTGATACACGTGTGCTAGTCTGTGCAGGCCACTTAGCACTCATCTTATCACTCATTGGGCAGCTTTCTGACTTCCCTGGATCTGCAAGTTCAGATCCCGGAGTTTGAACCATGGTGGACTTCCTGTTGGTCAGAGTATCGCAGCGGTAGCGTAATAAATCAGCGGTTGACCGTCCAAAGTCTTTTTCTTCCAGGCCCCATGCTCGGCTCTTGAGTTTTATTTTTATAACTCATGGGCATCCTTTGTACTGTTCATACTTGTATATCTTCTTGTTTTCTTACTTTTACGCTTATCGGTGATGTAATATGCTTGTAATATTATGTTACATCATGTGATAACTTTATAATTGTACTCTTCTGTTAGAATGTATAATGCACCGTATATTTTCATAATCTAATTCTTATATGTACTGATGCTCAGCATATATACGTAAAAATATTTCCGCCTTAAATATATATGTCGCAATAATGTTTTCGTACCCGCGGGATTGAGGCGTTATAAAATATGACTTACATCCACTAGATCTGCCCCTGAGGACCGAGGACCATCCCTGCTTCTCTGATTTAGGCCATCTCCAACCCACGCCAAAAATGGCGTGGGTTGGCTTTGCTAGAAATGGCGTGGGCTCCAACCCACGCCATTTCGCACCCGGCAAAATGCCGGTGCTACAGTGCCGCGCCATTTCTGGCGCGGCACTGTAGCACCCGCCATTTTGCCGGGTGGCTTTTTTTTTTTTTTTAATGTTTTTTTATTTTATTTTAGTTTTAAGTTTAAATTTTTTGTTTTAAGTTTAGATTTTTTAGGTTATGTTTAAGTTATTTTTGTTAATTTAAATTTTAGTTTTTATATTTTTGTATTTTATTTAGTTTTTATATTTTAATTTTTAAATTATTTGTTTTTAAATTTATAATTTTATTTTGTTTAATTCAATATATTTTATTAAGTTTTTTATTTTAAGTTTACATTCTATATTTTTTATTTAATTATAAATTGTCAAATTCACTAATTTGAAATTAAAAATTATTACCAGCTGAACCACGTATAATTTAATATTAAGATAATTATAACGGAACACAAATCACATATATTACTAATTAAAACTGACAGATACAATAACAAAGTTGCAAATACATGAATTCAACTAATATATTACTAATTGAATGTATTATTAAAAATTTCATATTTCTTATAATTGAATATAGTAGAATTAAAAAATAATTTCTTAATTTCATAAATAAAAATATTAATTAATTATTAAAATTAAATATTAAATATTATATAAAATTATTAAAAAGTTAAATACATTTTAAAATATTTAATAGTATTACGCAATTTACTTAAATTATCACATAATATGTTGATAATTAAAATTTGATACAATAAATAATAATAATAATAAAATATGTAGAGAATATTCCATTTGGAGTGGAAAATGGAGTGATGGTTGGAGAGATTTTTGTTGAACCCTTCATTTTGAAGTGAAAGTATACTCCAAAATGGAGGGGGTGGTTGGAGATACCCTTAGGCTTCTCTAATGGCGTTCGAATGAAGGCTGGATCACTCTGGGAAGATCGAGGAGGCGACGAGGTTGAGGCTGGGGTTGGGTTGTTTCGTTAAGAGGGGGGTGGGGATAACCCCGGTGTGATAGGAGGGTTTGACGGCGTTAGTGTTTTCTTCACATCTGATGTCATCGTGATGAATTTTATATTACACTTCCCCACCTCAATTAGCTTCCAACTTTAAGAGAAATCTTATAATCAAAGCAGAAAATAATATTATAAAGAGATTCTATCTAATCCCACGCTCAATGTCTGTAAAAAGAACTCAGATATACAGAGGGGTGTTAATAAAATAAACTAGCTAAGCCTCTGTCAGTTCGTCCAAATCAGCATATGCCAAGCTGTGTATTCAACCCCTCTCCTTGATTATTGCAAGGAAAATAATATATTGGAATTCTTTTCTCTCAAAATATCTTGGAATTCTTTAACTTATCATAACAAAATCAAGCGATGATGTTCTGTCATCAAAAAAATGGCGAGGGAATAATGTTGTCAGACTCGAATTTCAAGTATTTCTGACACAAATCCATAAAGAGGGCCAGGTCTGTTTGGATCTAAAACAGTCAAGGCAAGAAAAACTTCAAGTTGGCAAAAAAAGGGAAACCTGAAGAACTATTATAAGCTTGATTCATATATTCAACCATTCATAATTAGCTCAACCTACTCAGTACAATGAGGACCTGTTTAGTAAGGAAACCAATCAAAAAAACTTCAATTATTGGTCAGTTTTTTGTTGGAAAAATATCAATCTGCCAGCAATCAGAAATCTAACTGTATTCTTCTTATTTTTAGAGAAAAATACTGATAGTCAGAAAGAAAAATTGACAATATTTTTGAGATTTTTTTTTTCCTTGTCAAACAAATAATTGAGTGTAGAAAAACCCATGGAGCCTACACAACTCAGAGGAAAAACTCACTTTTCAGCCCACTTTTCACAAAACAAGCCCTAAAACAATAATTGCCTATGTCATATATTTTGAAAAATAATGCTAGAACACGGCCCACGTGTAATAATTTTAGCTTCAAACTAATATACGACAAATCATGTTAGGAAACAAAGAATTTTAAGTAAATCTTTGAGCTGAATTGAGGCGTAATTCGTTAATAGAATCACGGATAATGATTGGAGTGTGTTCTTCTTCCATTGGGGATGAACGTAGTATATTCACATGTTCAATTCCGTTTCTAAATGAATGAGATATTCAAGTCGGAAGTTAGCCTAATTTAATAGCTAAAGGGGACTAGAAAAAGCCAAAATACTTTAATCCCACACTGGATTTGGTGTGAAAAGTTGAGGGGTTTAAATATGAAAAGATTGGAACAATGGCTGTGCCCTTTGGGTACTTGGAGTTTTTACACACGTTTAGGGGGAAACTATGCCCACACATGCACGCCGTCGTCCCAGCCTGGCGTCGGCGCTGTGCCACGCAGTGCGGGTCGCGCGAAAACCCAAAACGGACCCGAACTCGTTTATCCAAATGCTAGTTGTGCGAATGCAGGTCAACCCGCTTCTAGAAGCCGGCGGTTTTCACCTGTCTGAAACAATCAACTTTCTCTCCAACGGGGTCCCAGAAGGAAGAACAGAAAATCTGAAGAAAATCAAAAGTTCAGAATTTGCGTCATAATCTGTCTTCTTAAGACATAAATGCTTCTCTCTCTCCCATCTCTCTTGCAATGAATATTTCTCCATATTAAGGCAAACATTCTCTTTGAAATTTGTCTTGGTCCAAGCTTCGAAATTTTAATTAGTAAAGGTACCGATTAACTAAGGTTCAACTATACGGTAATTTGGTAGTGCTATCCAAATACCATGAAGGGGTGTTGTATCTTGGGAGATCAGCGTCGAATAACCCATTAGCATCGTAGTGGGGGACGCAATTGTCTTAAGGAGATTCGCTATATGCGTACCTCACTCCATATACTGTAAAATTGAACTAACATTTTTTTTTACAAGGGTTACTCTGGAATATTTATTTTATAAATATTACTGTGAATATATTTGATTATAGATTGAGACTGACTAATTTCGGTCTAATTGGTGTTTAACTAAGGAAGAGAATTGAAAAGTGGTTCTGTAATTAAGGAACGTTCTATTGAAAGGAAAATCTCCCACTTGATATTCACCAATTTGGCCAATTAGATCAGTGATCTTGATTAGTTATCAGACCTAACATTCTTAAGACAATTTTAAAGTTACTAACCTCTACTATACCTGAATGCAGAAAATGCCTGAAACTAATCACAGGTATAGTTCTAGCATGGCTCTAAACATGCCATGGTGTCTGCTCCACTTCCTAACCCAAAGTCAGAGAAACCAGAAAAATTTGATGGCACAAAATTCAAGAGATGATAATAGAAGACGCTCTTCTACCTGAACACTCTGCATCTGGCCAAATTACTGCAAGAAGATCCACCAGAATTCAGAGCTGATCGGGACTTCGTCTGTGCAATCGATGCATGGACACAAGATGACTTCCTTTACCGAAATTACATTTTAAATGGACATGATGACTCTTTTTACAATGTCTACAGTCCTATCCCAACAACAAAGAAGTTATGGGCAAGCCTCGATAAAAAATACAAGATCGAGGATGCCAGTACTAAGAAGTTCATCGTTGGATAATTTCTGGAGTACAAGATGGTGGATAGAAAGACTGTAATCAGTCAGATGCAAGAGTTTTAACTTATCTTGCACGAGATAGAGGCTATAGGTATGATTCTACCTGAAACTTTTCAAGTTGTTACTATCGTGGAGAAACTCCCACATGGGTGGAGAGATTTCAAGAACCTAAAGCACAAGCGTAAGGAGCTAAAGTCGGAAGATCTCATTGTGAGGCTTAGGATTGAGGAGGACAACCAAAAATCTGAGAAAATAAGTAACAAGAACTCCTATGAAGTCAAGACCAATATGATTGAAGATTCAAAGGGGAAAGCGTCTGCTTGCAAAGGCTTAAAGTAGAAGAAGTCTACCCAGGGTATAAAGGTAAGGACCACGAAGCAAAAACAAGCACTTCGAGGGAATTTTCTACATCTGCAAAAAAGAGGGACATAAAGCAAATAAATATCATAGTCATTCCAAAAAGAATAAGAAGGATCACCCACAGGCAAGCCTAACCAACCATGCATCATCAAGCCTATCAGTTGTGGTGTCAGAAGTGAATCTGACAGCCAACAATAAAGATTGGTGGGTAGACACAGGGGCTACCTGACACATATGCTCCAAGAAAATACTATTAGTTGAATATCAAAAATTGGAGCATGATAAGCAACTATTTTAGGAAAACTTAGCCATCTCCAAGGTTGAGAGAAAGAGAAAGGTCATACTTAAGTGGACATCTAGGAGGGAACTCACTATGAACGTGTGCTACATGTTCTAGATATCCGCAAAAACCTGATCTCTGGTTCAGTCCTTAACAAGAAAAATTTTAGAATGATTTTTGAATCTGATAAATTTGTACTTACTAAGGTGGGGTGTATGTGGGTTATCTTGTTGATGGCCTTTTTAAGGCCAATATTGCTGTTGTGAACAAAAAGTTCATGTATATGTACCCGAAGCTCATAAATAAAGAAAACTCTTCTGTTTATTTTCTTGACTCTCTTATATTATGGCATGATAGATTAGGGCATATAAATAACAAGTTTTTACAGAATTTGTCTAATTTAGGATATATTTCTAAGCTCAACTTGAAAAAAATTCACAAGTGTGAGATATGTGCTGAAGCGAACTTAAAAACTCATTTCACTCAATTGATCGAAATACAGAACCTTTAGAGTTAATTTATAGTGATTTGTGTGATTTGAAGTTTGCGCCAACAAGAAGTAGAATTTTTTTTTATATTACTGTTATTGATGACTGTATAAGATATTATTATGTGTATCTTTTAAAAAGTAAGAATGAGGAATGAGTATGTTTATAATATATAAAGCCGACGTTGAGAATCAACTCAACAAAAATATAAATATTCTAAAATTCGATCGAGGCAGAGAATATGAAACAAATAAATTTAGTGAGTTATGTGCTAAATTTGGTATAATCCATCAAACTACAACACCATATTCTCCTCAACAGAATGTGATTGTTAAATGAAAGAATAAAACTTTGAAGGAGATGGTTAATTTCATACTAGTAAGTTTTGGATCACCACAAATGATTGCTAAAATAAAGAAAACAACGAAGGAGTTTAAGATGTACTGTGTAGCTTGTGGCTAACGGGTCGTGTCCACAAGGAGGGATGCGATGGAAGCTTTTCGATGAGTCGTTTTAAAAACAAGGAATTTGTGTTCGTTTTTTAGGAAAAAGAGAATGTAAGGAAAAGAGATGAAAAAGAGAAATTTTAACTTTTAGAAAAGGATTTGGAGGAGGTGATTTTTTAAAAGCTTTAAGAGTCGTGATGTTGTTTTATAATAAGAAATCAAATCTGGGCTTACTATCTTCCTACTCAATTGTTCATTCTTCTCTTAAAGTATTAAGTCCCTCAAGTTATCATTTGCAAAACTTAAAGTTGCTTCTTTTTTAGAAAGCTTTAAGTAAAGCACATAAGATGCAGAAGGTTTGAGTCCTTTTTCTTCAAGAAAGAGTTGGAATCGGATATTAAAACATAAAGCGCGAAGAAGTAAGAATGAATTAAAACGATTCACAAGAAGTTCAAGAAAGAATGGTGAATTCAACTATCCATACCCATCCTCATGTGCCTTCAAGAACACTTTCAAAAAGAAAGGCTTTTAAGGGAGGCATGCATATGAGTCATCGGGTCTTTTTCTTTTAAAAACAGAAGAGAAGAAAACAAGAGAGAGTCGATAGCTAGCCCAGAAAAAGTGTTTAGTTACTCATGGAAAGCGAAGAAAACAACGACATAATATAAAGCATACCGTACTGCAAGTGAAAGAGAAATCGGCCCGACTTTTGTATTGCTGTCACTTCAACCTTCAAGTACAAGCTCTCTCAGTCCTCTCTCTCACAAGCTTTTGAAACTGGACTATAACTTAAAAAGCAAGATTATAACTTTCTTTCTAGATAACAATGAACCTAGATCCTAAGAAAATAAGTGCAAAATTTAATCCTACTCTTCGCTCCTTTTTCTCTGCTGAAAGAGGTGTTTATAGCCAAAAACCAAAGAATCAGGATCCCGGGAACGTTGGGGGAGCAAACGCTCCCCCAACTGAAATCAGTTGGCCGCGGAAACGCGGCTTGTGCCGCGTTTCCGCGGCCCTGGTGTGGCCACGTGGCCACACCAAAGGGGAGGAGGCTCCTAGTTTGAAGTGGGGCTCGCATCTCCTGCTGGTTTTCTTGTTGCTGCTTCAACCGCTGACTGAATCGGCTTTTGATTTTCTGGCTTCGATTCCTCGATTCAAGGAGGATTTTTCTCAACCCTTTGATATGCCAAGATATAGCCCAGGCTTCTTCACTTCGAATTTATTCTGAATTAATTCAGAATAAAGTGGGCTTTTGGGCTTGTTCCTCATTTATTTCCTTGAGCATTTGGGCCTACATTTAGCAAAGAAAAAAGACACTTATTAATATCATTTATTAGCATACAAGTGTGGTAAAGTGACAACATAAATGCAATGTATGTGACAAATCACACCCCCACACTTATCTTTTGCTCGCCCTCAAGCAAAAATCATTAGACTAACTCGAATCAATTATTAGACCACTTTCGCAGGTCACTCGATTGCACTGAGCATGTGCAACAAGCCGTTAAACCTCTAGGTCACCCCTAGAGGACGAGTTTTGTCTCGTGAGGGTTTTCAGCGGATTACACCCACAAAATCCAAAAGGAAGAGAAATGTTAGTATTTTCGAAAAGCATTTTTTTTTATTCCTCAATTTCATTAGGCTTTCTAATCTGCCCATGTAACGAGCTTTCAGTCGGTGACACCCAAACCGGTCGGTTTTAGGGCACCAGGTGAGAAACACCCCTACGGACCTAAACACCCGAGCAGATAAGGCCACGAAACCAAGATTTTTATTTATACTATGTAACCCTTTTAGGCGTGAATATTTATGCTTCATGAGGCATAAATACCCAGATTAATCAGAGGATACACATTATTTATACGAGGTACCCCTTTTAGGCGTGAATACTTATGCTTCATGAGGCATAAATACCCAGCTTAATCAGAGAATACTTTTTTTTTCAAACGTGTCTAATTATCTTTTGCATAAATACTAAGGCTTGCTTAGGCCAAAGCACCTAGCTACTCAATAATTAAACTTTTTTTTTATGAGGCATAAGAGTCTCTGTTTTCAAACCCTAAGTGTGTAAGTGTATTTTGTGTGCATATGTCATTAAGGTAAATATCAAGACTAAATTACTTTCCCAAATTTCTTCCTGACTCTAAAAATCAAACAAGTTATTTTATTTTGACCAAGTGTAAGAAATCCTAATTATGATTCTCCTATTCCTTAAAATTGACTAAAATTCTTACAAAAAATATATCAAAATATTGTCTACCCTTTTCAAAAAAAATTTTATTTTTTATTTTTTATTATCAGCCATGTTAGAACCCTCCCCCACACTTATCTCATGCATTATCCCCAATGAATGAAAGAAATGTATAAGTGCATGAAATAAAATGGAAAGGAGGAAGTTACCGATACACTGGGTCAAAAAGACCCATTACCGTTTCATCTACCGGCACCGATTCCAAGAAAGGTTTAAGGCGTTGACCATTTACCTTAAAGTCATTTCCATTCTTGGGGTCACTGATCTCAACTGCACCATGTGGAAACACTGTTTTTACAACGAATGGCCCAGTCCATCGTGATTTCAATTTTCCTGGGAAAAGATGAAGCCTAGAATTGTAGAGTAAGACTTTTTGACCAGGGACAAAGGTTTTTCTTATGATGTGCTTGTCATGAAAAATCTTCACTCTATCTTTAGTGATCCTAGCATTTTCATAGGCCTCATTTCTCAATTCCTCCAATTCGAAAATTTGTAATTTCCGAAGGTCACCGGCCTTAGTCAAATCGAAATTCAACTGCTTGATTGCCCATAAGGCTCGGTGCTCTAACTCAACGGGCAAGTGACAAGGTTTGCCATAGACTAACCTATAGGGAGACATTCCTAAAATCGTCTTGAAAGCGGTCCTGTAGGCCCATAGAGAATCTACAAGTTTTAAGGACCAATCTTTCCGGTATTGGTTCACAGTTTTCTCCAATATAAGTTTGACTTGTCTATTTGAAACCTCAACTTGCCCACTGGTTTGAGGATGATATGGTGTGGACAACTTGTGAGTTATGGCATACTTTCGCATAAGGGCTTCAAAAGATCTATTGCAAAAGTGGGTGCCATTATCACTGATGATAGCACGAGGGGTTCCGAAGCGGGAAAAATGTTCTCTCTCAAAAACTTTATGACAACTTTGTTATCATTAGTTTTACAAGGAATGGCTTCTACCCACTTGGACACGTAGTCCACAGCAACCAATATGTATTGGTTCCCAAATGAGTTAGGAAATGGACCCATAAAGTCGATACCCCAAACATCAAAGAGTTCTATTTCTAGAATTGGGTTGAGGGGCATCATATTTCGATGTGAGATCCTACCTACCATTTGGCATCTAGGGCACGTCTTGCAATAATCATAGGCATCCTTGAACAGAGTGGGCCAATAAAACCCGCTTTGTAGCACCTTTTCAGCAGTCTTGCGGGGACCAAAGTGTCCACCGCATGCAAGTTCGTGACAAAAGGACAAAACACTCCTAACCTCCTCATCGGGAATGCATCTCCTAATAATTTGGTCGGAACAAACTTGAAAAGATACGGTTCCTCCCAAAAGAAATACCGGACTTGGGATAAGAACCGGTAAACATCATTTTTGGACCAATGAGATGGAGTTTGGTTTGTGACTAAGTAATTCACTATATCAGCAAACTAAGGTTCCCTAGAGATAGCTAAGAGATGTTCATCAGGAAATCCTCATTGATGGGTAATTCGTTGCATGGAGAATTGAGAATCCGTGAGAGATGGTCAGCAACGACATTTTCTACGCCTTTCTTGTCTTGAATTTCGAGATCGAATTCTTGAAGAAGGAGGATCCAACGAATGAGTCGGGCATTGGCATCCTTCTTCATCATGAGATACCTAAGCGCAGAATGATCGGTGAAAAAGATAGTTTTGGACCCTAGTAGGTAGGGACGAAACTTCTCTAAGGCAAACACTACTGCCAAGAATTCCTTCGCGGTCGTAGTATAGTTCAGTTGAGCGTCATTGAGAGTCCTAGTAGAGTAATATATCACATGCTACTTGTTATCAATACGTTGTCCTAGGACAGCGCCTATGGCAAAATCAGAAGCATCGCACAT
This sequence comes from Agave tequilana, assembly GCA_038442645.1. Classification (NCBI taxonomy): domain Eukaryota; kingdom Viridiplantae; phylum Streptophyta; class Magnoliopsida; order Asparagales; family Asparagaceae; genus Agave; species Agave tequilana. The sequence continues at coordinate 140,060 of JAVJIF010005999.1, forward strand.
AATCTCAAACGGTTTAGACCAATCCGGTGCAGATATGATTGGTGCAGAAATCAACTCTCTCTTAAGCTTCTCCCAAGAAGTGAGGCAGTCAGCATCGAAAGTGAATGACACATCCTTAGCTAACAGATTAGTCAAGGGCCTAGCAATTTTGCTAAAATCCTTGATAAATCTTCGGTAGAATCCAGCGTGTCCTAAGAAGGATCTAATGTCCTTAACGCATTTGGGCATGGGAAGCTTAGCAATAACCTCGATTTTGGCTCTATCCACTTCTATTCCTTTCTTGGATATTTCATGACCCAAGACAATTCCATGTTTCACCATGAAGTGGCATTTCTCCCAGTTTAGTGTCAAATGTTTTTTAGCACAACGTTGGAGGACGAGTTCTAGATGGTGGAGACATTGAGTGAATGAATCTCCGTAGATGGAGAAATCATCCATGAAGATTTCTAAGAAGCGCTCTACCATATCAGAGAAAAGACTCAACATGCAACGTTGAAACGTTGCTGGGGCATTGCATAAGTCGAATGGCATTCGACGATAAGCAAATGTCCCAAATGGACATGTGAACGTAGTCTTCTCTTGGTCCTCAGGAGCGATAGGGATCTGGTTATAGCCCGAGTAACCGTCCAAGAAGCAGTAGTACTCGTGACCCGCCAAACGTTCAAGCATCTGATCAATGAAGGGAGTGAAAAATGGTCCTTACGAGTTGCAGCATTCAGTTTCCTATAGTCAATGCAAACTCGAATCTTCGTGGGAAGTCGAGTTTGAACCAACTCTTTGTTCTCATTTTTCACTACGGTGAAACCAGATTTCTTTGGGACCGCGTGGACAGGACTGACCCATTGGCTATCCGAAATGGGATAAATTATCCCATTGTCTAATAGTTTTATGATTTCAGCATGAACAGCCTCTTGCATAATAGGGTTTAACCTACGCTGCGGGTCTCTCTTGGGTGTGGCGTCTTCATTGAGATGGATGCGGTGTTGAACGATGGTTGGACTTAATCCCTTAATATCAGTCATAGTCCACCCAATGGATTCCTTATGTTTTCTTAGAATATCTTTCAAATCTTTTTCTTCCCCGTCATTTAAATGAGAGGCAATGATGACGGAAAATGTCTCTTGTTCGCCTAGATAGGCGTACTTGAGATGCGCAGGAAGGGCTTTCAATTCTAAGGAAGAGGCAGGCTCACTAGAGGGACTAGTCAAATCTGTTGGCTCCATTGTAGGTGAAATTGAGTTTGAAGCCCAATTCACGGCAGAATCTACCACCTGATCGAGATTAAAGTCATCAGACTCTAACTCGAAGTCAATCTCCATTTCTGATTCCAATTCTTCCCCGTGTTCACTTGTCAAGTTCTCAATTTGGTTTACTTCAAAAGTTTGGTCCTCGATGTCACGGGGTTGTTTTCCTAGATGGAAGACATTAACTTATCTAGTCATGTCTCCAAAGGTTAACCTCATAGACCCATTCCTGCAATTGATGATGGCATTAGCAGTGGCTAGGAATGGTCGACCTAGGATGACCAGAGTTTGAGCCCTACGATTGGAGTTGGACACAGGTTGTGTCTCCAAAACTATGAAATCGACAGGGTATATGAACTCTCCTACCCGGATCAGGACATCGTTAATTTCCCCTTTTGGAACTTTAACAGAACGATCAGCCAGTTGGATGGTGACTCGAGTTGGACTAAGGTCACCCAACCCAAGTTGTTGATAAATAGAGAATGGAAGCAAGTTGATACTTGCTCCCAAGTCAAGAAGTGCACGACTAATCTCGGCTTGTCTTATTGTGCAGGCAATGGTAGGGCTACCTGGATCTTTATACTTGACAGGGATAGGACCCGAAAATAGCTCACTAATATCAGTGGCTAGGAAGACTTTCTTAGGAACATTAGTCTTTCTCTTCTTGGTGCACATGTCCTTAAGAAACTTAGCATAGGAAGGAACTTGTTGGATAGCATCAAGGAGTGGCACATTTATTTTCACTTGGTTAAACATCTCGATTATCTTGTCCATGTGCGGGTTTTGCTTGTTGTTTTTCAGCCTATTCGGAAATGGTACTATAGGGTGGTGTACCTGGCTGGCTGACTTCTCTTTTTCAGACTCGTCCGAATTGGAAGAAATTGGATTGGATGAGGTGGAAGCTTGATTGTGGTTGTGCTGAATAGGATTGGTGGGTGTTGACACTTGGTTATCAACTTTTTTTCCTGACCTCAATGTATGCACAGCATTATATTGATTGAATGAAGGATCCTCAGCCAGATGAGCTTGTTGGGAATTCCTCGGATTGGTGATTGGCTGACTAGGCAGGGTACCCTTTTGTCTCTCATTTTGTGGGTTGGCCAGTTGACTCATTTGAACTTCTAGCCTCTGAATGGTTTGCATGAGAGAGTCTTGGTTTTTCATATATCTCTCCATGTTTCTCTCAAAGTCAGTCATTCTTCTTTCCAATTGAGAATTATGGAAGGAGGATTGTGGAGCTTGGTTAGGAAAGTTCTGTTGATAATTTGGAAAGCTTGGTGGATGGTTGGGAGAATTATTATGGAAATTGGAGAAGTTGGGTTGATGATTGGAAGAATTGTTACCATGATGGAAGTGGTTAGCATGATTGGATCGTGAATGATCATTGTTGTTTTGGCTCCATGAGAAATTAGGGTGATTTCTCCAGCCGGGATTGTACGTTGGGGCGTAAGGATTGTTGTTCGGCCTTGAAAAAGCCGCATTCATCGGTTCGTGATAGGATTGCTGAGCCTGAAACACTGGGCATTCCTCGAATACATGGTTCATGGCTTGACAGTAAGTGCAGCCCGGGGTGGAAATTGGTTCGGGCTGACTTGATTGACTGGACTTGGTTCTTTCGTCTCTAGAGCTTCCAGTCTTCTAGCTAAATTAGCTAACTTAGCCTCATTAGCGATGGACGATTCTATGGAGTGGAGACCTCCTTTTGAAGAGATGGAGTTAGGATTCTTAGGGGTCTCACTCGCAGATTCCCATTGGATGGTTTTCTCAGCTAAATTTTCATACAAATCCCATCCCTCATCTTCATCTTTTTGCAAGAAACCCCCTTGGCACATACTTTCTAAGAGGGTTTTGGTGGAATAGTCTAAACCGTCATAGAGAATCTGGTATTGTCGCCATTTCTCTATTCCATGGTGTGAACATTGGACAAGGAGGTCCTTAAAGCGTTCAAAGTACCTCCAGAACGGTTCACTAGGTTCTTGCTTAAATTGCATGATCGTCTTCCTAATGAGAGTGGTTTTATGGATAGGATAGAATTTCTTCAAGAAGACCTTGATGAAACCATCCCAAGATGTGATGGAACCGGCTGCTAAGCTGTAGAGCCACTTTTTTACTAGGTCCTTAAGTGCAAACGGGATAAATCTCAACCTAATAGCATCGTCTACAAGGTGTGAGATTTTCATCATAAGACATACTTCCTCAAATTCTCTTATGAAGAAGTAGGCATCTTCGGACTCTAGACCATGAAATTTGGGAGTGTGTTGATGAATTGAGGCTTGAGCTCAAAATTGTATTCACCAACCGATGAAAGTGAGATGCATGATGGAAGTGAGGTCCTAATCGGGTAGAACCTATCCTGCAGTGATGTGGATTGAGCCATTACCGGATCTGGTCTTGGTTCAAACTTAGGTGGTGATGTGTTTCTAGTCAACCTAGATGAATTAGGGTCTCTCGACCACACTTACATACACAAACACAATCACAATCACAACAAGTTCAAACGACAGTCAATAATAGAAATCAACCAAGCCTAGTCTAAGGTAACCTCGACCTAGACAACTCCTAACTGGTTGATTGTCCACAAGAGGTAGAATGTAGACCTTGACCACAAGCTAATCAGCCAGGTCAGGGCAAGATTGGTGGGAGGTTTTCCGTCAAAAGACGTTCCTTAATTAAGTAACCACCACTCTTCGGGCTTTCAGCCCTCAATCCCTTTCCTTGACACTGATTTTACAGGAGTCAATTTCCAACACTTTTCCTCTTTAGGATAATCTCCTATTGAGTTCGAGATGTCCCTAAGGCCAACGTCTATCAAATTTTAATTAAGCTTAGGTTGTGCGTGCTTGGAGATGGTTTGTGGGCTAAGGAAGGGTAATGACTTCCCCACCTTATCTTGGTTTGGGTTTTGCCCTTAGAATAGATTCGTGCAAGTGTGCAAGATATAGGAAAGTAGCATTCAAAAGCAAAATCACCCAAGAATGTTTCCTAAACTATATGCTATGCATACATACCTTGTCTCCAGCTCTCTTCAACAGTAAAGTAAAAGAATTGAAAAGACTTGTGCCTAGAATGCAAATGTCTAATCAATTTTTAACTTCCAACGAATCTTTTACTGTTGACTTAAAACAGGGATGTTGGATAGAAATACTAGCACAAATATGACATATAAAAACTAAAGTTTTTGCGAGCAATATGTCCTGCAAAACAAAGTTTTTAGTAGTCCCAAAAAATTTCAGATTTGCAAAGCAATTTCTTGAAATTCTGTTTCCTACTTTCGAGAGTAGGGGCACAGAATTTTCAAGTCTTCTTGGCAAAGCTTGAATGCTAGATCTTGATCTTCGAGTCCCTGAAACAAACACACAAAAGTTGTTAAAACAACTACACCGTTCCCTCCCCGGCAACGGCGCCAAAAACTTGTTGGGGAGATTTCGCTCTCCCGTTTTAAATAACCGCAAGTGCACGGTCGTTCGATGTAGCACTTGAGGGTCGGTCCACAGGGACAGGTGGTTCTTTTGGTTTCAACACTTCTAGACGAATTGATCAAAGCTTTTGTGGGAGTTTGTTCTGAACTATGTGTTAATTTAGAAAAGTCAAGCACCTAGGATCGAATCCCCTAAACTAGCATCAAATAGTCAATTTTGATCTCCAACCATTCTGTTGTTACTCACCAAATCCCTATTTCTAACAGGCAAATTAAGTCTGACTACTAGATCTAAGCACAAGTTATTGTCCACATTACATGATCCATTAAAGGTAAATAAAATCAACAACTTAAATTAAATGCAGAAAAGAGCAGTAAAACCCTAAGCATGGACCATAAACCTCAGACACATAACCTGTCAAATACCTAGTTGTTCTAGAAATAATCTCCTAAAAGTGGTAGGTCAATCGGTGAGTGCGACACTCTTACATAGGAGATTTAACGGATGACCACATGACATCTAGCCTAGGTTCATCTCCCCTAGATACTGCAAAAAATTTAGTTATACATGACTAAATTAGTAACAAGGTAGCCTAACAAATAAATCATTATGAAATTAACAGTTAATGCAATTAACTAGAATAGATTAATAACCTATTATTTAATTAGTTCCAGCAATTAACAAAATCAATTAATATATTCTAAATTAATTAACACTAAACAAATAATCAAACCATCTAAATTAATTAACAAATAATACTTCTCTAGGTACCTGCAAGAGTGCCCATGGCAGCCACTGCAGAGAACGCGTCTTGTGCACGCTCCGCCAATATGAAGACGAGAACACTCTCACGGTCTCATGCGCAAATGCTCCCAGCAAATATAACAAGGAAGAAAACTTAAGTGAAACCCTCATACAGTATCTCCTGTGCACAAGTTTCAAAACAAGAGGGGAAAAAAAAACCTAAAATTAAATTCCCACAGAGAAATGCTCTCTGCCAATTGAAAGGCCAACACCAACAATTAATACAAATCAAAATTAAATCATCCACCAATGATTGAAAAGTAACAAAAAAACCTAAAAAAATAAAACCTAAAAAAAACTCTCCAGCCAGCCGCCATGAATGGCTCCTTTATATAATATAGGAGTTTTACAAAAAGGTCCTATGAAATACATCTATTACATAATAATTCATTTTCAATTCAGGCCAATTTTTAAATGACCAATACAGGCAGTCAAATGGAGGAATCAGCAAAAGTTATCAACATAAAAGTTGTAGATCTTCGAATTCTCTTTCCGTAGTATCTTGAATGATTTCGTTCGAGATCCTGTACCCAAAGTTATGGCCAAAATACCACAACATGCTCGAAAAGCATCCTCCAATCTTTTACAAATTGCGGCATTTAATTGCTGAAAGTATCCGCATTCCTCTTCTCTTTTCTTTATCTGTTCCCTGCAAATTTCAATCAAATATACCCGAGTAGCATTATTTATATACAAATAATAGATAATTAGGAGTATAAAAATGGTATAAAATCATGCTGATCAACAAAGCTCTGTTAATTGTAAATTATATTCTAAAAAGAGTACCCCACAAGAAAATTAGTCTTATACCTTTTAAGCTTTGGCATGGTAGGGCACCTTCCTACATTACCTCAAAATGTAAGGGTGTCTTGCAAAGATACTAGCACCACTATCTAAAAAGCCTAAGTTAAGAGCAAAAATAATGGACTGCGTTTTCATAGGCTATGTTTTGAATAGCAGTATCTATACATTTCTGGTACACAAATCAAAAATACCCGATATTCATATAAACATGATTATCGAATCTAGAGATGTGTTCTTTGAAGACATCTTTCCGTACAAACAAAAAGAAAAAATACTTCTGAAAAAAAAAAACATGAAACAACATTTAGGGACGAAGGACCCAATGAACCAACAGTTAATGCGGAAGTTGAACCAAAAAGAAGTTAGAGATCAAGAAACTCAAAATCCTTCAGTCCAGACTTCATAGCTTATGCGCTTGAACGTGAGCCTCAAATATTTAAAGAGGCTATGTCTATCTCAGAAGTATAAATGTGGAAAGAAACTATAAATAACGAAATAAAATCCATCCTAAGCAATCATACTTAGAAATTGACAAATTTGCCTCCAGACAGTAAACCAATTAGAAGTATATAGATTTTTTAAAGAAAATTAAAACCAGAAAGATCTATCGATAAGTACAAGGCTAGATTAGTAGCTAAGGGTTATCGACAAAAGAAGGACCTGACTACTTAAAAGAAGGACCTGACTACTTCGATACTTATTCGCCAGTAGAAAGAATAACATCCCTTCAGATGTTAATTGCGTTGCAGTATTGCATAACTTAGATATCCATCAAATGGATATCAAGACTGTATCCTTAAATGGTAAATTAAATGAAGAAATATATATGAAGCAACCTGAAGGATTTATAGTCAAGGGCCAAAAACACGAAGTGTGTAAAATGGTTAAATCCTTATACGGTTTAAAACAGGCTCCAAAATAATGACATGAGAAATTTGATCGTGTAATGAAAGATGGATTCACTATTAATGAATATGATAAGTGTTTTTACACTAAGACAGTTGAAAGTGCATGTATCATTGTTTGTATTTATACGACATGTTGATACTTGGGACTAATATTGAAGTTATTATGTCTACAAAACGTATGCTATCTAACAATTTTGACATGAAGGATCTGAGGGTTGCTAATGTAATTTTAGGAATTAAAATCAAAAGAACACCAGATGATATCAATCTCAATCTAATTATGCAGATAAAATGATAGAAAGATTTAAGAAACAAGGAATAAAAGAGAATACAAATCTTTTCTCCCACACATCCACCTTCACAAGAATACAGAAACTGAAATATGATAGTTTGAGTATTCTCAAATCATCAAAAGTCTAATGTTGAATGAATTCACTAGACCCGATATTGCTTACGATATAAGTAAGTTAAGTAGAAACACTAGTAAGCCTAATGATAATTATTGGACTACTCTACTATGAGTAGTAGCTGCGTATCTAATACGCAGACAACCAAAAAATATGCCTTGAGATATGAAAAGTATCCACCTATACTTGAAGAATACAATGATGCAAATTAGACTGCAGATTCTGAGGAATCAGATTAAACCAGCGGATACGATTACACTTGAGGCACAGCGGTATCTTGAAAATATTTCAAACAAACATACATTGCCCGATCCAAAATGGGATCAGAATTTATAACCTTAGATAAGACTGGATGTAATATCCCTAGTTTAAAATATTGTATTTTTATTTTTCTAATTATTTATTTTTATTTTACTAATTATTTTATTATTATTTGTTAACTTGATTTATGATTTACTGCATTATTAAATATACAATTTATTTTGGAGTATTAAATGATAATTTAGTTTTATATATTTACCATTATTACTTGTTAGCTTTTTTAATTACTAATTAGTATTTTTTCTATTACTATGGTTATAATTATTTATTATTATTATTAGTGTTATTATTGTTGTTGTTGTTATTACTGTTAATTATCGTTATTAGTCTTATTAGTTTTGTCATTGTTAATTATTATTATTATTAATGTTGTTGTTGTTATTATGACGCTATTATTACTATTATTGTTGCTATTATTATTTTTAATTAGTATTATAAATTTTTAATCGTTTTAGTATAAATATATTTACTTTGGTACTAGTATTATTATGTTTTTATTTTTTCCTTTTCCTTGATTCATGCCCATGACTCATTCTCCATACCGATTACCCATAATTCATACCCAACACCCATTAGACCCATTATCCAAACCCAATAATCCAATCCTCATAATCCTACTCCTAACAACTAAATCAAATCCTAACTAGTAAATCAAATGCTAATTAAATCCTATCTCCTAATCCATTTCCTATTCCTAAAGCCTAACCTATTATCTCCTTCATCTCCAACTCAGAGTGCCGCCTCTCTTTTCCATCTCCCAACCTTGGCCGAGCTCTGTCCTCCACGGCAACCAACACCACACGCAAGCACACCCTCCTCCGGATCATCCCCGCATACAACAGCACCCCCTGTGCAAATCCGATCCATGGTAACCTTCACTTCCTTCACTGCCTCCCTGCGCAATCCAACAACCCACCAGCGCCTTGCAGGCACCCCTAGCCAGAGCACACATCCACTCCGCGGTGCCGTCGAGCTGCCGAGCCCCATGGCCGCTTGTTCCTTCTTGGAGCAGCCCCCTACTGCAAATCCACCGCGCGCGCGTAGCCCTCCTCCCCGATCTCCTTCCTCCTGCAGACTCCCATGCAGCACAGCAGCACCACACACCCCTTCTCCTCACAGCCCGGATCTTTAATCTTACCCCGCTGCACACCTGGCCGCCTACTCCTGGCCACACATCACCCCCAGCAACGACAGCCCCGTGAGACCAGCTCCCTCTCGGCAACCTCCAACTCCCATGGCGCGCACCCCCCTCCAGCGCGCAGCAGTCACGGGAGCTCTTCCCCTTGGTGATCCACATCACACTAGGCTGAGCCATTCCCTCTCCTCTTGGCGTGCACCCACAGCACAAGCACAGGCCTGCGCACTCCCTTGCCACACCAGCAACCTACGACAGAGAAGAGCACCGAGCAACAACCCTCTACCTTGGCCTGCCAAGCACCTATCCGATGAGCATCTGAAATTTGTCTCTGGCAGCCCGATCTCCTCTGCGGGCACTCCGACGAGTTTTTACCATCCTCCGCGGCCTCCGCCTCTGCCAGCGAGCGACCCCGTGGCCATGCCCCTTGTCTTGAGTTCCCTCTCTCCCTCTCTCTCTTTCTATGTGATGCATATTAATATGTGTGTACCTCTCTTTCTATGTTATACATATTAATATCTATGTTATACATATAAATATGTGTTTATTATTATGTGTATGTGTGTTGGTACATTAGTAAATTAGTGTGTGTGTTTATATGGGTGATTATGTATATAATGTGTGTGCATGAATATGAGTATTAGATTATTGGATATGTATTATGGATGCATGTGTTTAATTAGTGTGTTAGTGTTTAAGTGTGCCATGTGAGTGTGTGTGTGTGTAGATTTATGTATGTTGTATATTATATATGTGTGTATGCAGAGTGTGCAGTATATGTATGCATGTGTATTAGTGTGTGATTGGGTGAGTATGTGTTCCAGTTGTAGCGTTACGGACCCGTTTAGTGAGATCCGGACCCATTACAGGAGATTCAGATTTTGTGCTCCTTATGGATCTGATACACTGGCGATTTAAGGACCGACCCATGGGATTATCCAAAGATTCGTACCAGTTCATGCAGTGAAGACCAGACGGCGATTTGTTTAAAAACTGCGTTATTTCATGTGAGTGTTTGTTTATTAATCTATTTCAATTTCAGTGACTTATTTTATTGTTTCATGTAAATGTATGTATTATTCTGCATTATTCTGTTCATGACCATGCTCACTTCATTGATATCCGTACTTGTGTAGTGATATTTTGAGACTGGAATGTATTCGATAGATTGCCGACTTGATGTTAGGAGTTAGTGTTCAGTAGTTGATACTTGGACTATATATACATCCTCACTGATTATGAGTTCAACATTTACCATGGGGATTGGAAGTCTCTCTTTATGTATTTTGATATTTTGAATTTATTGGGCATACTAATACTTGAATTAGTTTGGTGACTGCATTGGAGTAGTATATGACTCGAATTGTGGATTGGATCAGAGTAGTTTGTATGGTGAATTTTATGGATATACTGTAGAATAGTAGTAGTTATGGATTATTATATTATGAGAGAGTAGGATATGTCAATGATGATGGATCGAATATATCTCTGATGTCAATGTATATAGATTTAGTGTTTTTGATTCTGAGACATCATTACTTTATTATTCCAAGTGGATCGTTATCATTTTGCGATTTGAACTATTGCTGATGTAACTTAGACTATAATCAGATTTAGATATTAGATTTGAATGATTCATGATGCTAGTATATGAGTGGATATCTGAGAGACATTATTAGTAGAATTGATCAATCTTGGTTGGTGGTAAAACCGATGAGGGATTAGTTGGATATTGATGATTGATTAATTAAAAGATTCTTATTAAAAGGACGGGATCTTAGATTTTTCAAGTAGACTCAACTGGATTGGAGTTAACTTGGGGGTGGAGGAATAGATGTTGATTGGGTTGACCTGACTGGGTAGATTTTAGATATATATACTTGATATGTTACTTGAGTTTTGAGATATTATGATTGGCCTTAATAGAAGTGAGTGTGTGATGATCTTGATGGGATTGGAGTGTGGGGATTTGATTAGATGTATCAGAACATGTAATTATTTTAGTTATTGAGATTCGGATATATCAGTGACTTAGAGGAAGGATATATAGATAACTTGAGGATCAGAGTAGATTGATAGGGTGACAGGGTGACAGAATTGATTAATGATTTATTGAGTCAGTGATTTACTATACAAGATTACTTTGATATGAATTGATATTTGATGTTCACGATGATTGTATTGAGACTATAGGTTGATGGATCAGTTACTATGATATCCTAGTGTAGATGGATGAGATATTGATCAGTTCTAAATGAGACTATCTATTGAGCAGTATCCTGACTTATTATTGTATTAATTCATGTTATTAAAAGTTATTGGGAAAATATTGTCAGACCGTAACACATTCATTGTTCTATTGTTCTACCGTTTGCACGGTAATATTGTCCATGTTGTTATTGTTACATCATGGATATTGTTACTGTCACCATATTATTCCAGTGATAGATATAACATGAATATTGAATGATTTAAATAAATAATGAAAATAGATAACTTACACTGGGATTGAGAAAACTAAAGGAGGAGACAGCTTCTGTATTTTGGGTGGACCTAGGATACAGGTTGCACAGCCGACTTACGGTTCCACTGCAGGGTTCCAGGGGATGGCTGACATCCCGTATTGTTTATATTATTATTGTTATTGATTACCTAGCGGTAGAACCTGATTCAGTGTCAGGTGATTGGGCCGTGGTTCCGGGTATGTACGGAACCTACCTAAAGTATGAAAAATGTCCCCAACCAATTAGTTTCAATAACTTAGGATATCGATTGATACGTGTAATAGGCGTAGTATGGGATGCGTCTATTACAGGTGACAATTAGTGTTCGTTGATATAATTAATAATGATAAACTTATTATGTACTGTAATTGTTTGTATTCGCCTGATTGTACTCATATATAGACACCTGACACCTGATTGTATACTAGATTGATCTCATTACTCCTGAAGTTAGGTAATGCATGTCATCATGATACTTGTACTGTACTGATTGACATTCATTATATCATACTCTCTTCTTATTAATGTTTTATTCATGTCTTCCCATTTAGTATATGTCATCATTTCATGTACACACTGTTTATATGCATGAGCACCTTCTCTTTTTTTTACATACTCATTAGGTCGCTTCCTGACGACCCTGTATTTGCACGTTCAGATACCAGATATTTCATGTTATTGATCAGGGGTTCAATGAGACTGGATATATTGTGAGGAATTGGAGTTTCTCTACCTATTCCGGTATTACTGTCTTCTTTTTCATTCTTGTTGTTTTTATAGTTTTTTTGATTCTCTATACATCGCTATCAGTCATTACTCCTTTTCTGTATTCATATGATATCATGTGTGTTAGATATTTATATATCATATTGCAATGATATTGATTTATCATGGTGATTATATAGCTTGTTCAGGTTAATTTAGGCCTAGCGTGTATACGTGGGGTATTCTTCTCGCGTATTTACGTCACTGACTCTCATTGCGACCCTGTTTTCGTGTATTTTGGGAAGCAGGGCGTGACACTGAAGAAGAAACAGAATGTCTTCGATATTTTTTAAAAGATATACCACTGCGGCCAAGCTAGTGCCTGTCATATGTATTCACTGTGATAATTAAGCAGCGATATCTAGGGGACAAAACTTTATATATATATAACAGTAAGTCTTGACCCATTCGTCGTAGACATAATACCGTTAAGCAGTTGCTCTCAAATAAAATTATCTCTATTGACTTTATGTCATTAAAAGATAATCTAGTGGATCCGTTTATTAAAAGTTTAAGTGGAGAGCGTATAAACTGCGCATCGAGGGGAATGGGGCTAAAAGCCTAACCTTACTGAGTCAGCTTAATGAAAATCTTACTTAGCGATTAGAGATCTCATAGACTAAATTTAAGAGGAAAAACTAGTTATGATTGACTCTGCGAGTAAGCACTTAGGAGCTTGACTCCAACCCATTCCTATGGTGCACCGAAGTGCTTTTTACAAGTGGATTTAGAATAAGCTAAACGTTTTTAATAATACCTATATCTTGTTATCAAAACAAGTGGGGTAGAGTAGACTACTCTTAATAGGATGATCACCTATGTTAGTATAGAGCTGGGTCAGCTCTTTGGAGTCTCTATGGAGGTTGTGATTCCCTAGAGATACTCTCTAAAACTAAGAATATTCAAAGCCAAAATAGATACAACTGAAAATCAAAGTTGATTTTGAAAAGTTACTATGTGAGGCATGTTGACTTGTCTTTCACAAACGGCTGACAATTTAAAACTTAGTCCACTGATTCCAGTAAGTCTGATAAGGTTTTCGCTATGAAAGGCTCAAGACCTAGTTCACCTATCCTGATGCAGTTTCTTTTTTAAAGTACTTTTCACATAGAGTGAGTCTCATAGTGTGTCAATTTCTTGAATCTACATTCATTGTGGGAAATTGTTAGGAAATGAAGAATTTTAAGTAAATCTTTGAGCTGAATTGAGGCGTGATCTGTTGATAGAATCACACGGATAATGATTGGAGTGTATTCTCCTTCCATTAGAGATGAACGTGGTATATTCACATGTTCAATTCTATTTCTGAATGATTAAGATATTCAAGACAGAAGTTAACTTAATTTAATAATTAAAGGGGACTAAAAGAAACCAAAATACTTTAGTCCCACATTAGATATGGTGTGAAAAGTTGAGAGGTTTAAATATGAAAAGATTGAAACAAAGGGTGTGCCCTTTTAGTACTTGGTGTTTTCGCGCGCATTTGGGGGTAACCATGCCCACACGCGCACACGCCGCCAACCCTGCACTTGTATGGGTCAGAAAATTAAAAATATTGCAAAGTTTCCTTGAATCAATGAAAAGTTACAATAACTCAAAATCCAATTATAAGAGAGAGAAGATATTCAAGTTTAAATCTCCTCTTTACTTAATGTTGGGTTCTTTGTGTAGCGGTGGAAAGTAAATCTTGTTTTTCATTTACCGGATGAACGTCAAGCTTCTTCAGAACTTATCCCCTTGGATCACTGATAGAGTAGCACAGCTCCTATCAAATAAAATCTCAGAGATTTGGACAAAATTTGAACTCAATAAGTTTGTGTGGAAGAGTTGAACTCTTTTTAGTGCCAATATTACTCAACTGAAATTTTTGACCCCTTTAAATAAACATTTTAGCTATTTATAGGGGGTTCTGGGGTAAAATTCTTTCCTAAAAATCCTCCATAATGAGGGTTAACTCCCCTCATTACGTGGGCAGTACTTGACCCAGTAATGAGGGTAGTTATAACTGATACACAAGGCTTACTTGCCGTTGAAACGCGGGATTGAGCTCTACGTTTAGCCATTGAGATAATGCTGAATGCGGGGTTCGAGCTCCGCATTTGGGCACTGCTGTACTGTTGAAACGCAGGCGTCGAGCCCTGCATTTTGGTACTGCAGTGATGTTGAGACGCGGGCCTCGAGCCCTACATTTTGGGACTGCAGTGATGTTGAGACGCGGGTTTCGAACTCCGTGTTTTGGCACTGCAGTGTTGCCAAGATGCGGGTTTCGAACTCCGCATCTTGACACTGCATCATTGGCTTTGATCATCCTTGCGTCTGAAGTATGGATTCTGTTATCTGACGACTTATCTTCAGTAATTTTTAGACAGTCTACAACCGGTGCCCGTGCCGGTACGTCCGCGGGTTTGAGTTGGGCCTGATTCTTTTTGGACTGGGCCACACGGTTGCCGGTCGCATGAAAACCCGAAGCGGACCCGAACTCGTTTATGCAAATGCAGGTCATGCACCCGCTTATAGAAGCCAGCAGTTTCCTCCAATAGACAGATTAGTTCTGATAGAACCATCGCAATATTCCCCTCCAACGGATTCCAAGAAGCGCTATAAATAATGCTCCTCTCGATCTTCTAATACAGAGCATACAATAGAAAAAAAACACAAAAGAAAATCTGAAGAAGATCAGAAGTTCAGAATTTGTTTCATAATCTGTGTTTTCTTAAGACATAAATTCTCCTCTCTCTCTCTCTCTCTCTCCCCCCCCCCCCCAACCTTTTCTTGCAGTGAATATTCCTCCATATTAAGGCAAATATTCTCTCTGAAATTTATCTTGATCCAAACTTTGAAATTCCAATTAGTGAAGGCACTGATTAACTAAGCTTCGACTATACGGTGATTTGATAGTGATATCCAACTACCGTGAATGAGTGTTGTATCTTGAGAGACCAACGTCCAGTAACCCATTAGCACCGTAGCAGGGGACATAATTATCTTAAGCAGATTCATTATATGCGTACCTCACTCCATATACTTTATAATTGATCTAATGTTCTTTTTATAGGGGTTATGTTGGAATATTTATTTTATAAATATTACTGTGAATATATTTGATTATATATTGAGTCTAACTAATTCCAGTCTAATTGGTGTTTAACTAAGAAAGAGAATTGAAATGTGGTTTTGTAATTAAGGAACGTTCTATTTAACGAAAAAATCTCCTTCTGATTTTCATCGACTTGACCAATTAGATCGATGATCTTGATTAGTTGTCAGACATAGCATATCAAAGTGGATATCCAATTATTTGTGCTCTTACATTCTTAACCTCTACCCGGGATTTTCCCTTTTTTTCCTTTTTTGAAAAGTAGGGACTATAGACATTTTCTTTTTGTTTTTGTTTTCTTTTACAAAAGGCTGTAAGCTTACATCTCAAGCCCCCAAACTTTCATGAAAATGTATGTAACCTCACTAGTCATGTCTAGTGATCTAGTGGCTTTTGTATGTCATAAGGTCGAGCCGTGGCATGAGCCTCTGCATGTCGTGAAGTCTAGCCGTTGTATAATTATGTCAAAAATCTGTTTGTACAGTGTGAAATTGAGTTAGTTGCATGATATCCCACGCTGTACACTTGGCAAATTAATTTAGTCAAAAAAATCTCCACGCCCTCTATGTATATGAAGAGATTCTAACTCACAACAGAAAAAAGAAGAGGTGATACCGCTTCAGTTATGCCTAGCTATATAAAAATTCTATTTTGTTTATGTGTGATTATGAAACGAAAACTTGGTGAGAGATTGGTCTAAACAAAAAAGGGCCTTGTGCTGAGTGAAATTATAAACAATTTTTATGCTTGCTGGTTCGCTAACCCACCCATATATTTATGCATCTAAACAATGGGACTCTTCTGCATGTCAGTAGTATCGATAATGATATAAATTCTACTTATTTTGAGTGTTGGCTGTCATCACTTGATAAACAGTGAGCCCATCCTCGAGCGAGGAACACATGCAGTGTTAAACTATCCGTAACCGACAAAGATAAGAGAAAAAAGAAGGAAAACGTTAAAAGAAAAATACTCGCGGTTCCTTCAAATCTCCATCTGTGAAGATTTTGTGTGAAAAAAAATCACATCCCAAGGCATTTCCTTTCTCCTCTCCTCTCTATAAATCATCAACCAATAACATCAGTGAGTTGCAGAGAAGTTAGACACAAAATTAAAGCTCCAACTAATCTCTACTACCCAAATTTGGCCATGGCACCTGCCGCGCACAAGCTCAAGATCACCGAGCAATGCCAGATCCCACCATTCCCTCCCCCAGCTTCTCTCCATCCCTCCCTCCCCCTCACTTTCTTCGACCTCGTCTTCCTCCGCCTCCCTCCGGTGCAGCGCCTCTTCTTCTACGACTACCCGTACCCAAAATCTCAATTCTTCGACTGCGAGCTCCCCAATCTCAAGCGCTCACTGGCCCTCGCTCTCCACCACTTCTACCCACTAGCCGGAATCCTGCAGATCACTGACCAAAAACCGCAGATACTTTGTTCCGTTGATGATTCCGTTCACTTCTCCGTTGCTGTCAGCAATGCTAGCTTTTACGAGCTATCGGAGAACCATATTGCTCGCGATGTCAGCAAGTTTCATCCCTTGGTTCCTCTGCTCGTCTCGTTGGAGGACAGAACTGCAGTTCTTGCGGTGCAAGTGACGGTATTCCCAAATGCAGGGATTGCTATCGGCACCACAGTGCATCACGGAGTTGCCGATGGCTCGACCTACACTAGCTTCATGAAAACATGGGCTTCGATTTGCTGTTTCGGTGCAAGTTCGGCGACAATTCATCTCCCGTCCTATGATCGGTCTGCGATCAGCGACCCCAGAGGACTTGAGAGCATTTTCTTGAAGGACCTGCAACTGCTCGATGTGGACGAGAGTCTCGAAGCTTGGGACCTCTACGGGCGTCCTGACACAGTGAGGGCCACATTCGTGTTCGGCCGAGACCAGCTTGACAAGCTCGGCGGCAAGACGTCGATGAAATGCTCACCGTACTCGCTGGCGTGCGGGTACACTTGGGCGTGCCTGATCAAGGCGCGAGGCGATTCTAGCAAGAAGACGGAACACTTCGGGTTCGTGACCGGCTGCAGGCCTCGCCACGACCCGCCGCTGCCCGCCGCCTATTTCGGCAACTGCCTCGGGATTTGCTGCGTCGAGGCGAAGAGGGAAGACCTGATTCAAGAAAACGGCACGGCGGTCGCGGCCGAAGCGATATGGAGAGTGATCAAGGGATTGGAAGAGGATGGGGGCGCGTTCAAGGCGGCCGAGAATTGGATCAAGAACGTGGCCGACTACGCGTCGAAGAGGGCTCTGACCGTTGCTGGGTCGCCGAAGCTGGGCATCTACGAGGTGGATTTCGGGTGGGGGAGGGCGAGGAAGGTGGAGCTGGTCTCGATTGAACGGACGGGGGCTCTGTCGCTGGCGGAGACGAGAGACGAGAAGGGAGGGATCGAGGTCGGATTAGTGCTTCCGAAATACGAAATGGAGAAGTTCGTACCGATCTTCGTCGAGGGATTAATGGGTGCATGATGAAGATACTGGTGACCGGCGATTCCTCCGGCGTAAATGCATGTAAGAAACTTGAGTTAATTTGCAGTTGTTTTGGTTGTAGTGACAATAATTTCGCTGTACGATTTGGTCGTCGGTATCGAGCAAATTTACGTGAAAGTGTCGGGTTGGTTCCTTGAAGGTTCCTGTCAAATCCTGTTGTGTGACACTGTTTCCAAAAAGGCGGAAATATGATTTCGAGACCATGCATGTGTGAGGGGGCCAGCATATGTGGAGACTAAACAAACGTGGATTTGATATTTGACATATTATCACATTCAGCTTGAAACTCTGGGCCAGAATTAGATTTTGCTGGATTCAGAGATCTAAAGTATTAGATTCGAATAGAATTCAGGCCTAATTTTTATCTAAAATATTTAATTTGAACCGGACTCATATAAAATTAATTTACACACAAAAAATCAGAGTTCTAATTTTTCTCTTCTTTTTTTTATAGAATTCAGATCTAAGTATATCTATTTGAAGAGTCTAAATAGATCAAATTTATATCTTACCCTTTTATAAACTAAGGTGTCGTTTGGCAAAGTGTTAAACAGTGGTAAAATTTTAAATAATCTTTACTAAAGAGTTGATTAAGGGCAGCTAACCCCTCAGTTTGGAGGGTTAACAACCATATTCATCTCTTGGTTCCGGACCAAAGGATTATCTTTCAATTTACATAAGAGTTTGCTAAACCCTTATCTCATTCAAATAATCAACTAAGAACAAAATTATTCGAATTCTTTTTACAGTGACCTGACCAATTTAACTTTTTTTCTTTATCTCTTCATTTACAATGAATTATCTAATTTAATCTATCATCTTAATTAATTCTTCTTCTCAACCTTTTCCCAAACAAAACAACACACAATAGAGTTAGACTTTTAACTTAAGTTAAAATTATGTTAGCGTGAGAAAACAATTAGAGGAACGGTTTGAGTTACGATAAATGCATGCATTGTGTTGAGAATTTGTTGAAACAATTTGAGTTAAGAATCTCTAAGTGGATAAGTTTTTCAATCAGGAACCCAGATAAGAAAAGATGAGAAAGGAAGTAGGATTTGAGGATAGGATTTGAGTTAGAAATAGACATAGAATAAAAAGTGTTAAAGTTGAAACTTAGACTTTTAAAATTGTATATAACAAAATATATTACCGAACTCGGAATAGGCGTGTAATTGCTTCCCGAAAGAATATATCATTAATTTGTGCCTAAGCCAAAGCAAAGACGATAGGCCCACTAATCCAATGGAAGCATTAAATATGCTTATAATTTATATGACCACAAAGGGGGAAACCACTTTTGGACTCTAAAATCTAATCATATTTAAACACTTAATAATCTTTGATTTTTCTGAACTCTCTTTTTTTGTCATATTCCTCTTTAATCACTCAAGGAATTTGAGACAATCGCTACAACAAAAAGGGCTTCCATGTCGCCCATTTCACCTCAGTTTGAGTCGCAACCGAAGTGCATCAAAAGTCAGTGACAATTTGAAATTTGATGAAAAATATACAATTTCGCCTTTGGAACTTTTACGTCGGTTATTAAAATAACTATTGTAATATAAGTTTTACGACTGATCTTTGAAGAATTGCCGTAAAAGTTAATGTGCATGAAACGGAGGTAACAATTTTTTTTGATAAAAATACACAATTTTGTCTTTTGATCTTTTACATCAGTTATTAAAATAATTTCTGTAATATATTA
The DNA here is from genome assembly GCA_038442645.1 of Agave tequilana. Classification (NCBI taxonomy): domain Eukaryota; kingdom Viridiplantae; phylum Streptophyta; class Magnoliopsida; order Asparagales; family Asparagaceae; genus Agave; species Agave tequilana. Next base: position 159,669 of record JAVJIF010005999.1, read on the forward strand.
GTTTACGACGGTTCTTTGAAGAACCACCATAAAAGATAATTGAAAATCCCGCCAACGTTTTATCTCAGTCTAACCCCCCCTCTCTCCCCCCCCCCTCTCCCCCCTCCCCCTCCCTCCCCGACGCAGCTACACGCGACGTCTCTCCGTGCTCCTTTCAAGCCCTCGCCGCCATTCGTGGATCTCGGTCGTCGTCTCTCTCTCCCCGTATTGCCGCCATTTCTGGAGCTCAGCCGAAACTCTCGTGTCACTCTCGTACCCTCCTGTCTTCTCTCCCTCCTATTGACGTCGTTTGTGGATCTCAGCCGACGTTGCTTTTGGCCAATCCAACTGTCTCCAATGTTGTTGTCGCCATCACCGCTCTCGGATCTACTTCTAGATCTAGAAGAAGGTTAGGGCATTTTTTCTTTTACAATTTTTTACTTTCTTGACATAAAAAATAGATTTTTTTTAATATTAAAAATTCGATATGAATATTGAAAATAGAGAGAACACACATCTTTGGCTTAATAAAATTGTATGGCTGTAGTGGTGATGGTGATGGTGATAGTAGCGTGTGTGATGACTGTGTGGCAGGGGCGCATGCACGCGGTGTGAGTGTGGGTGGTAGGGGGCGCGTGTGTGGTATGTATGGTGGTGTGTGTGATGTGTGTGTGGTGTAGGTGGTGGTGCATGCGTGCATGTGTGCATGTAGTGTATGTAAAAAAATTAATGTGTGTATGTAGAAAAGAAAAATGAAGGCATGTAGAAAAGAAAAAATTGTAATCATAAGAACTGAGCTCATCAAAAATATGAACAAAAAGAAAAAAAAAGAAGAATAATTATAATTAGACTACCAATTTGAACTTTTTACATATTATATATGTTGTTGTTAATTCAGTTTTTTTTATGTGAACACTAGGTAAATATGGATCAGAAAAGGATGTATGCTAATAGGTTAACTACCGAATATGAGAATGGTGTAGAGGAGTTCATTAAGTTTGTTAATGAGCATGTCGTTAATCCTAATCTAAAAGTATACCTAAGGGGGGTGAATAGGTGTATGGCTAATCTAATGACAAATGATGCGAAATTAAAAACAAATTGCAACATACTTAGTGTAACCAAGAGTGTAACCGAATTTCCGGTGAAGGGCTCTAGACTATCTCCTCTAAATTCCTCTAAATAAGAGTTGAGGTTCTATGTAAAGCTCTCTTGGTTCAACACAAGTGAGACACACAAATAATACCAAACATATATGATACGAATGTTGGCCCAAAGGCCTATCACCCTAGTTTTAATGATGATCAACTCATGAAGTTATGTTTACTAATGATCTTGTGTTTAAATAGTGACAGATTCATTATCAAGATCTTAGTAGGTGCATAGCTCAACAAAGGATAAAATGTCAAGATTTGGAGCTAGCACGGTGTGATCCAAGGAGCTTTTGGATCAAGCTTGGACCAAGTCAAGAAGATGAGAAGACTTCAAGTGAAGACTTCAAGAAGATGAAGACTTGTGTCTAGGTATAAGATTTTGTTTTTGTTTTAGAGTAAAATGTAAAGGATAGATAGTTAGTGGATTGCTCAAGTATACCATGCACACACACTCTTGATAGAATTGTTTTCATAAAAGATTTTTTAGTTTAGAAAAGATTTTTTTCATTTTGGAAAAACACAAGTTTAGTGTTTGGTGTTTCTCATGTACTTATCTTTTAACCAAAACCAAGTTTAGAGCTTTATGACAAAAACATAGATATTTCATTATGATTGTGTAGTGGATCATATCCATACACACTATGCCTTAAAAATATATCTTGTTTTTGTATTTGATGAAGATTTGGAAAAATATGTTTTGGAAAACATGTTTTGGAAAATACAGTTTTTATCATGAGCCAAATATTTCCTAGTTACAAAAATAGTCCAATCTTTTATAACATGCCTTGATTTTGTGCAAGCATGTTTGATTATCAAAGTATATTGGTTAAACTATTTTTGTAGATTTTTAAGCATTTTATGGGATTTTATTTGAGCCAAAAAGACTTACTTTTTAATCCCAGAAAACTGTTTCAGGCTTCGGATAAGTCGACTAGTAACCTTTATAAGTCGACTAATCCTGAAGTCGGCCGACCGGACAGGTCGACCGACGTGCACAAACGTGCACGCCTTTGTGTACTGGAGGACGGCCGACCGTGCCGGTCGACCGCTCCAGAGAGCAGAGCTCTCTGGAAAGTTCGGCCGACCGCACGGGTCGACCGACAGAGAGTTGGACTCTCAGCTCCAGTGGGTCGGTCGACCCTGGCGGTCGACCGTGGAACCAACGGTCAGAAATCCGACCGTTGCCGGTCGACCGCACCGGTCGACCGGCAGTTCTGACAAAGCCCCAACGGCTAGTTTTTGACAGCCTATATATTTGGGGGTTTGTGGACTGTTTAGTAATAAGATTTTGGAGACTCTTAGAGCCAGTTTTTCACATTCATTCCAGAGGTTTTTCTCCACAAAATTAGAGCCAATACTTCCAATTAAAAGGAGAGTTTATCAAGAGTGTTTAAAAGAGATTTCTTGAGTTTTCACCATAGCTTTCATCCTTGTTTTTCTCACACAACACTTGAGCTTTCCATTGCTATATCTACCTATAGGGATTTGTTGTGAGAGGATTTTAGGTGATCAAGAGTTATGATCACCAAAGTTCATCTTTGTTCCTTTGAGGAGGCGGACGGTTGTGTTCGCGATTGTTTGGGTCCTAGTGAGGACTTGGTGTTTTCGGGTTCGGGTGCGAACTCGTGATTGAGGTGCGGCCTTGGCGAGCCAGTGGGCTTGCGTGTGTACGGGACTAGGGAGTCCGAGGGCTTGTAGGTGTTGCAGCACCGAGGAGAGATCCATTGGGATCTTGCATAGTGGAAATCCTTCGTGTGTCGAAGGCGGGGATGTAGAGCAAGTGTGCTCGAACCTCGAAACATACCCTTGTGTTTACGATTGCTCACTCTCTCTCTCTCTCTTTGTCTCTTTTATATCTTACATACTATTATTGTCTATCTTTATATGCTTGATATATTCATTTGTGCTCATATTGATATACTTGCGTGGGATTGTTTGCTAACACTTGTATTCAACCAAGAGAGCCAACGCGGCACCTCAACCCATTCAAGGGGAATCTAGAGGAGTTTGTCCAGAGCCCTTCACGGGGAATTCGGCAACACTCTTGTGTTATACATAGTGTTTAGTGTAAAAATTTTAATTAGGTCATAATTGTTTTTAGCTTCCGCATTATTTGCATCATTCATCATTAAGTGACCTTTAGATTAGCCTTCACCTATCACCCCCCCTCTAGGTGAACCTTACAATTGGTATCAGAGCTTGGTACTCTGATTTGGTCTAACAACCTAGAGTAAAAGATCCTTATTTTTAGGCTAATCATAATATTTTTGTACACACACCATGGACTTCATGTCACCACCCATGTTTGACATTGTTAACATCCATATATGGAAGGTGAAGATGTCCTTATACCTCAAAACCTTAGGTTATCATGTTTATCTTGCCACTACTAATAATGCATATTGTTTAGATGGTAAGAATTTTGAGGTTAATGCAAAAGCCCTACATGCTTTAAGATCTACCCTAAATGATGATTATTTATCTAGGGTTTCTAACTTTGATTTGGCTTTTGTAGTGTGGAACACCCTCCTCTCCCTTGGCGAAAATGATCAATACTATACGGGGAGCGATTCGGACGTTGGAAGCAACACCTCCAACGTGTGCTATATGGTCCAAGGGGATAACCCCTTGAGGTAAACACCGAATCCGATGATGAGGACATGTCATATGATGAGCTATCTACTTTTTGTCATCTATTGCTTGAAAAATATGACATGATTAAAAAGGAAAATAAAAATTTGAAAAAGAATATTGCTTGCATGCATATATAACAAGATTCATTTAAATCTAACATTGCATGCTTAGAAAAAGAAAATGAGGTTTTGAAAAATGAAAATGTTTCTCTTATGTCTAAATTAAATGATTTGTGTGAAGGGAACACTATTTTGAAAGATAAAATTATTTTGGTGGAAACTCAAAAGGAAATTGTTTTTCAAGAAAATAATTGTTTGAAAAGAAAAATGTTTGAAAAAGAAAAAGAAAATGTTTCTAAAAAGATAAAGAAAAATGATTCTATATCTCACATGTCTTTACATGCCACCATTGATGATAGTGAGATTAATCTTTTGAAAAATAAAATAGATAGTTTGAGCTCAACTTTGAGCTCGTGTGCATTCAACCATTCTAGATTGGAGTCCATGTTTGCAAAGAAACAAACTCAACATATTCATGCACATCCACATCATGCATATGCTTATGTTGCACGTCATGACCACACACATACACATAAGCATCCTAAGGTGTACACTTGTATACATTATGGCCGCAAAGGCCATCTAGCAAAATTTTGTTATGACAAGTTGCATCATATTAATTTTGCTAATAAAAATGTTTGGGTGCCTTACAACAAAGCTAACCCCCAAGGACCCAAGAAAAAATGGGTACCAAAGTCCCCACCTTTTGTTTTTGATGTAGGTGAGGGCTCTCACAAGCCGTGAGAGATTTGGTGCCTTGATGGTGGATGCACTTGGACTTGATGGACACATATATAGATGCATCGCTATCAAGGAGTTTTGGTGGAAAGACCATCATATTTGGAGCTTTGGAGTTGGTAACGATCTCTAAACTCCTACTTTTTATGTACATGCTTGTTCATTCATATTATTTTGAGCATGTTCATGTTTTATGATTTATTGTGCTTCATGTGGTAAAATCTTGTTTAGATGTAGTTTTTATCAAAACTTGTATTATACATGTACAAATAGTGAGTTACACGTGACTTACATATGTTTGCACTTCATGCTCATTTGTACCCACTATATGCACATGTATAGACTAGTTTTGATGATTCTCATTTATACATGCTTTGCCAATTTTTATGCTTTACTTCATGTATATGTATTTTTAATTCAAATCTAATAAATATACATGTATACCCGTGAGTCTCTTGCCTTCATGCAAATACATTTAATAGACTCTCTTATGTTTGGGATATGTATGTGTATTGTTAGGATTGGATAAATCATACATATGCCTAGAAGTGTATTATTTTTTTTAGAAAAATAAATTTTCATGTTTTATAAAATGTTATTCATCTTTTTAAGCTTCAATGTCTATTTTCATGATAATACTACTTACATGACTTTTGAACACTCACACTTTATTTATTTTTGTCATGACTTTGATTCATGAACATATTTTGAGCTTCATAGATCGAGTGTCAATTCTTGTATTTAGTCTTGATTCATGAAATATATATGCTTTGATTTCATGTTTTGAAGGATCTTTAACTAGTTTTTCAAAAATTATTTTAACTAGTTAATTGTTCTTCATTTGGTAGAGTTTTTCAAACAAAGCTTATTTTTCAAATCTATTTTGAAAACCCCTACCTTCAATGGGAGGATGGATGGGCGATTATGCCTTGTATGCTTCATTGAAAATCTTCTATCTTGTGCATATGAAGGGTGGTAGGTTATGAGATATACACTTGATCTTATTGTTATGTCAATTGGTATCATTGAATCGTTTCAATTGGTATCAATATGAACTTATTTTGTATATACTCATATTTTGTTTCTTATATATGTATGTATCAATTTCACTTGGTATACTCATTTCTCATACATATATATGATTTTCATGTGCTTAACTTTCAATTGGCTCACAATTTTAAAAGCACAAAGTTTATGATGAAAAATAAAAATTTTGGATCATTATGTTTTCTATTGATATCAAAATGCTTCAACTTCATATTTGTTAAATTTCAATTGGTATCAATATGTTTTACAATAATGACTATTTTCAATTTGGTATCTTAAAAATTTGACTGTTTTACAAGAGCTCTGATACCTTAAAAAAAATTTTTGTTTAAGAAAATTAATTAAAAAAATATTTTGTTGATTTGTATTACCCCTTTTGATCTCTTTGTTTATGACAAAAAGGGGAGAAAATTTTGTTTGATTTGATTTTACTTTGAACCCTTTGTTGATGATTGACAAAAAGGGGGAGAAGTATTTGAGTTTATATGCATGTTTTCATTGCTTAAGGGGGAGAAGTATTTATGCATATAAGTTTTGTATTGCAAATAGGAGAAAAAGATTTTGATTTATGCTTGTTGCATGTTTTATCTCCATACTTGCATACATATTCATGTGCCTCATTGCCATATCTATTATTTATTTTGTATGCATGAGTTAAGGGGGAGCTTCTTTGAAACTTTACTTTAATCCATGCATATATAACTCCATGAGTTTTGTCATCATCAAAAAGGGGGAGATTGTTGGCCCAAAGGCCTATCACCCTAGTTTTGATGATGATCAACTCATGAAGTTATGTTTACTAATGATCTTGTGTTTAAATAGTGACAGATTCATTATCAAGATCTTAGTAGGTGCATAGCTCAACAAAGGATAAAATGTCAAGATTTGGAGCTAGCACGGTGTGATCCAAGGAGCTTTTGGATCAAGCTTGGACCAAGTCAAGAAGATGAGAAGCCTTCAAGTGAAGACTTCGGGCCTGTTTGGTTAAGGGTGGAAGTGAGGAAGTGAGGAATAGAGGAAGTGGTAATATTTCTCTTTGGAACTTGAGAATTGGTTAGTAAGTTTTCCGGTGTTTGGATGTTGTTGGGAAGTGTGATTTGAAAAATGTTTTGTCTTTTCCGGTGTTTGGATGGTAATGTGAAAGTGGAAGTGGAAAAGTTGACCACAAAGTTGACCGTAAAATAATTTTAAAATAAAAATTAATTAAGAAAAATAAAATTGGACTGTAATTAGAATACAAGTGAAATTTACATGATCAAAAAATTAACTGTTTTGTGCTACAACTTTGTACAAATGAAATTTACATGACCACAAAATTAACTGTAGCACTCTAGAAGTGAGGAAATGATTGTGTAAAAGAGAAAAGAGAAAAGGAAAAAGGGTTTTCTTATTTTCCTTTTCCGATGTTTGGATAGATAGGGAAGTGAGCAATTATACTTCCCTATTTCCTTACTTCCGTCCACTTCCTTACAACCAAACAGCCCCGAAGATGAAGACTTGTGTCTAGGTATAAGATTTTGTTTTTGTTTTAGAGTAAAATGTAAAGGATAGATAGTTGGTGGATTGCTCAAGTATACCATGCACACACACTCTTGATAGAATTGTTTTCATAAAAGATTTTTTGGTTTAGAAAAGATTTTTTCATTTTGGAAAAATACAAGTTTGGTGTTTGGTGTTTCTCATGTACTTATCTTTTAACCAAAACCAAGTTTAGAGCTTTATGACAAAAACATAGATATTTCATTATGATTGTGTAGTGGATCATATCCATACACACTATGCCTTAAAAGTATATCTTGTTTTTGTATTTGATGAAGATTTGGAAAAATATGTTTTGGAAAATACAGTTTTTATCATGAGCCAAATATTTCCTAGTTACAAAAATAGTCCAATCTTTTATAACATGCCTTGATTTTGTGCAAGCATGTTTGATTATCAAAGTATATTGGTTAAACTATTTTTGTAGATTTTTAAGCATTTTATGGGATTTTATTTGAGCCAAAAAGACTAACTTTTTAATCCAAGAAAACTGTTTCAGGCTTCGGATAAGTCGACTAGTAACCTTTATAAGTCGACTAATCCTGAAGTCGGCCGACCGGACCGGTCGACCGACGTGCACAAACGTGCACGTCTTTGTGTATTGAAGGACGGCCGACCGTGCCGGTCGACCGCTCCAGAGAGCAGAGCTCTCTGGAAAGTTCGGCCGACCGCACGGGTCGACCAACAGAGAGTTGGACTCTCAGCTCCAGTGGGTCGGTCGACCCTGGCGGTCGACCGTGGCTCCAACGGTCAGAAATCCGACCGCTGCCGGTCGACCGCACCGGTCGACCGGCAGTTCTGACAAAGCCCCAACGGCTAGTTTTTGACAGCCTATATATTTGGGGGTTTGTGGACTGTTTAGTAACAAGATTTTGGAGACTCTTAGAGCCAGTTTTTCCCATTCATTCTAGAGGTTTTTCTCTACAAAATTAGAGCCAATACTTCCAATTAAAAGGAGAGTTTATCAAGAGTGTTTAAAAGAGATTTCTTGAGTTTTTCACCATAGCTTTCATCCTTGTTTTTCTCACACAACACTTGAGCTTTCCATTGCTATATCTACCTATAAGGATTTTTCGTGAGAGGATTTTAGGTGATCAAGAGTTGTGATCACCAAAGTTCATCTTTGTTCCTTTTAGGAGGCGGACGGTTGTGTTCGCGATTGTTTGGGTCCTAGTGAGGACTTGGTGTTTTCGGGTTCGGGTGCGAACTCGTGATTGAGGTGCGGCCTCGGCGAGCCGGTGGGCTTGCGTGTGTACGGGACTAGGGAGTCCGAGGGCTTGTAGGTGTTGCGACACCGAGGAGAGATCCATTGGGATCTTGCATAGTGGAAATCCTTCGTGTGTCAAAGGCGGGGATGTAGAGCAAGTGTGCTCGAACCTCGAAACATACCCTTGTGTTTGCGATTGCTCACTCTCTCTCTCTCTTTGTCTCTTTTATATCTTGCATACTATTATTGTCTATCTTTATATGCTTGATATATTCATTTGTGCTCATATTGATATACTTGCGTGGGATTGTTTGCTAACACTTGTATTCAACCAAGAGAGCCAACGCGGCACCTCAACCCATTCAAGGGGAATCTAGAGGAGTTTGTCCAGAGCCCTTCACGGGGAATTCGGCAACACTCTTGTGTTATACATAGTGTTTAGTGTAAAAGTTTTAATTAGGTCATAATTGTTTTTAGCTTCCGCATTATTTGCATCATTCATCATTAAGTGACCTTTAGATTAGCCTTCACCTATTCACCCCCCCTCTAGGTGAACCTTACAACGAACAATATGAATCAATGCAAGATATAAAAGAGAGAGAGTCTAAAGATAGTGGATCAATCGCAAACACGAAGATACATTTCAAGGTTCAAGCCACTGCTCTACATCCCCGCTTTCACACAGAAAGATTTTCACTAAATAGTCCACACAGGACTTCCCACATAAGGAACCTCCACTGGGGATTTGGGTAAATACAAATAGGAGTACACAACTCCTCTCTCCAACAAACACAACCTCTACACAAGAAGCAAGGCTCAACAACAATCACCTCTGCACTTAGAGGGATGGGCACTTAGCCAAAAAATAATCACCTCTACACTTAGAGGGATACCAACAAATCCAATTGCACAACCTCCTCTACACTTAGAGGAAAAGGCACAAAGACAAAATAAAAGAAATGGTTACAACTCTTGGTGGTCTCAACAAATCACAAACCAATTTTCTTACAAAAACTAGATCCTATAGATAGGATTGATATGATAGCTCAAATTTGAGAATACAAGGTGTTTGAAAAATAAATCATAAAGAAAAATACTTGGGAAAACAAGTACAATAAGATAGAAATGAAGATCAAAACCAATATCCAAATACTCTATTTTTCTTTAAATTTTCCAACCCTTGAAAACAAAAATAAAGATAGATCTTTTTAACCCAAAAATTCTTTGAAAACTTCTTGCTAAAACACTTATAAAGATGAAAAATTTTACTTTTCAAATTCTTGGTGAAATCAGGCAAGGAGGGGACTATTTATAACCCTCCAAAAATCTGCCCATTGACAGTCCAGAAAGGACAAAAATGCCCTTCCGATCGACCAGCCAACGGTCATTTTTATGACCGTTGTGCCTCCGGTCGACCGCCCAGTCGACCGGGCCAAAGCCAACGATTGACCGGCCCCCACCCGAGAGTGGGTTGCTTTGAGTCGGCAGACTGAGCGGTCGACCGGCCGAATGGTTGGCCTTTGTACACGTCCTGTACACATCGGTCGACCGTGACGGTTGACCCACTCCTGCTCCGGTCGACCGCCAGAGTAGTCTGGCTGGGATGTTTAGGATTTAAAACTTAGGTATTTTGATTCCATTAAATCCCATAAAATCACTAAAATTCCACAAAAGTAAGTTCTTTTAAGATCTTTGAAATACAAATATGTGTGACTAAAATTCAACACATATTACAAACTATTTGAACCATTTTTTGTTATATGAAATTAGGCTTTATACAAAAATCGGTATTTTCTAAAACTTGAATTTTTGAAATGGAAAACCGTTTTCTCCAAACTTGTATAAATTACAAAAACATGATATTGAAACAACTTTGAAGCATATTGTATATGGATAGAATCCAGTATACATATAAGATATATATATATCTATGTTTTTTTACATGAAATTCAAAACCCGGTTAAACCGAAAACCGAAACTAATAAACTTTAAACTCGTGTATGTGTGTGTGTGAACTTGAGCATATCAATACCATTTATCTTTACACAAGATCCAAACAAATTAAAATAAACAAACCAAGGTCTTCTTGTAGAACTCCTTCTCCAAGTCGACTTGATCCAAACATGATCCAATGAGCTTGACTCCAACCGAGTGTTAGATGCGACCTTTGACGCGCGAGCTCTTGAATCAACATGTGAAAGCTCTAAAACTCCTTTGTTGAAGCTAAACACCTACTAAAATCTTGATCAAATATCTAAAACTGAATATCACAAGATTATTAGTAAACTATAACTACATGAGTTAATCATCATCAAAACTAGAGTGATGGGCTTCTGGGCCAACAATCTCCCCCTTTTTGATGATGACAAAGCTCATGGAGTTATATATGCATGTATTAGAGTTAAGCTTCATAGAAGCTCCCCCTTAACTCATGCAAATCAATAAACAATAAAGATATTTAATGAATACATAATACAAATAACACATATATGCATAAATGAAGAATAATTTTTTCATAAACAAAACATATATGCTCTGATACCAATTGAAAAAAATAAACATGCATATAAATGATATAAACATGCATATATAAAACTCCAAATTTCTCTCTCCCTTTTTGTTAAATCATCAACAAAGGGCATAAATAAACTCAAAAAAAATTTCCTTTTTGTCAAATCAAACAAGAAGGATGTATATGCGATATACATTCATGAAGAAGAGAGATGTAAAGTTAACTCCCCCTGGATACATGCATTATATGAGAAAGGGATGACTAAACCCTAATCACATAACGCATAATATATAATGTATAAAAGGAGATGTGAGGCTCCCTCTACACATGTGTAAGACATAAAGAAGGGAGGTCAATCTCCTCAATATGAGATGCACTCAACATGAATCTATACATAGAGAAGATGTTAAGTTTTCCTTGCTTATAATATAAGCAATACATATCAAAACATTAAGATACCAATTGAAAAATTTATCAATTTATGATAAGGTATACATCGAAACATTATGATACCAATTGAAAATAAACAAAATATTTTTTAGATACCAATTGAAAGTAAACAAATTTTAAGATACTAAAAGATACCAATTGAAAATATCTTGATACCAATTTAAAATGTCTTGTAAATTTTTTTGATACCAATAGAAAATGACACATTGTACGTTTTTGATACCAATTGAAATATATATTTATATTGAAAATCTTGATACCAATTGAAAGTAACAACCAATTTAAAGTAAAAACCAAATTGTTTTAGGTAAACATAACTCATATCAATATAGATACCAATTTAAAATGAAACATAATACCAATATTGAAAATGTTAGAATATTTAAAATGTTAGCATATACCAAAACAAAGTATTTTTCATCATAAAGAATAGGAGTAAGATACGAATTGAAAATAAAATCGATTGAAAGATACCAATTAAAAGATAAAATATGAATTTTCTCTCCCTTTATGAAATACCACTAAAAATAATGCATAAGCTTGTATAAAATACCAATTGAAAAATAATTGACATTAAGAAGTAAATCAAGCTTAGCATAAACATAATTTGTGTTTTAAGATGTAAAGATATTGTAAGCACAATCAAATCACATTTATATGTATGAAAATGTAAATATCAATCGAAATTGATACTATTTGAAGTTTGAAGCATACATATATAGAAAATAAAATATGAGTAAACAAGAAATATCAATTGTGATACCAATTGAAAATATAATGAGAATCAAGTGTATAACTCATAATTACCTCCCTTTCATGCGCATGTTTAAATAGATTTTCAATTAGGCATAGGAGGCATGGTCGCCCATCCATCCGCCCTTAGATGGAAGGGGTTTTTAAAAATAGAATTTGAAAATAATTTTAACAAGTTTGAAAAACTCTTCTAAAATGAAAAAATGCGCAACTAGTTTTATGATAATCTTGAAAACTAGTATGAAATCCTTCAAGTAAGGAATAAAATAAGAATATATCCATGAAAACATGTAAATCATACAATCATTAACACTCAATTAGCAATAAAGCTCATATAAGCTCATGGAAACAAATCATGAGTAAATATCAAATATAAAGTGTAAAAAGTCATGTAATTAATAAAATCATGGAAATAGGGCATTCAAGTTCAAATGAAGTTCCTTACCAAAAATATGAAAATCATTAAAACTAAATAGGCTTCAAGGTATATGTGTATTTTGTCTAAACTATAAGTATACATATATATCCCAACACAATTGAGTCTATAGTAGAATTTGCATGAAGGCAAGTGACTCAAGGGTATACATGTATATCCAATAGTTTTAACAAAATTATCATATACATGAAGCTAAATACATTTTTGTTTAAAACATATCCAAAAATAGGGAGTACAAGTTGAAATGTGAGAATCATCAAAACTAGGCTATACTAGTACATCTAATGGGTACAATATGAGCAATTAGGCACAAACATACAAGAATCAAATTTGGCTCATTAGCTGTACAAGTATATACACAAGTTTTAATGAAAACTACATTTAAACAAGTAATCAAAACATGAAGCATAAAATAAAACATAACCAATATGATCATTATGTAAATGCACATGTTTTAGAGTTTTGATATACATAATAGTTAGATTATAGTGAGAACACAAAATATAGATCCATATGTATATGGGTGTACCTCAATCACTATACATATATGTCATAAGTCTAAATAACATGACATTTAATAACAATCATGAAAAAACTAACACATGCTAAAAATTAATAATTTAAAAGCATGTAAACAAATAAGAAATTAGAGATAGTCACCAAAATCATTAGGGCACATCTCTATATCTCCAAATCATGGTAGTCCTCCCACCAAACTTTCCTTGAAAGTGATGCCTCCAAAAGTGTCACCATATAGCTCGGAACGCATTCACCTCAAGGCACCAATGCTCTCACGTTAAGCGAGAGCCCACACCTACGTCAAATAACATAGGAGTGGCTTTTGGTACCCATACTCTATTGTGTCCATATGGGTTAGTACCTTTCCTAACCCAAACAAACTTATTTGCAAAATTTGAGTCATTTAGTCTATCATAACAAAATTTTGCAAGGTGACCCTTACATCCACAATGTGTACAAGTATACACATGAGCATACATGGTGTTATGTGTATGAACGTGAGAAGCATGTGTATGCTGTGGTTTGTGTGCATGCATAGGAGGAGCACGTTTCTTGTGAAACATGAATTCTAATCGTGTATGGTTCATGGCATATTGGCTCAAAGTGGAGCCCAAACAATCAACACTATTCTTTAAAGCACATATATCATTTTTAATGTTAGAAGAAGAAGAGCATGCAATAGGTATACTAGATGGTGAAGCATGGCAAATATGTGAATCTAAATCATTTTTCAAAGATTTATTTTTATTAGAAATCAAATCCAATTCTTTTGAAATAGAAACAATTTTGTTTTTCAAAGAATCATTTTCTTTTAAAATAAAAACAAGTTTTGAAGATAGAACTTCATTTTTCTTCAAAACTTCATCACAATTATTTTTACCTTTTAAGATTTTGTTTTCATTTAAGTCAAGATCAAGTTGGGATTTCAATGAGTCCCTTTCATTTGAAATCTCATCCCTTTCTTGCAAAGCCATGTTAAGTTTAGAAATAAATCCTTATTTTCTTCCTTTAGTTTAAAGCTTTTCTTTTTCAAGGGTTTGTATTTTTCTACTAGGTTTTCACATACAATAGATAGCTCTTCATTTAAAGCATCATCATCAACATAATCATCACTAGAAGAACTAGCACTATCATCTAATTGAGTATCTGAGTTTACCTCAAGGGAGTCATTCCCTTGGACTATGTAGCAATGTTGGTCGGACTCATCTCCACTAGATTCCTCCTGCACATATTTTGTCGTTTGAAGCGCGAGAGAGGTCAAAGTGTTCCACACTGCAAAAGCGGAATCACAATGAGAAACTATACATAAATATTCTTTGTTAAGAGTGCATCTAAGTGCCTCTAGGGCTTGTGCATTGACCTCTATATGCTTGTTATTACCAAGATAGGATTTCTTGGTAGTAGCAAGGTAAACATGCATTCCTGGGATTTTTAGGTATATACTCATCTTAAGCTTACATATATCGATGTTAGAAACATCAAACATAGGAGGGGTCATGAAATCTATGAGTGTGTGCAAACAAATAAGTGTACAAATGCAAAACTAGATTAGCTAACCAAGATCTCACTCTTAGGTGGTTAAACCTAATATCAGGAGCGTAGCTCTGATACCAATTAAAAGTACACCTAGAGGGGGATGAATAGGTGTATGGCTAATCTAATGACAAATAATATGGAATTAAAAATAAATTGTAACACACTTAGTGTAACCAAAAAGTGTAGCTGAATTTTCAGAAAAGGGCTCTGGACTATCTCCTTTAAATCCTCTAAATAAGAGTTGAGGTGCTATGTAAAGCTCTCTTGGTTCAACACAAGTGAGGCACACAAACAATATTAAGCATATATGATATGAACAATATGAATCAATGCAAGATATAAAGAGAGAGAGTTTAGAGATAGTGGATCAATCTCAAAAACAAAGATATATTTCGAAGTTCGAGCCACTACTTTACGTCCCCGCTTTCACATAGAAGGATTTTCACTAAATCGTCCACACCGGACTTCCCACACAGGGAACCTCCACTGAGGATTTGGGTAAATACAAATAGGAGTACACAATTCCTCTCTCTAGCAAACACAATCTCTACACAAGAGGCAAGGCTCAACAACAATCACCTCTATACTTAGAGGGATGGGCACTTAGCCAAACAACAATCACCTCTACACTTAAAGGGATACCAACAAATCCAATTACACAACCTCCTCTACACTTAAAGGGAAAGGCACAAAGCCATAGCAAAAGAAAGGGTTACAACTCTTGATGGTCTCAACAAACCACAAACCAATTTTCTCACAAAAACTAGATCCTATAGATAGGATAGATATGATAGCTCAAGTGTGAGAATACAAGGTGTTTGGAAAACAAATCACAAAGAAAAATACTTAGGAAAACAACTACAATAAGATAGAAATGAAGATCCAAACCAATATGCCAAATACTCTATTTTTCTTTGAATTTTTCAACCCTTGAAACCAAAAATAAAGATAGATCTTTTTAACCCAAAAACTCTTTGAGAATTTCTTACTAAAACACTTATAAAGGTGAGAAAATTTACTCTTCAAATTCTTAGTGAAATCAGCCAAGGATGAGGCTATTTATAACCCTCCAAAAATCTGCCCGTTGGCAGCCAGAAAAGGGCAGAAATGCCCTTCCGGTCGACCGCCCGGTTGACCGACCAACGATCATTTTTATGACCGTTGTGCCTCCGGTCGACCGCCTGGTCGACCAGACCAAAGCCAAAGGTCGACCGCCCAGTCGACCGGCCCCCACCCGAGAGTGGGGTGCTTTCAGTTGGTCGACTGAGCGGTCGACCTGCCGAATGGCTGGCCTTTGTGCACGTCCCGTTCACATCGGTCGATGTTGACGGTCGACCGACTCTTGATCCGGTCGAGCGCTAGAGCAGTCTGGCTAGGATGTTTAGGATTTAAAACTTAGGTATTTTGATTTCAATTAAATCCCATAAAATCACAAAAATTTTACAAAAATAAGTTCTTTTAAGATCTTTAAAATACAAATATGTGTTACTAAAATTCAACGCATATTACAAACTATTTGAACCATTTTTGTGATATAATATTAGGTTTTATACAAAAATCGGTATTTTCCAAAACTTGAATTTTTAAAATAGAAAGCCGTTTTCTCCAAACTTGTATAAATTACAAAAAAATGATATTAAAACAACTTTGAAGCATATTGTATATGGATAGAATTCAGTATACATATAAGATATATATATATATTTATTTATGTTTTTGACATGAAATCTAAAATCCGGTTAAACCGAAAACCGAAACCAATAAACTTTAAACTCGTGTGTGTGTGTGTGTGTGTGTGAACTTGAGTATATCAATACCATCTACCTTTACACAAGATCTAAAAAAACTAAACTACACAAAACGAGATCTTCTTGTAGAATTCCTTCTCTAAGTCGACTCGATCCAAACACGATCCAATGAGATGCGATTTTGATGTGCGAGCTCTTGAATTAACATGTGAAAGCTCCAAAGCTCCTTTGTTGAAGTTAAACACCTACTAAAATCTTGATCAAATATCTGAAACTAAATATCACAATATTATTAGTAAACTATAACTACATGAGTTAATCATCATTAAAACTAGAATGATGGGCCTCTGGGACAACATAATCGTTATAAGTTTTCGTGCATAAAATGTGGTTGCATTGATAAAGTTATAGTTAAATTATTAAGAGACAATTTAATCGTTTATAGGATTGATCAAAGTTATACAAGATGGATATGGCATGGTGAGAGTGTAAGAGAAGATATACTCATTATTTCAAATAATAGAAGATATGATGAAAGAGAAGGAGTCGATTGTAGTGAGGGTGATCAATTAAAAGACATGATCCATGATGTAGAAAAAACTTTACGAATCGCCCACTTGTTCGAGAGCTTGAAAAATGATTCAAAAAAATCTTTATATGATGGTTATTCTATATGTACACAAACATATACATGTACGCACACAAAAACACACACATATATAAACATGTACAAGCACATAATATACATGTATACACGCACATTAGATGACATATGACTATCCCATTAACAATAATGCTAGAACTGGCAGGTATGAGTCCATTTACCTTGTTAGGTTGGTGTTCCCACTACCTTGAGCTCCTCCTGTCACTTAGCTCTCGACCTCTCTCCGAAGAAAAAAGAAAAGAAGAAGATCTTCGCTCGGCCCCATTCCCTAATCTCTCGAATTCCTATTTCTAATCTATCCCCCCCTCCCCCCCCCCCCCCCCCCCCCCCCCCGCGCGCCCCGCCTAGCCCTTTGAAATCCTTATTCCTAATCTTAAAAGCCTCCTCTAATCTCGAAACTTGCAAAAAACTTAATAACATTCAAACTTCTTGCATCTCAAACATAAAAAACCCTAAAACATATTCTATTCCTTGCAACTCCTCAGCGGACCTCACGATAAATTTGGCAATTTCAATAAAAGATTTGGAAAGTGACTTTGTTCATGAATAAGCTCTATGGAATCCGATTAAAAATGTACCATTCAATGAAACCAATTTCTCTCCTAGTACAAGCTACATAGTAATCCATTATAAAAAGTTTTCTTTCTTTCTTTTTCTATATCATTCAACATTTTTATTCTTTCTTTTATTTTTTTTAGAAGCTTTATTTTATTTTCCTTATTGTTTCGTTTCTTTTTTTCTAGATTTTTTACTTCATATTTAATTTTAATTTCTGTTTTTTTTTACTTTTGGTTATTTTCTATTTTTATAAATACTTCTTTTCCTTTTTAAAGATTTTATTCTTTTTTATTCTTTTTTATTTTTTATTTCTTTCTTTCTTTTTCTCCTTGTTTAATGATCCTGTTCTACTTTTTATCTTTTTATATTTTTATTTTTTTCATATCTCTTGTTCTTTTTTACCTATTATTTTTATTTTATTTTCCATGCCCTTTCTTGTTTTTTAAATATAATTTATTTATAAGGTTCTTTCAATCACCTTTTTTATTAGTCTTTTGTTTCCTTTTGGATTTTTATTTTTTATTAGTTTTTTTTTTTGAATTTTCTCCATATTTTTATCAATTGTTTTTCCAATTCTACTTTACATACTTTAAGGTTATTTGTTTGCTTTTTGTACAAATTTTTTACATTTCTTCGTTTCAATTCTCTCTTTATTTTTTATTGTTTTCTTTTACTCCGGATTTTTTTTTTCTTTTCTTTGCTAAAATTTTCAATACTTTATTTTTTAGATATTATTCTACTATATTTTCTTTCTTTTTATATTTTATTATTTTTTTATTCTATTATATCTTATTCCTTCACATTTTTAATTTCTAGCTTCTTTTAATTTCTTTTTTCTTTTTTCCTTTTTGATTAAATGTTATTTTCTTCATATTCAATTATTTTTTCTCTATCTTTTTATTAAAATAGCTATATCTTATGTTGAATATAAAATATTTTACATAAATGTTCCAAAAATATAAAATAGATCTCCATATCCAATTAAGAGGGACAACTCAAATTAAAAAAAAAAAGACTTCGCTTATACTAAGTGACATTCTAATTATATATGCTCAAGGTATAGTTATCTTGCACATTTTTTTCTTCTCTCTCCGGATTAATGTTGAACAAGGAATACAAAAATAGATGTTCTCGTTTCTTTCTCCTTCTAATTTGTGGTCAATAATTGGCCATATATCTTGAATTGTAAATCAATATCATACTATTTACATCAGAATTCAATGAACAGGTAGCGCGGCAAAAAGAGCCTTACCAGTTGGGAAACTGGAAGAACCGTCAATAGTTATCTAAAAAATCCGTAAACAGTTGGAGGCTTCTGGCCCACAATTCAGGTAGGGGTTAGAGACGGCCAAAATGTTAAGACTGTGACTCGAATCCGGCTCACAATCCTTCATGTTAAGAAGGACAAAGGAAATACAAAAGAACCAAAAAAAGTTTGGATTTTTTTTATGGAACTTATCCAAAGTCTAATTACTTTTTCCGTAACTTGCCTGTTGACCAATAACCCATACATATAATGTTCTTTCTTCTTCTTCTTTTTATTTTTCTTTTTGTCAACATTTAGATGCATAGCTTTTCATTCTTTTGTCTAAACAAAAGAAATATTCTCTCGTATCATTGAAAAACTATGCTTCAAACTGTGATTTCCCGTGTCATCAGGTTAGCCTGTACTAACTATCTCGCATTAAAGTATAATATTCTTTCAAAATATGCATAGATTATATGTGCACGCTACTGTTATTCTTGACAATCCATTCAAGATTAGGATCAACCAGTCCAATCGGTCAGGTCGATGAAAATCAGGTGGCCGGTTTTTCGTTTAATTGAATGCCCTTAATTATAGAATTACCTTTCAAATCCCTTCTTTAAACATCAATTAAACTGGTACTTAGTCAGTCTCGTATTAGTAATAAATCAGCAAGATAAATAATTCAACAATAATTTATCTAGCAATAATATGTATTAAAATAAATATTTCAGCATAATCTATGCAATTAGTTCAAATAGATAGAGAATATATTGGAATTCAATAATTATTGCAACACTTGGAAGGAGAATATATTCTAACCATCTCCCGCGCATTATGAGCATCAGGTTCTCCCTAAAATTCAGCTCAAGCTTTTCCTAAAAACTCGCTTCAACAATTTCAGGCTTCCAATAATCCTTCACAATGAAAAAGATTCAAGAAAATATACACACTGTGAGATTAACTCTATAGTGAAAACGTTTTAGAAAATAAACTGCATCAGGATTAGTAAACTAAGTCTTGAACCTTTCGTAGCGAAAGTCTTGTCAGATTTACTAGCCAATCAGTGAACTAGTCTTGAACTGTAGATTATTTGTGTGAGCCAACTCAACAGGCCTCACGTAGGAACTTTTAAAAATCAAGTTTGGTTCTCGATGTCCATTTTGATCTTGCACATTCTTGATTTCAGAGAGTATATTAAAAGAGTCATAGCCTCCATAGAGACTCTCAAAGAGTCGGCCTTTGCTCTACACTCACACAGATGATCGTTCTATTAAGAGTAGTCTACTCTATCTCACTTGTTTTTTATAACAAGTTGTAGGCATCTTTAAAAGTATTAAGCTTATCCTAAACTCAATTGTATAAAGCACTTGAGTCTACTTTAGAAATGGGTTGGAGTCATCTTCTAAGTGCTTACTTGCAGAGTCAATCATAACTAGTTTTTTCTCTTGAACTTAGTCTATGGGATCTTCGATCGCTAAAGTGATATTTTCATTAAGCTGACTCGGAATGGTTATATTTTTAGCCCCATTCCCTTTGATGCATAGTTTGTACGCTCTCCATTGAAATCTTTAGTTAACGAATCTGCTAGGTTATTTTCTGATGCTACAAAGTCAAATTGAAATAACACCATTCGAGAGCAACTACCAAAGAGTATTATGTCTTCGATGGATGTATCTAGACTTACCATTATATATACAAAATTTTGTGCCATAGAAATCGCTGCTTAGTTATTGCAGTGAATGCATATGATAGGCAGTGGCTTTGACCATAAAGGTATATCCTCCAAAATTATTGAAGTCACTTTGCTTCTTATTCAGCCTTATCTAAGGAAACAAATTCTGATTCCATTGTGGAATGGCCTACGCAAGTTTGTTTGGAGGATTTTCATGATATGGCAACACCTCCGAGAGTAAAAATGTATTCGCTAGTTGATTTTGATTCCTTAAAATCAAGAGACGATGTATACTTCGAAGATGTATTCTCATACAAATGAAAATAAGATAAGACTTCTGGGAAAAGGACACATGTAACAATGTTAAAAGATGAAGGACCCAGTGAACCAATAGTTGATCCAAAAGTTGAACCAAAGAGTAAGTGATCGAAAATCTCTACATCTTTTGGTTCAGACTTCATAGCATGTGCGATTGAAAGCGAGCCTCAAACATTTAAGAAAGTTATGTCTACTTCAAAAGCACAAATGTGAAAAGAAGCTGAAAATAATGAAAAAGAATCTATCCTAAAGCAATTATACTTGGGAAAGGTAAACTTGCATCTAACAGTAAACTAATCAGGAGTAAGGGAATTTTTAAAAGAAAATTAAAATCTGATGGATCTATCGATAAATACTAAGAAGTGTGCTTTAAGATATGAAAATTATCCACATGTACATGAAGGGTACAGTAATGCAAACTGCAATGCAGATTTCGAGGAATTGAATCAACTAGCAGATACATCCTTACTCTCGGAGGCACGATCATATCTTGAAAATCCTCCAAACAAACTTGCATAGCATGTTCTACAATGGAATCAAAATTTATTGCCTTAGATAAGCTTGGAGAAAAAGTAGAGTGGCTTCGGCAATTTTGGAGGATATATCTCTATGGCCTAAGCCAGTGCCCACCTTATGCATTTACTATGACAACCAATCAGCAATTTCTATGGCACAAAATTTTGTATATATAACAGAAAGTCTAGATACATCTATTGAAAATATGATACTGTTAGACAGTTATTCTCAAATAGTGTTATCTCAATTGACTTTATGACGTCAAAAGATAACCTAGCAGATCTGTTCACAAGATGTCGAGTGGAGAGCATATAAACTGTGCATCAAAGAGAATGGGGCTAAAAATCTAATCATACTAAGCCAGTTTAATGAAAACCTCACTTAGCGATTGGAGATCCTACGAACTAAGTTAATGAGAAAAAACTAGTTATAAATGACTTTGTGAGTAAGCACTTAGGAGCTTGATGTCAACCCATTTCTATGATGTACCCCAAGTGCTTTATACAATTGGATTAGAATAAGCTTAACACTTTAATGATGCTTACAGTTTGTTATCAAAACAATCAAGAAAGAGTAGACTACTCTTAATAGGATAATCATCCATGTGAGTATAGAGCTGGAGCTGGCTCTTTGGGATATCTATGGAGGATGTGATTCCCTAAACACACTCTCTAAAATCAAGAATATCAAAGACTAAAATGGACACAGTAGAGAATTAAAGTTAATTTTGAAAAGTTATTATGTGAGGCATGTTGACTTGGCTTACACAAGCAACTGATAGTTCAAGACCTAGTCCACTTATTGGCCAATAAGTCTTATAAGAGTTTTGCTATATAAGGTTCAAGACCTTTGCTATAGAAGGTTCAAGACCTAATTCACCTATCATGATACAGTTTCTTTTCTAAAGTGTCTTTCACTAAAGAGTGAGTCTCATAGTGTGTATAAATTTTTAAATTTGTATTCATTATGGGAGATTATTGAAAACTTGAAATTGTCCAAGTGAGTTTTCAGAAAAAACTTCAGCTGAGTTTTAGGCGGGACCCATTGCTCGGAATGTGTGGGTGATGCTTGGAATGTGTTCTCCTTCCATTAGCGATGAACATGATGTTGGCCCAAAGGTTACACTCTCTATTTGTTTAGGGTTTTGATGATAACAAAACAAATAAGAGCTATTTGGTACTAATAAGTTTGTTCAAGATAAGTTTCAGGTTTGTACCATGTTTGGAGGCCATTGCTTAGCTTTTGCAAGAAATTCTAGGTTCATGGAGTAAAGAAGGCTTATGGCATATCAAGGAAGGAACATAAAAGAGAAGGCTCTAGCTAGGCTTTGCATGGCTCAAGACTTCAAGATTGCTCAAAAAGACTTCATTAGATTTGTTTTTAGTTTTATAGTTTTTGTTAAAGAATAGTGAATAGGGTTGAAGCTTCATATTCCAACACACACACACGTTTTTGCGCATATGCCTTTCCTAGAAATATTCCCTATAATATATACAAAATATTTTAATACAAAGCCTTTTTTATTACAAACTCAATTTTACGTTTTATATATATCTCTAATCAAAACTATTTTGTTAGATTTCAAATCTCTTTCAAAATTATGTTTCAGTTTTGATTTTTGGCCTGAGCCGGTCGACCGACCGGTCGACCGTCACTAAGTCAGGTCAGATCGGTCGACCGACCCAGTCGACTGGACTTCTGGTAGTTTTTGTGCGTATCCGTGTGCATGTTTCCCGGTCGACCGTAGACCTTCGGTCGACCGGGCGGCTGGCCGACTGAAGTGGTGTTGCTCTCTATTTATTTCGGTCGACCGGCGGTCGACCGAGAGCCTGCAACGGCTCTTTTGTTTGAACCCCGATCGACTGGCCGGTCGACCGAGATAGTCGTTTCAGCCATAACGACTAGTTTTTAAACACGTTTTAAATTTGTCTTTCCTTCTCTAAACGTGTTTAAATGATATTTTCTGGGTCTAATACTTCCTAATTAGCATTATGAGGGTTTACTCTTTAATCCCTAGCCCTCTCCTATAAATAGGGGTGATTAGGGAGAGGTTTCACGCAACAAGCATTTTACAAAAAGTTTCAAAAGTTTTCAAAGGCTTTCAAAAGAGTTTGGTCCTTGGTTTTTGTGCTGAAGAATCTCTCATCGCTGAAGTTTTATTTTCTAAACTCTCACAAGTTCATTTCCTTTTTCCACTTACAATATTTGAACTTCAATTCTAACCATTATTCTACAGGGTTCTTGTAAGGGAAAGAGGCTTTTGCAAAAGATAGTTTGTGGTCTTTTGATCACCAAGAGAGAACTTGTATTTGAGATTGTGGAGTTGGGTACTCCGGTGTGATTGTAATTCTTTGTGAAGTTATAGTGGTTAGAAATCCTTCTGGGTGAAGGCGGGGACGTAGAGCTGGGTGCTCGAACCTCGGAAAAATTCTCGGTGTTTGCGTTTGGTTTACTTGCTCTTATTCCTTGCTTACTTTCGTTGCTCTTATTTCTTGTTTTCTACATTCATTGCTATATTCAATTGTTTCATATTCATATTGTCAATCTTATACTCATACAACAAGATTGTATTACGCACCTCCAACTCATATCTAGAGGAATCAGGACGAAGGAGTTCAGAGCCCTTCACGGGGTATTCGGCTTCTAGTCTTGTTTTGGGTTGATTATCGCATCATATTTTTTTTATTGTGCATTGATTAGCATTATCACCTATTCACCCCCTCTAGGTGATTTCAATTGGTATCAGAGCATTGGACTCTAGGTTTGGCTTAAAATCCTTAGAGAGATCCTTAAAATTTGCTAATCAACATTTGCATTCATCCATTTATTCACTAGTAAACATGGCCGATAATATCAAAACCCCTCCTAAATTTGATGGACTTAATTTTTCTATTTGAAAGGTTAGGATGACTATTTTTCTACAATCTTTAGGTAGCTTAGTTGCAAAATCTTTGACCAAACCCTATGTTAGACCCGATAGTGATGAAAGCACTTGGTCCGACTTTACCTTTAGAGAATATGAGGCTAACTCAAAGGCCCAAATTCCCTCCTAACCGCCTTGAATTAGAATGACCTTACACGGGTAATACATTGCCAATCCGCCTATGAGATTTGGCAACATTTGTTGGTCACACACGAGAGGACATCACAAGTAAAGAGAGCTAAGATAAATCTCTTGAGGTCCCAATATGAAAGCTTTAAAATGATTGATGATGAATCTATTGATTGCATGATTACAAGGTTTACTAAAATTACCAATGCTCTTTCCTCTTTAGGTGATGATATTAGCAATGACCAAAAGGTGCGAAAAGTGATTCGGGCTCTTCCTCTTCATGGGAGATAAAGGCCACCACCTTGAAAGAGTTGAATGACAAGGACGAAATGGACCTCATTAGTCTCATTGGAAACTTGAAGACTCATGAGATGGAAAAGAAGGCAAGAGAAGAAGCCACTCCTCTAAAGAAGAAATCCATAGCCTTCAAGTCTTCCTCCACTCTTGATGACGAAGAAGAAGATGAAGAAGAAGATGAGGAGCTATCCCTCCTTGTGCGAAACGTGAAGAGAATGTACCGAAAGAACAAGCTCAACTTTAGAAGAAAATTTGAAGGAAAAGAGGAGAGAAGAATCATTAGCTACAATTGCCGAAAGCCCGGACATATCATGACCGATTGCCCGAATTTCAAGAAGAAGATGACTTCCTCCTTCAAGCAAAAGAAGCCGGTCGAAAAGAAAGCTTACAAAGCCACTTGGGATTCGGAAAGCGAGTCCAAGACGAGGTGGACACGGCGAACATGTGTTTCCTGGCAAACCACCAAAGGTAACCCCTCAACCTCTTGATGAAGAAGATGAATTAAGTAAAGAAGTACTTGTACATGTTTTTGTTGAACTTTCAGAGAGTTATGATAATAAAAAGATAGAATGCTCAAAATTGAAAAGGGAAGTTGCTTTTCTTAAAAATCAACTTGCTATTGTTTCTAAAGAAAAGAATGAAATTTCTTCAAATCTTATTTTTACTCAAAATGAATTTAGTACTTACAAAGTTGCTTGCAAAGCAAAATTTTCAAAGATTGATGAAAAAGAAATTTCTTCATTAAAAACTAGAAATGTTGATTTTGAAAAAGTTTTGAAGGATTGTGCTTTCAACACTAAGAAACTTGAGGAAATGTTTTCTAAAAAGCACACTTCTCATGCTAAAGCTTCACATGTCAAAATTTCTCATGCTCACACTACACACAACACTCATGCTGAATCTACACATGCTCACAAGTCACACACTCACTATGCTTTTAAATATGGTAGAGTATATAGATGCACTTATTGTGGTAAGAATGAACATTTGGCTAAGTTTTGTTATGACCAAATAAATAGAACAAATAATCTTGTATGGGTTCATGATACTAACACTTTAGGACCCAAGAAAATATGGGTACCAAAATCAAATCCTAAATTATTTGATGTAGGTACACACCAAGGCTCCAAGACGTAAGGAGCGGTGGTACCTTGATAGTGGTTGTTTAAGACACATGACATGGATATCAACAACTTTACAACCCTATCAAGGTACGTTGAAGGTGGCACCGTCACCTTCGAGGATGACTCCAAGGGCGCTATCATCGGCAGAGGTAACATTCAAATTGGTGCATCTCTCAATATAGAAAATGTTGTTCTTGTTGATGGTTTAAAACATAACTTGCTTAGTATAAGTCAACTTTGTGATCGTGGACTTAAAGTTATTTTTGATGACTCTTCTTGCAAGATTTTTGATTGCAAAACCAATGATTGTATTCTCACCGATTTCGTGACGATAATGTTTATATCATTGGCATGCTTATTTGGATTGTTCTACTAAATGCTTGAATGTTTTTGATGAAAATTCTTAGCTTTGGCATAGAAGATTAGGACATGCATCTTTGACCATCTTTCTAGGATTAATTATAAGGAATTGGTGAAGGGTATTCCTTACTTGAAGTTTGAGAAAGACCGCATTTGTGGTGCGTGCCAACTTGGGAAACAAACCAAGTCTTCCTTCAAACCAATCAAGGATATCATGTCAACTAGGCCATTAGAATTAATTCATATGGATCTTTTTGGACCAACTAAAACTCAAAGCTTAAATGGTAGTAGATATGCATTTGTTTTAGTTGATGATTTTTCCCGTTTCACTTGGGTTTTCTTTTTGGAACACAAAGATCAAACTTTTTCTCATTTCAAGATTTTTCGAAAAAGGGTTGAAAAAGAAAAAAGTTTTTCGATTTTGAAAATAAGGAGTGATAGAGGTGGTGAGTTTGTTAACCAACTCTTCATGACTTATTGTGATGAAAGGGAATCAAGCATGAAATGTCATGTCCTAGAACTCCACAACAAAATAGTTGTAGAAAGAAAGAATAGAACACTTCAAGAGATGGCTAGGACCATGATAAGTGAATATGACCTCCCTCAATATCTATGGGCCGAGGCCGTAAACACCGCATGCTATATTTAAATCGTATTTATTTGTGTAAAAATTCTTCCAAACATCTTTTGAAATGTATCATTCTAGAAAACCTAATGTTTCATATTTTAAAGTTTTAGATGCAAGTGTTTTGTTTTGAATACTAGAGATAACTTGGGTAAATTTGATGCTAAGGCTTATGAAGCTATCTTTGTTGGATACTCTTCTACTAGTAAAGCTTATAGAGTATTCAATAGACTTCCCTTACCATTGAAGAATCCATGCATGTTAAATTTGAAGAATCTAATGTGGTTGTTGAGAATGTTGTAGAGATTGACCCATTAGGTGAAGACATGGAGAGACTATCATTGAAGGACTCACCCGCTCAAAGAAAAGTAAGAACCCATTGGTGATGTTCAAGAGGATAAAGAGGAAAGCTCTCAACCGCTTCCTAAAGATTGGAGATACGCTACAAATCACCCCAAGGAACTCATTTTAGGTGATGTCTCTAAAGGGGTAACAACTCGCTCCAAACTTCATGACTTATGTGGTAACTTTGCATTCATTTCTCATTTTGAACCCAAAAACATCCTCAAAGCCGAGGGGGACTCATATTGGTTGCTAGCCATGCAAGAGGAACTCAATCAATTTGAGCGCAACCAAGTTTGGCACCTTGTTCCTAGGCCTCACGATAGACCGATAATTGGTACTAAGTGGCTCTTTAGGAACAAGATGGATGAGTCCGGAAATGTTATTAGGAATAAAGCTAGGTTAGTGGCCCAAGGTTACACTCAAGTTGAAGGAATTGACTTTGAGGAGACCTTTGCACCCGTAGCACGGCTTGAAGCCATACGGATGACACTACCTTTTGCATCTTTTAAAAATTTTAAACTTTTTCAAATGGATGTGAAAAGTGCATTTTTAAATGGTTTTATTAATGAAGAAGTTTATGTTGAACAACCTCCAGGTTTTGTTGATCATGTTCATCCCAATATTGTTTTTAACTTAATAAAGCTTTGTATGGATTGAAACAAGCTCCAAGAGCTTGGTATGAAAGGCTTTCTAGTTTTCTCATTTCAAATGATTTTGTTAAAGGCAAAGTAGACACAACTCTTTTTACTAAGCATGTTGATAATGACATTTTAATTGTGTAAATTTATGTTGATGATATAATCTTTGGTTCTACTAATGAGTTTTTATGCAAGGAGTTTGAAAAGGTTATACAATGTGAGTTTGAAATGTCTTCCATGGGTGAATTGAATTTCTTTCTTGGACTCCAAATCAAGCAATTGCAAGATGGGAATTTCATATGTCAAGCCAAGTATGCAAAGAAACTCGTAAAGAAGTTTGGACTTGAAGGCTCAAAAGTTTGCAACACTCCCATGGCAAGTACAACCAAGCTTGATAAGAATGATCAAGGTAAATGTGTTGATATTAAGTTATATAGAAGCATGATAGGAAGTTTGTTGTATTTGACGGCAAGTAGGCCGGACATCATGTTTAGTGTGTATCTTTGTGCTAGATTCCAATTGTGTCCCAAAGAGTCTCATCTTATTGCGGTAAAACGCATCATTCGTTATATTAAGGGCACAATTGGAATGGGTCTATGGTATCCAAAAACCGGAGATTTCTCAATGACGAGTTATTCGGATGCCGACTATGCAGGTTGTAGAGTAGATAGAAAGAGTACTAGTGGGACATGTCAATTTCTTGGTAATTGTCTTATTTCATGGTCCTCTAGGAAACAAAATTTCGTAGCTCTCTCAACCGCCGAGGCGGAGTATGTTGCGGCGGGGGCTTGTTGTGCACAAGTCCTTTGGATGAAACATACTCTCCTTGATTATGATTTGCATTATAATCATATAAAAATATTTTGTGATAATACTAGTACTATTCACATGACTAAGAATGCAAATCAACATAGTAAGACCAAGCACATTGAGATTAGATATCACTTTCTTAGAGATCATTTTGAGAAAGGTGATATAGATATTGATTATGTTTCCACGGATTTGCAACTTGCCGATATTTTCACTAAACCACTTGATTTGCTAGATTCTCTTTTATTTGTGGTGAACTAAATTTTGTGTTATTGAATAAAAATGTTTTTCTTACCCTTTTTGATGTATGACAAAAAGGGGGAGAATAAGTTTGAGTTTATTATGGTCTTGATTCCAATATAAATTTATATTGTTTTTGTTTTTACAAAGTGTTTATGATTTCTTGTATTTGAGTTTAAGTGTTTTGCAAGTGTTTAATACCTCATGGTTTTTAGTCTCATGGTTTTTGCTTGCATATTGCTTGCAGATTACATTGTTTTTATTTGTTTAATGTAGCATAATTTGAGGGGGAGCTTACACCTCTATTTTATTTTTTAACATAGCCTATTTGTTTTGTCATCATCAAAAAGAGGGAGATTGTTGGCCCAAAAGGTTACACTCTCCATTTGTTTAGAGTTTTGATGATAACAAAACAAATAAGAGCTATTTGGTACTAATAAGTTTGTTCAAGATAAGTTTCAGGTTTGTACTATGTTTGGAGGCCATTGCTTAGCTTTTGCAAGAAATTCTAGGTTCATGGAGTAAAGAAGGCTTATGGCACATCAAGGAAGGAACATAGAAGAGAAGGCTCTAGCTAGGCTTTGCATGACTCAAGACTTCAAGGTTGCTCAAAAAGACTTCATTAAATTTGTTTTTAGTTTTATAGTTTTTGTTAAAGAATAGTGAATAGGGTTGAAGCTCTATATTCCAACACACACACGTTTTTGCGGACATGCCTTTCTAGAAATATTCCCTATAAATATATACAAAATATTTTAATACAAAGCCTTTTGATTACAAACTCAATTTTACGTTTTATATATATCCCTAATCAAAACTATTTTGTTAGATTTCAAATCCCTTTCAAAATTATGTTTCAGTTTTGACTTTTGGCCTGAGCCGGTCGACCGACCGGTCGACCGTCACTAAGTCAGGTCAGATCGGTCGATCGACCCAGTCGACTGGACTTCTGGCAGTTTTTGTGCGTATCCGGTGCATGTTTCCCGGTCGACCGGGCGGCTGGCCGACTGAAGTGGTGTTGCTCTCTGTTTGTTTCGGTCGACAGCTCTTTTGTTTGAACCCGGTCGACCGGCCGGTCGACCGAGATAGTCGTTTCAGCCATAACAGCTAGTTTTTAAACATGTTTTAAATTTATCTTTTTCTTCTCTAAACATGTTTAAATGGTATTTTCTGGGTCTAATACTTCCTAATTAGCATTATGAGGGTTTACTCTTTAATCCCTAGACCTCTCCTATAAATAGGGGTGATTAGGGAGAGGTTTCACACAACAAGCATTTTACAAAAAGTTTCAAAAGTTTTCAAAGGCTTTCAAAAGAGTTTGGTCCTTAGTTTTTGTGCTGAAGAATCTCTCATCGCTGAAGTTTTATTTTCTAAACTCTCTCAAGTTCATTTCTTTTTTCACTTACAATATTTGAGCTTCAATTCTAACCATTATTCTACAGGGTTCTTGTAAGGGAAAGAGGCTTTTGCAAAAGATAGTTTGTGGTCTTTTGATTACCAAGAGAGAACTAGTATTTGAGATTGTGGAGTTGGGTACTCCGGTGTGATTGTAATTCTTTGTGAAGTTATAGTGGTTAGAAATCCTTCTGGGTGAAGGCGGGGACGTAGAGCTGGGTGCTCGAACCTCGGAAAAATTCTCGGTATTTGCGTTTGGTTTACTTGCTCTTATTACTTGCTTTACTTTCATTGCTCTTATTTCTTGTTTTCTACATTCATTGCTATATTCAATTGTTTCATATTCATATTGTCAATCTTATGCTTATACAACAAGATTGCATTGCGCACCTCCAACTCATATCTAGAGGAATCAGGAGGAAGGAGTTCAGAGCCCTTCACAGGGTATTCGACTTCTAGTCTTGTCTTGGGTTGATTGTTGCATCCTATTTTTTTTATTGTGCATTGATTAGTATTATCACCTATTCACCCCCCCCCCCCCTTAGGTGATTTCACATGATATATGCAAGTAACCCACTAATCATCACTAGAATTATTAGTATATCTTCTTAGTATCCTTACAACATAAGCTATGGTCTAATGCAATTCATTGGATACATTAGACTTCCGATGATTTGATAATACTCAATTATCATTTTTCAGTTCATGTATTCGTGCGAAGGTGGATGTGTGAGAGAAAAGAATTTTATTTTCTTTCATCTCATATTCTTTGAATCTTTCTATTATCTTGTCTACGTAATGTGACTGAGATAAACTGATTTCATCTGGAGAATTTTAATCCTAAAATTGCATCAGAACACTCAGATCTTTCATATCAAAATTTTGGATAGCAACTTTTTAGTGTACTTAATAATTTCAATGGTACTCTTGAGTATTAACATGTCATCTACATAGGGACATAAATGATATATGCATTTTCAACTATTTTAGTGTATAGACACTTGTCGCATTTATTGATAGTGAATCCATTCTTAATTATGACACTATCGAACTTCTCATATCATTGTTTTGGAACATGTTTCAGTCCGTATAAGATTTGACTAATTTACACACTTTATGTTCTTGGTCCTTGACTATAAATCCTTCAAGTTGTTTCATATATATTTCTTCATTTAATTCGCCGTTTAAGAATACAGTTTTGACATCCATTTGATGGATATCTAGATTTTATAATGATGCAATCACAATCAACATCCGAATAGACGTTATTCTATTTACTGGTGAATATGTATCAAATTAGTCAAGTCTTTCTTTTATCGATAACCTTTAGCTATACTTCAAATGCATGTGGATACTTCCCATATATCAAAGCATACTCTTTATTATCGATAGATCCATCTGTTAACCCGAAGGCCTTTCACCCTAATTTTGATGATGACTAACTTATGAAGTTATGTTACTAATGATCTTGTGTTTATTAAGTTTCAAATATTCAATCAGGATCTTAGTCGGTGTTTAGTCTCAACAAAAGATTCGAAGTTAAGTTTTGAAGCTGACACATCTTGATTTAAGAGCTCAAGCCTTAAAGTTCGCATCAAGAACTTGAAATGGAGTCGTCGCTCTTTGGATCGCGTTTTGGATCAAGTCATCTTGGAAAGTAGATCAACAAGAAGATATTAGTTTAGATTTGTTTGTTTGTTTAGATCTTGTGTAAGGATAGTCTAGTTTTGAATTGCATTAGTTTACACACACAAGTTTATTTGTCGCTTTCATGATAAATAGCTTTGATTTTCTGTTTAACCATTTCGCTTTTAAGGTTTAAATTTCAATAGAATAAGTTTTATTGTTTATATATGTGTAGGATTCTATCTACACGTATTGGAGCTTATATGGTTTATAAAAACTTACTTCTATGACTTTTGTTTTATCATGTCTACGATTTTGAGTTTCGGGTTATAAAGTATACATATACTGGTTTCATGAATAGATTTCATCAAAAAGAAGTTTACATGATTTATATGTATATTGAATCTCATCCATAACACTGATGGTTCATATATGTTTAGAAAAAATTATTTTGATGTATCTAGTTCATGTGTTTAAGTTTTTTTTTTATCAAATCTTATTTTGGTATATATTCTCAAAAACAAGTTTATACTCATTTACTATGTCTATCGGATTCTATTCATACACATTATACTTTATAAATATGTTTCAATAACTTATTTTTGTATTTATACAAGTTTGAGAAAAAATCGGATTTCTATTTAGAAGTTTGAATTTTGGAAAATACGATTTTTGGTTTATGCTTTAAATTTTTATACCTCAAAAATTGTTCAATTATTTGTAATATGTGTTGATTTTGATCACACATATTTGTAATTCAAAGTATTTATATGAACTTATTTTTGTGAAATTTATGAGGATTTATTGGAAAGTTTATGGGTTTTTGAAGTTGGTTTTTAAACCTTCAAATTTGGGTGTTTGGGCTGCTTACGGTCGACTAACCGGTCGATCGAAGGCTAGCTCTGTCGACTGAAAGGCCGACCGACGTGTACACATGCATAAGCCCAACTAGCGATTGATCGACTGGTCGACTGATTGGCTCAACGCTATTCTGATTGGTCCCAGTCGACCAAGTGATCGACCGATAGAGAGTTATACTCTCTGTTCTTTAGGGGCGATCGACCAACAACCCTAACGATTTTAAAAATGACCGTTGGTCGGTCGACTGACAGGCCATTTGGCCTGAGTTCTGAGCCTCAACGACTATATTTTGTCTAGCCTATAAATTAGGGTTTTTGAGGCCAATTTTGTTTATGGTATTTAAAGCTAAATTCTTATCTTCAACTGAGTTTCTACAACAAGTTTTAAAACATATTTTTTAGCTTCAAAATCAAAATCTCATTTTATTCAAAGTTTTGAAAAATCAAAGAAAAACAAGTTTGAGAAATTTTGTTTCTACTTTTATTTTCTATATCATTTCAAGACTTTTCCCAAGAGTTTTCCTTTGTGTTTCTTTTTCAAAAACTTTGTGCACTCATATACTTGGGCTATTCACTTAAAATTCTACCCTCTACGATCTTGTATTGTGAGAGGAGTTTTGTTTGTGATCTTTAGATCACCAAGTTCTTATTTGTGATCGTTGGATCACCAAATTGTAATCTTTCTTACTTTGTGCTTGGCTTTGTGCCTACCCTCTTCTGTAGAGGTGTAAGAGTTGGAGTTGTATACTCCCGGTTATAAGTTGTAATTTTTCGGTGGAGATCCCTTTGTGGAAGATCATTGTGGATAGTGAAAAATTCTTCTGTATGATGGCGGGACGTAGATCGGTAGTTTGAACCTCGAAACATATCTTAGTGTTTACATTTGAATCTCTCTCTCTCAACTCTCTACTCTTTATATCTCATATTGCAAATATTATTATATCTATACATGCTTGATATTGTTTGTGTGTTTACACTTATGTTCAACCAAGAGAGCAATTGAAGCACCTTAGCTCTTGGTTTAGAGGATCGTGAGGAGAAGTTCTAGAGCCCTTCACGGAGAATTCGGCTTCACTCTTGGTCACACGTTGTGTATGTTAGCATTTAGTTTTAATTCATATTATTTGTCACTAGATTAGTACTACACCTATTCACCCCCTCTAGATGTATTTTCAATTGGTATCAGAGTAAGTACTCATGATATTCGGTTTAACCACCTAGAAGTAATCCTTTATTCCTAATGTAGTTATTTGCTTTACACACATATTTGTTTACACTGATGGATTATCTTGCACCACCTACGTATGATGTTTCTTACATTGACATATGAAAAGTTAAAATGAGTGCTAACCTTAAAACCCTAGGATATTATATTAATCTTACCACTACTAAGAAATTTTATTTATAATGGCAAGTACTTAGAGGCTAATGTACAAACCATAGATGCACTAAAGCACACACTAATTAAAAAAAAAAAAATTATTTCTCATTGTAATTCCGCTTTTGTAGTTGAAACACTTTGATCTCTCACAAGGAATAAGCTTCACACGATATTGAGAAAGAACCTATTTTTGATGAGTCCGACCAAGCGTGCTCCATGGTCCAAGGAAATGGCTCCCTTGAGGTAAATTCAGATTCTCATTTAGATGATTGTACTAGTACTTTCAATGATGAATATGATAGTGTAGATGCATATGTATTGAATGAAGAGCTTTCAATGTTTTATGAAAATTTGCTTTCAAAGTACAAAGTTATGAAAAACAAAACTTTTGATTTAAAAATGAAAAATGAGATGTTCTTTTCAAAGATCGATTTGGTTTTGAAAGAGAAAGTTACGATTTCTAGTGAAAGGGATTCATTAAAAACTCAACTTGAACTTTTTTAAAGGAAAATAAGATTATAAACAATAAAAATGATTTTGATGTTGTTTTAAAGAAAAATGATGTTTTGTCTTCTAGACTTGATTTTGTTTTAAAAGAGAATGATTCTTTGAAAAACAAAATTGTTTTGATTTCAAAGAAATTGGAATGTGTTTCCATTGAAAAAAATTTTGAAAAATGATCTTGATTCTCATGTTTGTCATGATTCTATTACTTTATCCTCTTGTGATAAAAATTTAGATTCTCATGTTTGCTCTACATCTTCTTCTAATATTAAAAATGATATATGTGTTTTAAAGAAGAATGTTGATTACTTGGGCTCCACTTTGAGCCAATGTGCTAGTAATCACAAGAGGTTGGAATTCATGTTTCGTAAGAAACATGCTCCACATTTGTCTACACACCCTCCACGGCATACACATGCTCATCATGTTCACATACATAACACCATGTATGCTAGAGTGTACCCTAGTACATATTATGATCGTAAAGGCTACCTTACAAAATTTTATTATGATAGATAAATAATTTTAATTTTGCAAGTAAAAATGTTTGGGTTAGGAGAGGTATTGACCCCATGGACCCAAAAAATTTGGGTACCAAAAATCACTCCTATTTCTTTTGATGTAGGTATGGGCTCTCACAAGATGTGAGAGACTTGGTGCCTTGATGGTGGATGCGTTTGTGCTTGATGGACACTACATTGGATGCATCGCTATCAAAGATGTTTTGGAGGGAGGATCACCACATTTTTGTAGATTTAGAAACTAGTTCTTCGGTTTGGTAACTATTTCTGTTTTTCTTTACATGTTTATGTTTATATGCTTTAAATTGATGATTTTAGCATTTCATAATATTTCATACTAATCATGTTTAAATGCAATCTTATTAGACTTGTGATATACATATATAGTCTTTGAGATACACTCATGATTATATAGATTATATCTTTGTATACTCAATTATTGTTTAGTTATTGTGTATATCCTAGTATTAATAATACTTGCATTTATACTAATGATCATATTGTTTCATCTTTCATGTTTTGTTATTTTTATGCTTACCATATTTTGATTATATGTTTAGATACAATTTTCGTTAAAACTTATACAATTAGAGAGCTACACTTGATTATTATATTTACCTACTTTATTGCTCATGTGTACTCATTACATGTATGTGTATAGCCTAGTTTTGATGATTATTGTATTATACTTATTTTTATAACACCCTTGACATGTTTTGTTTTTAAATAAGAATGTGTTTAGCTTCATGTATATGTAAATTTTGTCTAAACTACTAGATATACATATTCTATCCTTGAGTTACTTATATTAGATGTCATATACTCTATGTGGACTCTTTTCATATTTGGAATAAATATGTATATTTTAGTTTAATATTATATATATTTCTTGAAGTTTATATTTATATGTTTCTTGATAAGTAAATGAGATTTCTCATGATTTATGTTTTCATATTTATGAAAAAAGAATTTTATTTGTTTTGATTAAGTTTCATTGTCTTATTTTCATGCATACGTTGATTACATGATTTTTGTGCACTCTACATCATTTGTTTACTCATATTTTTTGATTCATGAGCATATATGTGCTTATTGATCTTTGAGTGTCAATTATTGTGTATTTAGCATATTTTCATGAGATCTATATGTGTTTATTTCTTACTTAAAGGATTTCGTACTAGTTTTCAAAATTACTTTAAGACTAATTTTTTATTCTTCAATTAGTAGTGTTTTCAACCTATGCTAAATTATTTTCAAAATATTATTTTTGAAAACTTTTACCCTTAAAGGGCGGTTGGTTAGGCAACCATGCTTTGAATGCTCACATTGTATATCTTTTTAAACATGTGCTGAAAGGATGGATATTATGAGTTATACATGATTCTTATGATATTTCATTTTTATATACTCATGTTTTCTTATATATGTATGCATCATATTTCAATTGGTATTTAAATTGATCATACATACATATATATGATTTCTGGTGCTAGACTAACAATATTTATACATATATATTTTATAGCACAAATTATTTTATGCTAAACTTGATTTAGTTCTAAATGTTAATTGGTATCTTTTACAAGCTTATGCATTAGTTTTGTTGGTATTTCAAAAAGAGGGAGAAAAATTCTTGATTTTATTTTTAATTGATATCTTACTCCCACTCTTTTTGCGAAAAAATATTTTATTTTAGAAAATACTTATATTTTTATATTGTATCAATTGTTTATAATTGATATCTATATTACAAAATGGTATAGAATTTAAAAAG
Source organism: Agave tequilana (assembly GCA_038442645.1). Classification (NCBI taxonomy): domain Eukaryota; kingdom Viridiplantae; phylum Streptophyta; class Magnoliopsida; order Asparagales; family Asparagaceae; genus Agave; species Agave tequilana. The sequence continues at coordinate 196,509 of JAVJIF010005999.1, forward strand.
ATTGATATCATGGATTATTTACTTTCAATTGGTATAATTTTTATAAGATATCAATGTTTTTTCAGTTGGTATATTTTTTTGGTTTCAAAATTTGTTTAATTGATTTCATGTGATATCAAAATTTTATTTTGTTTTAATTAGTTTTAAAAATTTATTCTAACATGTATTGCTTATATGCAAAGGGAGCTTAGCATCTCCTCTATATATAGATTCATGATGAGTGTAGTATATAAAAAAGAGTTTGACCTCTTTTTTTATGTGATACACGTGTGTAGGGGGAGCTTAACATCTCCGTTTTATATTATATATTATGCATATATGGATTAGGGTTTAGTCATCTCTTTCTTCATATAATGCATATATGTAAGGGGAGTTAACTTTATAATCTCTCCTCTTTGTGGATTTATATCGCATATATATTACCTTGTTTTCTTTACTCCGTTGTGGATGAATTGAAAAAATGGAGAGCGAAGTTTAGAATTTATGTATGCATATTTATTTGTATTTATGCATATATATGATTTTATATTTAAGTGCTTCATTAAATATCTATATGTTTTTGCTATGCATGAGTTAAGGGGGAGCTTCTATGAGGCTTATCTTTAATCCATGCATATATAACTTCATAAGTTTTATCATCATCTAAAAGGGCGAGACTGTTAGCTTGAAGGCCTTTCACCCTAGTTTTGATGATGACTAACTTATGAAGTTATGTTACTAATGATCTTGTATTTATTAAGTTTGAAATATTCAATCAAAATCTTAGTCGGTGTTTATCTTCAATAAAAGTTTCGAAGTTAAGTTTTGAAGCTATCACATGTTGATTCAAGAACTCAAGCCTTAAAATGCGCATCAAGAACTTGAGATGGAGTCGTTGCTCTTTAGATCGCATTTTGGATCAAGTCGTCTTACAGAAGAAGAATGACAAGAAGACTTTAGTCTAGATTTGTTTGTTTGTTTAGACCTTGTGCAAGGATATTCTAGTTTTGAATTGCTCAAGTTCTCACAAACACAAGTTTATTTGTCGCTTTCATGATAAATAGTTTTGGTTTTCGGTTTAACCATTTCGCTTTCAAGATTATATCTATTTGGTTTATATTTCAATAGAATAAGTTTTATTGTTCATATATGAGTTGGATTTTATCTACACATATTAGAGTTTATATGGTTTATAGAAACTTACTTCTTTGAGTTTTGGTTTATCATGTATATGATTTTGAGTTTCGGTTCATCAAGTATACATATATTAGTTTCATGAATAGATCATCAAAAAGAAGTTTACATCGTTTGTATATATATTGGTACTCATCCATGTACATTGATGGTTCATATATGTTTATAAAAACTTATTTTGATGTATCTAGTTCATGTGTTTAAGTTTTGTTTTTATCAAAACTTATTTTGTATATATTGTCAAAAGCAAGTCTATATTCATTTGCTATGTGTATTTGATTCTATCCATAAACATTATGCTTCAAATATGTTTCAATAACTTATTTTTGTATTTATACAAGTTTGAAGAAAAATCGGATTTCTATTCAGAAGTTTGAATTTTGAAAAATAGAGTTTTGGTTTATAATTTAAATTTATATACCTCAAAAATAGTTCAATTGTTTGTAACATGTGCTAATTTTTTATCACACATATTTCTCTTCAAAGCATTTATTTGAACTTATTTTTGTTGAATTATGAGGATTTATTGGATTTTTATGGGTTTTTGAAGTAGGTTTTTGAACTCTCAAATTTGGGTGTTTGGGCTGCTTACGGTCGACCGACCGGTCAACTGAAGACAAGCTCAGTCGACCAACCGATCGACCGACGTGCACACATACACCAGCCTAACTAGAGGTCGACTGACCGGTGGGCCGACTGGCTCAACCCTACTTTCTGATTGGCCCCGGTCGACCGGGCGGTCGACCAACAGTGAGTTATACTCTCAGTTCTTTGGGGGCGGTCGACCGACAACCCTAATGGTCATAAAAATGATCGTTGGCCGGTTGATCGGACGGTCGACCGACGGGCCATTTGGCCTAGGTTTTGAGCCCCAACGGCTATATTCTGTCTAGACTATAAATTGGGGTTTTTGAGGCCAGTTTTGGTTATTGTTTTTGAGAGCTAAATTCCTATCTTCAACTGAGTTTCTACATCCAGTTTTTAAACAAGTTTTTGAGCTTCAAAATCAAATCTCTCTTTTGTTTCAAAGTTTTGAAAAATCAAAGAAAAATAAGTTTTGAGAAATATAGTTTCTACTTTTAATTTTTACATAATTTCAAGAGTTTTTCCAAGAGTTTTTGTGTTTTATTTTCTAAAAAATTTGTGCACTTACATACTTGAGCTATTCACTTCAAAATCTATCCTCTAGCATCTTGTATTGTGAGAAGTATTTTGTTTGTGATCTTTTAAGATCACCAAGTTCTTATTTGTGATCATTGGATCACCAAATTGTAATCTTTTTTTGCTTTGTGCTTGGCTTTATGCTTGCCCTCTTGTGTAGACTGTGAGAGTTAGAGTTGTGTACTCCTAGTTGTAAGTTGTAATTTCTCGGTGGATATCTCTTTATGGAAGATCTTTTGTGGATAGTGAAAACCTTTTGTGTGAAGGCGGGGACATGGAGCGATGACTCGAACCTCAAAACATATCTTAGTGTTTGCTTTTGAATCTTTCTCTCTCAACTATCTGCTCTTTATATCTCGCATTGCAAATATTGTTATATCTATACATGTTTGATATTGTTTGTGTGTTCACATTTGTGTTCAACCAAGAGAGTTATTGTAGCACCTCAATTGTTAATTTATAGCAATCATGAGGAGAAATTCTAAAGTTCTTCACAGGAAATTCAGCTTCACTCTTGGTTACACGTTGTGTGTGTTAGAATTAGTTTTAATTCTATATTATTTGTCACCAGATTAGCACTACAAACTATTCACCCTCTCTCTTGGTGTATTTTCACCAGTGGGTTTTAATTTTTTTTTGAAAATTTACTTATTCCCAATTGGTTTATTGTCAGGTGACAAGTTTACCAATTACCAAGATGGTTGCTTAAGATGAATTCTTTTTCACTGTTTCTTGCTTCTTTTCACATTTGTGCTTTTAGGGTAGATATAACTTCCTTAAATATTTGAGGCTTAATTTCAAATGCATATGCTATGAAGTCTGAACCAAAAGATTAGAGATTTTTGATCTCTTACTCTTTCTTGGTTCAACTTCAGCATCAATTGTCGGCTCACTAGGTCCTTCATCTCTGAATGTTATTTCATGTGTTCTTTTCTCAGAAATCTTATCTGCTTTCTGTTTGTATAGAAAGATGTCTTCAAAGAACACATCATCCTTTGATTTGATAATCATGTTTACATATTTATCCATTATTTCTGATTTGAGTACCAGAAAACTGTAGGCACAGCTATTTAAGACAGCCTATGAAAATGCAGTCCACCATTTTATATTCTACTTAGTCTCTAAGGTAATGGTGATGGTATCTTTGTAAGACACCATCACATTTTGAGATAACAGTAGGAAGGAGGCCTTTCATGCCACAATTTAGTTGGAATAAGATCAAGTTTCTTGTGTGGTACCCAGATTTCTGATTAATAGGACTTCCCCCACAAGTTCTATGGTGATCCAGTACAGGAGCGTGGAATTTACCATCTCTTTTAACATTTTGTTCTCTTTAAGCAATCACATCTACTGAGAAGTGTATGGTGTTATGCTTTAGTGGATTACATTAAAGTCAGTATACAACTTACTGAATTCATTTGATTCCTATTCTCTGTCTCGATTGGATTTTATAATCTTTATAGTTTTGTTGAGTTGATTCTCAACCTTGGCTTTGTGTGTTTTAAACAACTCATTACATTAGCTAATCACAGTCATACTACACACTATTTAGTACTTAAAAAAATGTCAGACGGTGAAACTTCTTAGTACCGTCAAGCTCCATCTTGGGAATAAGAAGAGGAGCAAACATCATAGTTTGGTTCTGCACTCTTAGTGCCCCACTGAAAAGTATCAGATATTTTTATAGTTCAATGTAGAGTAGAGTTAGCAACTTCAAATATGTCCTCGGTAATTTTGAGGAAAACTAAAATTGTTAAGCAACTTTTGAAAATAAACTCTTTTAAGGAAAAGATCTCCTGCTGATATTTTGTAAAACAGGAATTAAGATATTTGAAATCTCGGTAAAAAAACATCAATTGCTGATGCAACCTGCACTAGAAAAAAATTATCTTAAGATTCTTAGTCCCGATAATCAATCAAGATGAACCGATTTAATTGGCTAGGTCGGTGAAAATCAGGTGGGAGGTTTTTCGTTCGATAGAACGTTCCTTAATTTAAGAATCATCTTTCAATTTTTTTCCTTAGTTACACACCAATTAGACTGGTATTAATCAGTCTTTATAAAAGAATATATTAGCGTAATATTTATAAACATAAATATATCATCATAATCTCTGCAATAAGATCGTTAGTTCAAAATATACAAGATATGGAGTGAGGTATGCGTAAATCCAATCTCCTTAAGCTAATTACGTCCCCCTTTACTGTTTTACGAGATAATGGATGTTGGACTCCTAAAGTACAAAACTCTTGTATGGTATTTTGCATTGTGTTTTGTAAATACTGTGAATAAGTGTTATATCTTGGGAGACTAGCGTCCATTATCCTGTAAATATAGTAACAAGAAACGTAATTGTCTTAAGGAGATTTGCTTTACGCGTACCTCACTTTATATCCTGTATATTTTGAACCTAACGTTCTTATTGCAGGGATTATGCTGAAATATTTATATTAATAAATATTATGCTAATATATTGCGTCTATAGAGGCTGATTAATACCAGTCTAATTGGTGTGTAACCAAAAAAAGAAAACTAAAAGGTGATTCTTAAATTAAGGAACGTTCTATCGAACGGAAAACCTCCCACCTGACTTTCACTGACCTTGCCAATTAGATTGTTCACCTTGATTGATTATCAGACTAATAGTTACTTAGTTAAGTATTTTTTTGTATAAGTTTAATACCCTCTCTAAAAATAGAAGTGAACTTTTTCATATGTTTCCAACTTGGGAGCATTACCCCATCTTAACACCTCCACTTCCCTCCTAATTCTCTGGCATTAACACTTCTTCATTCTTTATGCCAATCTCAACATTCACCGGTCTCCCCAATTCAAAATTAGCATCATAAAACTCTAAACTTCAGTGAACCGGCATCAAGAAGAGCACATTACTTACAAAAGCTTTAGGTATTTTCTCCATGCTTTCTTCAACAACTCTCATAATCCTATCTTTTCACCCCTCAATGGCCTTCCCCTAGCCTCACTAGATAACTCCATCATCCTTCCTAATTTCACCAGCCCTCAACTCCACAAAAAAAAGAACACACAGTTCCCAAAGTACATTGCCAGGGTTGGGCCACAGCCCCTGTCTCCAATCTATAGCAATCGGGAAGTGGACTGTTTGATCGATGACGTACCATCACAATTTGATGAGACAAGACTATAAGTACATGGATGAGACTACAAATGTCGAGCAGTGGAATGATCTGACTCGGGCCAAATCAGCCCAGACCTAATTCTTGAGGCTAACAATTTGGTCGGGCTCGAGCATGAATATGGCACTGATCGAATCGTTTGGTCCTTTTCGGACTCGAGCTCGTGACGTTTGAGTTCTTTTCTCATATTGACAACAAGCAGTTAGTATTCATGGAGGAGATCAGCGATGCCAGTTTGATCAAAAGACGACCGACTCTGAATCCGCTACATGCCACATGATGAATCGCGAAACTGATGGAGATTCTTGTAGGGGACCCGCCGAAGGTCTACGTGCAAACACCAAGTACTACTACTGAACAGTCACAAATTTGTAAGAATAAAACAAAGAAAAGAAAGCGAGAAAAAACAGATTTAATGAGCTTCGGCAATTACTTACATCCTCAGGGCAGAAGGGGAGCGAGATGTTATTAATCAATCAAGTCAGGATACAATACTAGGGACAATACCCTCTTTATATAGCTAGAGAATCCACGAAGAAAAGAAAACCAATAAATCTGAATTCAGATCAGAAATGAATCCAGAATTCAAATAAGAAATCACTCAGAACTGTCATGCGATCGATCAGACGGTCAACCGTTCTCTGTGCAGGCTCAATTCTGCGTTCCGGTCGGTCGACCGGGCAATCGACCGCTAGTTGTATAGAGTCAAAAATCACATTCTGGACGGCCAACCCGGCAGTCGGCCAACTGACATCTGCTGCGCTACTCCCTCTGGGCGTCAACCACTACTCCCAGTATACATTTTGTACCTAGCCAATCGACCGGGCGATCGACTGGGTTTTAATCTTCAGTCGTGCTTCATTTTCTTAGGTACGACGTTGAACTCCTAACTCTGGGCTATCTTCTCCAATAAGTTTAAAAACTCTACCAACAAGATTTTACACTCTCTCCCTACAATTCTCCATCTCGATGAAGATTTTTCAAATTTGAGTCGAGCACAATAAAGCACCATACCGACTTAATCAGGCTGCACCAATGTGGTTGTCTACGTACCCCCTGTCTGAGGATCAAGTCATCCATAGTTCATCCAAATGAGTTCCACCGAACTCAAGCAATTTGAAGGATATAGGGTAACTTCTTGCAATGTGCGAACTTTACCCCCGGAACAACCTTCGTAAGCATATCAGCAGGATTCTTCTTCGTGTTAATCTTCTTTAACCCATGTCACCTTCATCAAGAATCTCCCGAAATCTCCAAAACAAAGTGGAATTTGATGTCAATGTGTTTTGTCCTTGCATGATAAACTTGGTTCTTTACCAAACGCACTCATGCTATCACAATTGATCTTCAATATATCATGTTCAATTTACAAGTCGTCAAACAATCTTGAAGCTAAATTGCCTCCTTCATAGCCTCCATCATGATCAAATACTCAGCCTTCATAATAAACAAATTGATAGTAGACTATAAAATAGAGCGCCAACTCACCGGTGTCTGGAACAATGTGAACACATACTCTATTGTAGACCAATGCTTGTCGAGGTCTGCGTAATCGAAACTGGCATATCTGATACACTCTTTCTTATAGTATCCTTCTCGAACACCAAACCAACATCTATGGTACCTTTGATGTACTGTACAATTCACTTCACTGCCTCCCAATAACCTCTACCGGAATCGTGTATGTATCTACTAACCATTGAGACAGCTTGTGACAAATCAGGCTTCATATACTCCATTGCATACATTAAACTACAAATTGCGCTAGCATAGGGTACGTGAGACATATACTCATACTTTTCACGGTAGTAGGAGACATAGTATCTTTTGACTTGAAATGATGGGCCAACAGTATACTTATAGACTTTGTATCATCATTAATGTTGAACTTCTGTAGTATCTTTTCAATTACCCCTTTTGTGTCAAGCAAACCTAGCCACTTTTTGGTCTCTCTCAATCTCCATGCCTAGCACCTTCTTCACTTCACTAAGATCCTTCATTTCAAATTCAGAAGACAAGTCTTTCTTCAATTTATCAATCGTGGATCTTCTTCTAGAAACATAAGCATATCATCTATATAAACTATAGATAAATATACTCTTCACCTAGTAGCTTGTTTAGTAAACATATGGGTTATAATGGCTTCGTATGTATCTCTTGCCTCTTCTGAAGTTGTCGGGACACTTGTACTACTGTCTTGGTGATTTTTTTAACCCATAAAGAAATTTTTTTCAACTTGCACACCATGTTCTCTTCTTCTGCAGTCTTGAACCCAATAGGCTGAGACATAATGTCATGCCCCGCTTTCCAAAATATACTACAGTAGGGACATGACGAGAGTCGGTGATGCATATACATATGAAAAATACCCCACATATACGCGTTAAGCCTCAGCTCAGAGAATAACACTATATATAGGATATAATTTCAACTTAAATAACTACAATAATACCTGCAAAAACAGTTAATGATCATGATAGATATAAAAAACCAAATAAATAAGAAAGTAAAGACAAAATAATAAAGATACTTATGAATACTATAGATGATGAGTCCCCTATTATAGTCCATGAAATATCTTGTACTACGAGATCCTTAAGCTCCAACATGAGGAAGCAACCTTAGGGTCGTTAGAAAGCGACCTAGTGATGGAAAATGAAGGAAGTAATAATAATTAATATAATAGTATAACAATCACGATAATATACAATACGGGATTAAATAACAGAATACATTATAATTATAGTAACATTCAGTATATATATTATAATTATTATATATGTACTATAACATTATTAATACCTAGCATGTTACAACAGTGTTACTTATACAATATTATACAATACATAAGTAAATTAATGATATGTCAGTCGGGAAGAGTTTTTATATATATCAAGATTTATTACTTCGTATTTATTGTTTAAACTAGTAGTAACAGTAGCATAATTATTATGAACACTTATACAAAAAAATAGATAGAAATAATCATACTATAATGTTTGTGAGTGTACATGAATAGTATGTCTATGGAGAATACATGAAGTGCAGAGGATATGTGTAACATAGTTGAAGATAAAAAATCAGGAAGTGTAATAAAAATAAATAGATAATAATATACATGTATTGAGCATTATATTTTATTTATACAATAATAACAATCAGTATCACATGATATTTTAATCAATCTTTTTCAATGTCTCATACTACTGACAGTTCATTTATATGTTATATTAAATCATGAATCATGATTAAATATTATTTTATTAAAAATGTTTAAAAAGCACACATTCATATTTTAAATAAAGTGTTTTATCATTTACATGATTTATTGGACTACAAATGCAATTTACATGATTTATTAGATAGTAAATACATTTAATCTATTAATTTATAATTTAACACATTGAAATATAACTTATAAAAAAATACTCATATAGTAATCACAGAGATGTAGCTCGTTTTTCTATGATCGCAACGGCTCGAGAATCGTCCAAGTTAGACTCCGAATGGTCGAGATATCGCCAGAGCACTAAAAATCATATAAATGGGTTAAATATGTAACAAAAATGTCTTAAATGTAATATTCTAAATTTTAAGGGGGTTATGCAAAATTTACCTTTCTTAACGAATCGAATTTGGGTTGCTATTAGGTCGGGTTCAGATCCAATGATCCAGACCCAATAACTTAAGTGAATATGGGTTATTGGATTTTGGGTTAATGGGTTTGAGGCAAATGAGTCGGGTTGGGGATCCAAATAAGAGGGAGAGAGTGAGAGAGATAAATAGAAAATGAGAGAGAAAGGGAGAGAGGCGGCGGTTGATTAGTCTACAGTTCTGCATTATTATATCACATTTTCTTACAGATTTATAAATAAAATGTCGGTCTAAACCGTATTTTGGTCTCTCTTGCAGATAATCAAGACAAGGAGGGCAAAAGGGTAATAAGGGCTTAATTAAACCCATTTTCGAGTAATTAAATTCACATTTCTTGGAGGCCAAGTAAGAGATCTTCTAGAAGATACTGTGAACCTAGACCCTTGCGCACGTCAGACGATTATACTGCTGAAAATACCCAGATCTGAGCATATCTAGAAGGTCCCCAAAGCGCCGCGAATCTCCGCACCAAAATCAGGGACCTATGTCCCTGGTATTGCCGTGAAAACGCGGTAATAGCCACGTTTTCGCGGTAAGGTGGTGGGGCCACACGTCGATCTTCGACGCATGGCCCCGTCTCGTCGTCTAGAAACCTGTTTTGCCTATAAGTAGCCCTGCAGAGGCCCGAAACGCAAGCAAATTTGGATTTAGGTTAGGTTCTCTCTCTTCTAGTTGTAGATTAGAATTTTCTTTCTCTTTTATTTTATATTTTTTTCTTTTATAGATCATGTATTAGGGCTGAGTTGATTCAGAGAGATAGAGAGATATTGATATAATAGATGGTGACAATCTATGTAAAGGTGTCTCCTTTCTTCTCCATTATAATCTTCTCCATCTTCTACATGATGTTTAGCTAACTTTTCTCTCATGGTGACTAACTACTAACCACTTACTTGATAATCCACATGAATCTAATAGCCTCTGCAAGGTCTTACTCTTGCAAGAGCCATTGATGACTCATGATGATGGGTTTCTAACATCTAACTTGCTAATTTGCTAACCAAGCTAACTCTTTTATTTCATACTTACTTCTAATGGTTTTGATGATCTAATGTTTATATTAGCTTGCTCTTGATTCAAGTTTGAATGTGAAGAACCATCGTATTTGTCATGTTTTGTATTGTCTCTTGAAGCCAAAGACTAGCGATGGCAAAGGATATATGTGACGCAACTATCACTAAGAGGTTAGCATGTTAGTAGTTAGAAACCATGAGATTTCTTTCATAGCATTCCTCATTCTTTTTTACTTTATTTTAAGAATTATTCAAAACCTTTTTTATCATTTTTTCATCGTTGTTTTCACCATCCTCTTAGTTCACCTTTGTTTCATTTTCTTTACCACAAGCTTCATCTTCTTTTCTATTTTATTTTTCAAACCACTTCTCTTTATTTTCACATCGTCATTTCATTGCCTACTTCTCCCTTATCACCTCTAGATTTCTTTTCTTTTTCATTTTATCATTCTTTTAATAAAGAAGAACTTGTTAACATAACACGTGAATAAGAACTGTTAATACTTCTATCGCCTCCCGTCCCTGTGGATTCGACCCGTTGAGCTAATGCTATAACGGAAGTATCAAGCGAATATTAGCACACATAAGCTTTTACATTGATTTCATATTACCGTTTTTGAGTGCACGTTCTATCCCGATCAGCGGCCAACTGCGCGCTGGCTACAACGACGGTCAGCAAGGGCAGCACCTGGCCGACCGACAAGCTACGAAAGAGATAAGAGAGGAGTGAGAGGAAGAGAAAAGAGAGAGAAAAAGCAGATGAGAGAGGGGTCACGGCCGCTAGCGGCGGAGGTGGGTCATGACGGTGCGACAACTGTGGGGTGTGATCGTTAGCCAAGGTAGGGAATAGGGCAGCGGCCAGAGGAAGAAAGGAGGAGAAAAAGGAAAGAAAAGAAAAAAAAGAGGAAGGAAGAGAGAGAGCTTGGGAGGAGAGAGAAGGATTACGCAGTGGGGAGGCTGGGCTTGACCGACGGCGATCGTGGTAGTCCAGGCCACGACAGTGATGCTAGTGTTGGGAAGGGAGAAAGAGTGGAGGGAGCGTAAGAGAGAGTTGTAGAGAGAGGGGAGTTAAAATTAAGATGGAGAGAAGGAAATGAGAGGGAGAGATGAAGCCAAAGATTGAGGAGAGAAAAAAAGAAAAAAATTTATAGGGGAGAGAGGGCGGTGGAATAGGTTCAATGGACAAAGTGGGGAGAAGAGTGGAGAAGAAAGGGGGGAGAGAAAAAGGAAAAAAAATGAATAAGAAATTTAATATTATTATTTTTTTTGGTTAAATTTTGATTAATTCAGAAAAATCTTCAAAAATAGAAAATATTATTTTGAGCAACACTATAAAATCATATTTAAGAAGTTTAATCCCATTTGTAAATTAAAAATCCTGTAGTCGATCAGTGATACTGATCGACGTCGAATTTAGAAAATTTTTCAAAGTAATCCAAAAAAATTCTAAAAAATTAAGAAAATCCAAACATTAGGATTAAGATTTGGAGCAGAAATGTGCTCAGTCTTGCTACCAGGGAGTCGAATTAAGTATTATTACCGTATCAGATACTTGTACAGAGATACACACATCTGAAGTGGCGGTTAAACTTCTGCCCTCCTTGCAAAAAAAAAATTCTCAAAATTTCAATTCATTCAAAATTTCAAGTCAGGTCGCCTGAAACCTACGGGGTTGTGGGCCAATCACGCTTTTGTTGCACCACTCTGATATCTATAATCGAACTCGGGATTGAGTGAATAGTGTCATGAATCAAAATAGTGGATTGAAATCAAAAGGATCGCGGAGAAATTGTTAGAAATCAGAATACTCTAGATGACAGTTGAAGTTAGGGTATATCAGGGTTCAAGAAATGGATTTTCAAATGAATAAGATATTCTTATACTCGTAGCTGAAATTCTCAAATCCCGATTCAGATTAGTGCTAATTTGATAATTGGTTGTACTATTGGTAAGAGCCCGACTTAGAAGCTAAGTGGTTACCCACATTTGATATAAACGTAGGCTCTGATATCAGTAAAATCTTGTCATGTCCCGCTTCCCAAAATATACCGCAACAGGGATGCGCTGGGAGTTGG